>JARHVA010006555.1:160000-332500 GCA_037957365.1 Torreya grandis | reverse complement strand
TCAACACTGTCCTAAGTGTTAAAACAAAAAATTAGTTTACCTTGCACATAATTCATCATAATCATATTCATGTCACATTTTAATGGAAAGATGACATGCATCATAAAATCTACATATTATTTTAATTAATATAAGTGATGAACTCAAACATTGCAAACATGCCTTATTCACTACAAGGATAAATAATACAATAAACATTTATCATTTTATTAGAATACTAATTAACATTCAATTCAACTAAGAAAATAATAGTGTGGTGTGTGTGTGTGTGTGTGTGTGTGTGTGTGTGTGTGTGTGTGTGTGTGTGTGTGTGTGTGTGTGTGTGTGTGTGTGTGTGTGTGTGTGTGGGCTTAGCTCAATTATCTCAATCCCTAATGTTGATATATTCACCCCCTATGATTATACTATCCATTTATACCATTTGTGAAGGTGGAATAGTCTTGAAACCACCTCAATAAAATAAAAGGTAGTTAGTATGAGATTATAACAAGAAATAAAATACTCATAATATATAAGTTTCATTAAACTATTGTAATACAAATCATATGCAATGAAATCATAGTCAAAATGATCATAGAACATAATATTAACATATACAAATGTCTTCCAATATAAAAAATCATAAAAATAAATATTATGACTGCCAATCATAGAACATAACTATCTATATCAAACATAAAAATTAGAAATACAAATCATGAGTTCTATAACCCATAATAATACGTAAGAATTTTTTATAAAGTGGGATAAGATGTGACACATAAAAAAGTTTTTCTATATCTTTAAGGGAATCATAGTGGAACATTATGAGGAATATTCACATGTTTAACTACATGTAGATAGATATCCATATCCAAATTTTCTTTTTGAATGCTTATCACCCCAGGAGAATAACACCCAACCCAAGGATGTTGGGAGTGATATTTAATCACTCAAAATCATGGGTAAACATTTACCTTCATATAAAGATGTACAAAAAGGTTGCTAATAATCATAACAATTAAATTAGCTGACAATCAAGGGATGAGTACTCCTTTAAAGGGAGTTGGAGGATGAAATACTCAAACCCTATAATATGAAGGGTGTAGGTTGAAATCCTAGAGTAATCATGTTTCTTGGTGAAAAATAGCTTAAGCTAAAGGAGGGCATGGCAAGAAAGATACTAGGTGGGAGAATAAATGAGAAGGCATGCATAAATGTCACAAAAAGGAAAGTATCTTAGGAGGAGTCACATATAAAAAGGTTTACAAAATTTTGAAAATCTAGACAAAGTAATTTTTTATGATAAAGATTTGAGGTAGTGGGGTTGTACAAGGAGAGTAAGCAGAAGAATAACCCATTATTTAGGGTTAGATAGATAGTTTAGCATGGGGTGATATTAACACTTTAAAATGGCTAAGTAATATAAAAATGCATGCTTTCACACTTTAGGTAGAATTTATATCCACTATCTGAGAGGCACATGTAATGCAAACCACATAACTAATGCACATGCTTGAAATGAAATTACCAAAAAGTTATATGTCAATTTTCAAGACCATGCCAATGCATGCTAAATGATAAAGTGGTAGGACCTATGGAAAAATGACCACATGGATCCAAGAACCATAAGGGATATTCTGGGGGAATGTGGTAGGTGGATTGGCTAGCTATGGATCTTGACATAGAATTAGTATGGTATGATAATAAATAGTGTCGTATTTAGCATTATGTTAAGCTAAAACTTCAAATGTGGGTTGAGGTAGTAAAGGATCAAGGAGAATATAAAGAAGTTTTAATAGAGAAATAAGAGGATAAGACTCAAGGAGAGAGTATTGGACAATAAAGAGTGAGATCCAACAAGCCTTAGCCTAATGAAGTATGGTAGAGCACTACTATTAGACTAAAATAGAGAGAGACAAGAGTTGTGAGTAAGATCTAGATTATAGAGTGAGAGCACCTAGTGTGTTAAATTTAATAATCTATCATTTTTTTGAAATAAAGATTAAATATAATAATAAGATAATTTTCTATACTTTTCTATTGGTTGGCATCTAATGATATCTTTTTGTGATCCCAAATATAACTAGTACTCTTCCCCAACCACTCCTTCTAAACACTACTCTCCTATGACACCTAACTAACATGATCCCATATGGAACCTTTGTTACTTTACACCTCAAGTGATATTTTAAGGGTTCTCTCCCTTGCATGATATTTCAATGAGAGAAGTGGTTCAAGGAAATATAAACTAGCACAACAGTTGGGAAGGGATGAATGATGATTAAAACTACATCGAATTAGACTACATAGTAGGAAATTATAGGTCTTGATATAAATATAATATGAAATATGGAAGGACATAACCTAGGTGATCAAATTTTAGGAATATAAAAAGGATTTAAGAATGATAAATAATCAACTATATCTCTCATAATGTACCAATGACCTTCCCACCCCTTTCCCAGTGTACCCTTTAAGGTATACAATTAAGGAGATTTAAACTTGATAGATTTTTGTAAGAGAGAAAATGTCAATAAATGATAAAGTTTTAAAATATTATGTGTAGACATATTCCCCTCATAAATCTCATCATGTTTCACTAGAGTGTAATATGGGATGGTGCTTCAGAAAAGAACATAGAAACATAGGAATTGAACTAAATCTAAAATGAAAAAAATGATAAATGAAATAATTAAAAGTACCATATATGTAACTTTATTTAAATTTATTTTTGAATGGTTTCATGGTGTCTTTATAGTATTTATCATGGAGGTCTCAATAAATCATCATAAATACCCTAGGAATATAATGTTAGAGAGCAAACAAATAATCATAAGAGGACTGAAGTAAATGGAAAAATCACATAATATATTTAAGCACTTGTTAAACTGGTAAGATAGGATGAAAAAGGCTAGGTTAGGAAAAAATGACCAAGAAATATGAATAACAAAATGGAGGGAAAGTCATCTAACTAAAATTCCAAGGCTACCAATTACCAAAGGATCCAAAAGTGTATCCAAAGTAAGAAAAGTAATAATATCGATGATTCAAACTTAGGTATATATGAAAGATAATAATTTAATCAACATAAATTCAATATAATTAACAATCCACACTCAATTAAAAATGAAAAAATAGATAATTATTAATATAAACAACATTGATGAAAAATAAGTAACAATACACACCCAATAAAAGATGAAAAAATAGGAAATGACAATATAAATGAGATGAAATGGAATTCAAAAAGGATGAATATAAAATTAAAGGTTCCAAACATAGCTAATATATATCCATGAAATATAAGGAAATAACCAAGATATTATCTCACAATATCTTAAACATGCCACTTCTATTGTAATGATCGATAAACTAAAAATGTCATATTTTGAACATTTAAAAAAGATATGGAGAATAGGAAGTATAAAAATTAAGAAAGGATTTATAATAAAACCTACATATCAAGGGGGAAATTAAATTGGTGGTGGGGGTGAGAGGATGATACCAATATGATGACATAATCTTTACCAAAAATAAGACAATATAATCAAGTTGAAAAGACTAAGAGACTTTTGACTTCAATGATCCTGGAGAGATCAATCTAAAAATGCAAGTTTGGGATAAGTAGGGAAGTATAATAATCATCCTATGAATGTTGGTATGCATGAAAAAGTAAAATGGATCCACCATCCTGCAACACACTCCACATTACTCAAGATCCCTTATAGATATGTTGGTCTATTGTGAATATTGGTACTTAAATGAGTAAATAGGTGGCATTATGAATACATATGATAATGAGGCCTCCCATGCCACTCTACTAGCCTAACACACCCCAATCCGCCTTAACTATATCATGAGGTCAAATTTGGAGTTTTAGTTTCAATTAAAATAAAATGCATGCCAAATATTGATAACATCTTTTGGTGTGATTTGATTTTTAAGATTATTTTCTCATTTTAATCATTGCCTTTTTTTTGGTATGATATGGATTTTAACTTTTGTGTATTTTGTTATTCTTCAAGTTATACCTCCAAAAACATATAGTGGGGAGAGTCTGATGGAAATAGGAGTATCCCTTCAATTTGAATTCCTACCAAATATTATCACTAGGGGTTTATTTTTGATAACACATAAACACCATATGAAAACTTGTAGCTAATCACACAAATGATCATTAATTACCAAAAGAGAATGAAAGACCTCATACAAATAATATAATGGCTAAGCACATCATAATCACAACATATTTAAAGTGAAAAAATGTTAACCTAATTAATCATAGCATTTTTAATCATTTAAACATGAAGATAGAATAAAATTAAATGCATAAAAGACCTTTTGTAGAAACAAAAATTGTATTCATTAAAAGAGTGAAAAATTGCTACAATATTCAATTTTGGTCACTATTAAATTCTAAAGTGTAGAGGGAAACATAGTAAAATCCTAGAAAAAATCCAAAAACACTTTCGAGTAATTTTTGGTTGAACCTAAAATACATTACAACTTTTTTATAAATAGATAAGGATTGGGGCTCACCTCCAAAAAATCATGAGGATCCCATCTTGGGCCATGACATCTAATCATTATATTTACAACTATATTTCAAAATTTAAACCAAAATAAAATCCAAGCAAACCCATAAAAAAATTGTAGGGACTACTTCTAAACATGTGAAGATGGCTAAGAGTGGAGGGCTCCCAACTAGTTTGATTGGGCACTACCAAATTCTAGTATGGCTTCCATGAGGTTGAACTCTTTGTCCAACTTGGCTAAGTTCATGGGAGGCTCCCTAAATATCACCTCTACCTGAACTACTAGTCCTTAGGAGATTTAGAAAGTTGCTATCATTGAGGTCTAGATTCCTAAGACTTATTTGATTCTCATAGTTAACTGAGTTGATAGGTCCAACACCACTTGGGCTCATTCTTGGTTTGCCTTGGCCAATTTTTCCCTCATAACCTATCTGAATTAACCCAAGGGGACTCTAAATTCCCCTTGGTAGATTAGAGTGCCATCTAGGTGTAATAACATAGATATGTTAACCTCTAAAAAGTAGGTTTATAGATTCTTCTCACCTTATTCTAAAGGTTTTATATCAGTATAGGCCATGGCTAGCCACTCCTCTATCACTGCTCTCATGTTCTTGGCATAAGTTTAGTATAATGCCAAATCTAAGGTTAGAATCAATTTATGCTCTAAGATCATCCCCCTTTTTACCATCACCTATATCTTTTGGCACTTCCTATAACTCTATGTGATCCTCCCCATGTAGTCCTATGTTTGTTATATAATTATGTTAGACTCAACCTAAGTCTTCACTACTTTTTGATGGATTGATAAAAATAGTAAGAGGGCATCCTTGACTTGCCCAATTAGTCTAATCAGGAATGTGTTCTTCACTTGGACCTCAAGATTATAAACTTGTCTCTATATGTCCTTAAGGATTTTCTTATACATATCATGGGTAGATCAAAGAATGGATAGTGGATCATCATTAATATTTTCTTCCCTAGTAGTAGTCATCACCTTGGTGAGGGAAAATATATCTTGATGGGTCTATCATATCACTGTATTCCCCTCTTGGTTGAAACTTTGAGTGAGTATCCTCTTCATGCTCTTGAAGGTTCTGTCAAAACTCCACTACACATTTATGTTACCCTAGATATATATCTATGGTGTATGTGATCTCAAAAAAATCCTTTAGGTTGTTGGGGGTGTAATAAGTGTGGATAAAATGGTAGCTAATGGTATAGGTGAGGTGGAGGGGAGATGGAGGAAGTGGAAGGAATGAAATAGGAAAGAAGTAGAGGTAGAGGGGGTAAGGAGTGAAAGGAGGGAGAATGATAGGGGCATGGGAATAATTGAGCCCACCATTATTCTTAGGTGAGGTTTACCTAAGGTAAGATTTACCCTAAGAATGAATCATGGAATAATAAGCATGAGATAGGCTAGTTGAAGGTGAAGCTAGTGGGGACTTGGGTAAGGGAGAGAGGGGATCAAGTAGCCAATTGTTAGGATACTACTAATGGGGATGGAGGATTTAACATGACCTATAGAGGAGGTTGAGCTAGATTTAAAGGACTTCAATCTAGAGGATCCAAAGGATGGGCCTCCAATTTTTCTTCAACCTCTTCCTTGTGTTAGCTCTGAGTGATATGGTGTATGGTCTAACAATGATGAACATGGCTAGAAAAGATGATGGTGGAGGATTTGGGGCTATAAAAGGGAGAATTAGGATGACTAGAATGGGGACCTAAATGGTACCTAGTAGAGTTGGTAGGCTCCCAAAGGTTATAGTCACACCTCCTATTGAGGGCATGCCCAAAAGAGGCACTAGGAGGATTATAGGCTATGAGATGGGTCTAGTGAAATAGGAAAGGGGAAGTGAATATTCTCAAAAGGACCAAGGCCAAAGGAACTTGGGTGAAATATGAAAGGGAGACAATGGGAAATAGAAGGGGATGTGGAAGCAAACTAGTGGGTATTGGAATAAGGAGTTGGAATGTGGTAGAAGGGAAATGGGAGGAGATGGAGGAGTGAGTGGGGGAACTTATATGGGTGCATACTAAGCACCTAGATTAGAACTCACTATTGAACTAATAATCATTTCAAATATCAAAGGCTATAATGATGGTGGTTGAGTAGGCTATGCTTGGGTTACCTAGTGTTGTATAGTTTGATCTTAGGGATATCGGGGCCTAGTGGAAGGTGTTACCAGAGGAGGCATAGGTAGAGTGTGAGGATCAAGTGGAGGAGGTGTAAGTAGAGATTGAGGATCTAGGTATACTAGTGGAAGTGGATCTTGAGGAACAATTAGATGAGGTGGATTCAAGGTTAAGACTAGATATTGAGGATGAGAAGGTGGTGGAATACCCTTCAAGATTATTCAATAGATGGCCAAAGAAGTTGTAATGGGGTCTTCTATAGACCAATATAGAGATATAGGGGTTTTTAATGGGCCTTATTGAGCCTTCTTCTCTTTCTTCTTCCTCTTAGTTTTTATCTAAGATAACACCTCTTGGTCATTAGTGGTGTTTAGATAAATCTCATCATCATCCTTGTCTTAATGACCATAGTTGATGTTGAGTTTATTTGAATATTGTACCAAGTGGGCTTGGTCACCCCTTTAGGGCCCCATTACCAAATATTAAATTTTTATAATACAAAGGAGTCTCATTTGACCACCATATTTTGTATAAAGGGTAGTTTCTTGTATATTTACCCTCATATAGTGATCGAGAGTGGATGGAATGCCTTCTAATAATGTTGACATAGAATACAAATATACCATTCATCAGTCACTAAGTGATCTCCTACTATGATAAGTGGTCAATCACATAGTATGGTAGGTGTAGGGGGTCTTAGAGGAAGTCTATAACTTAAATCACTATGTCATTTTTATATAGCCAATATTCCCATATGGCTATGATAAAGTACCAAATTATATTGAAGAGATGAGGCATGGGAACTTCATTAGCCTTGTGGTAGACTAACAAGTAGAATTAGTCATATACATCTCAAATATGATGGTGGAATTAGTATCCATAGAGCAATAAAACCATTTGGATGGTTGGGTCGTCAAAAACCATGCAAGAAAGGTTGACGGGTTAAAAGAGAACATCCCATAGACAATATCGATAAGGTTGATTTCCATGTATAATTTACCCCAATTTTGAGCCTTTATTATGTCATGGACCAAACTAAACTTGATCAAGCCTCCAAGGTATAGGGTGTTAGAGTGAGTTAGGATCATGTACACCAGGGGCACCCACAACTCATTGAGTCTGAGTTCTTGAATAGCTAGTTTAGTAGGATCATGCCTACTTAGACATTCTATCAAAGGTGTGGACCATATAGGTATTGATATTTTTTTATTTACCCACTTGGAGTCTAGGTTCTTAACCTACTCATGAAGGATATCATATATCTAATATCATTCATCTAAATTGACACTACCACTACATCATAAGAGAATGATAAGTCTAAGAGGGAGTAAGATGACTTGAAGTCATTATTCGATATGTTGATAATTTGGTGCTAAGATTTGGGTGAACACCCCTAATAATTTACAATATCCTACATTTAGATGGCCTTATCAAGGATGTATCCTAGTAGGTTAGTACAAGGGAATGCTTCTAGTTTGGTTGTGGCTCTATGAAGGCCACATATTTTATAAGACCAAAGGGCATCCTCATATTTAGATAGTTGGTCATCAACATTGGAAAATTCATTAGGGACCTACTTGATTACTTTGAATATGTCATTATAGTGTTTTTACCTCATTAAACTAGTAAGGAAAGTGTTGTCTTGGTACTCAAGATCAACCTTTGGGTTATAGGATGTAGTGGACATTGGAGTAGGATAGAGGAGAAATTATTTTAGGTGTCAAAGGCAGGAGATACAAGGGTTTCTATGTAAATTTGAAATCAAGGACCCTGATATTTATTCTAAGGAATAAATGGTATCCATTAATGGGCCTCCTTTAGGATTTAAAATTTTATGCACACATCTATCTGCATTAATGTCATTTGGCATCTCACTTGCTATGAATTTGAAAGTTGAGCTAGTGGTTAGATTTTCTCCTTTTACTTCTAAATCCATAATTGGATTCAGAGCCCATGATCCTATATCACCAAATGGATATAACAATGGTAATGGGATGTTTTTTAAAACTATCTAATTAGGTCAAACTTCCCATTCTATTAATGGTGAGCATATGTTATGTATGTAATCACATCCTTAGAGTTTTCTTAGCTAACTCCCACTTTATGACATGTACCATATGTCTATTGTTTTTTAATTAATGATTGACATCTAAGCACAACTTTTTACTCCATGCCTTTATCCTAGGTAAGGTGATGTGTCACCTAAGGACATGTGGCATACCTCAATTGGTCTTAGTTAACAACTCATACTTTGTTTTGATCTTTCCAAATTAGAAGTGGTAACTAGTTCATCTTCACATTATATGATGTGGAAATATCCCATTGGGTTGGGCTCTATGAGGCTCTTACATCTATAATAGGTATAAGGGACTAGCCTTTATAACTCTAAATGTTGGGGTATCTTCCCATTGGGTCAAACTCTCTTAGGATCTAACATTTATAACAGGTTTGGGAGACTGGCCTTTCTATGGGTCTAAATTATGTAGAAGCTTTCTATTGGGCCAGGTTATACAAGATTCATAAAATAATGAAGTAAGAAAGATAAAGATAATATTATTCACAAAATTTTACCTATCAAACACTAAGGACTTGATTTTACCATGGAGGTTATTGAGTTTTTTGTTTTAGGAAGGGAACTAGACTCTAGGAACATCTCCTTGCGAAAATCAACCTAAAACATTAGTGCCATAATATGTTAAAAGTGAAAAAAAACTAACTTATTTTCAAAAAAATTAAAAAGGAGGTTTTTTACTACTTGAATAAAATCAAAGTGATGTATATTCTAAATTTTTGAGTAGGTATCACCATCAAGAACAAAAGGGATAAATCTAAAACTCTAGTTCACAAAATTTTTAGAGGGGTCCCTTATTTTAGAGAAAGGGGGCATGTTGGCCACAATATAAATAGAAAATCATATGAAAAATATAAAGATATGTTGACAAAGTTAATATAATACATATTACTAAGCATATTGTAGACAACATTAAAAATGTGAGACTACATGGCGTGAATGAAGAGCAAGTGTGATAGAAATAAAAACAAGCCAATTTTTCCATGATGCTACTAGATCATGTGCACACTTGTATCACAAGTACAATTGACCAACCCAAAAAATATGTCTAGGTTAACCTAATGGAGAAGTCTCAACATGAAAATTATCCATTTAATGTTATTGGATACTATTGATAAAGGTAGACAACTATAGAAAAATTGTAAATATTTTATCAGTGTCATTATTGCTTAGGGAGTGAAAATCAATTATCTAAGATATGGAGATAGATTTTTAAGGATTATATAAGGTTATCAAATAGACTAGGGTGATATTTAATATGTAAATTGGTAAATAGGGTTGGTAAATATAATGGTTGGTATACAAATAAGGGAATGTGCATATACTAGTCAAATGTGAATGAAAAGTTGAAGTATGTCAAATTATGCTATAGTTGTTTTTTCCAAACTATCTAATACCAAATTTAGATGTCTATAAAATGCATAATTGTATTATGGCATTTAAGACATGTTAGAGAATATATAGTGATTGTGAAAAAGAAATAAATTCAAGAATTTAGATTAGAAATTCAATAGTCTAAATAAATTTGAAAAAAATATTATTACATAAAACATTCATTCTAACATGAAACTTTATATATATTAAGCACTATATCATCACTAAATTGTTGACTAATATGCATTATACTAAGTTTAATTATTAAAATATTATGATTTATTGAGTGGTTTTATAAGTAATTGATGATTATAACCATTGTAATCCTAAACATAGGGCCCATAAAAATTATTTTCCTTATTTATTCACATTTTAAACTAACTTATTAGGGATTAGAAGAAGGAGATCAATATCCTATAAACTTATAATTTTAGAAATTTGAGTTGTAATTTTTAGCCTTAGACCTAAAAAAAGAGTCATCAAATCATTTTAAGTCTATATAGTGTTTGATAGGTCCAACCATGTGATTCACGAAACAACCCTACTCTTTTGGAAGCATTCATAAGCTTATAGGAACAATTTATATTCACCTTAATAATTTTGGGTTGGATTTTCCTTAAGTTTTATAGGTTCATTTTATTTGTTTTCTAGACCTATTTTATAATGTCTTATTTTGATAATTATTTATATATTCATGGAAAATCAAAAATTCCTCCAAACCCATCTCTTATCATTTATTACAACAAGAACATTAGTTATGCAATTAATTTTTATTTTATTGTTTTAGGCCTAATTATATTTATATGTAATGTAATTTAACTTGCATGCTCTTTATTATTTCAAGGTTATATCTTGTTTCATGTTGTGATAAATTTGAATTTTTTTATGGTTGATTGATGCATTTCCTCCCTTATGTATGATCTTATTTCACATAGTGTTAAGTTTATATATATTTAATTTTTAGGGTTTATTTTGCTGCATGATCTTATATCCATTAGTCATAACACCCTTATGTTATATTTACTTGATCAAAATCCCTAGGCCATTTCAATATATAAAAATAAGTTAATCCCTAGAATGGTTGTGATAGGTCACCCTATAGGTTTACTTTTTCAAGATAGTCAAAATTATTATGTGAATCTCTAGTATTTTCCTATTAATTTAGAAGATAATGATTATGATAGTGATAATAACATTGAATATTGGTTAGGATGAATAAGCTTTACCCTAGTAAGACTAAATGAATATATATGGTATGCTTTTTTAGTGTCGATTCAATTTATATAATACCTCATAATTATGGTAAGGTAAATTTTGATAGAAGAGATAGTTAGGGTAAAGTGATAGCTTCACACTAATTGAGTGATATAAATATATATTTATAATTATATGTGAATAAAAAATTGTCTCACCTCAACTAATTTCTTCCTTTGTAGACCATGAGAAAACCCTAAAACAAACTAGAGGGGATGAGGTGGATTTAGATGCATTTTTCATGTAGAGTTAAATGTATATTAATTGAAAGCTAAGAAACATAATAATGTGAATTATAGATCCTCTTAAGATGATTATTAGAATGAAAAATGATAAAGGTTGTGATTATGAGGTTGAATTAGAGGAATAAAATAGGGAGAATAACCCATGATAATATTAAGAATAATTTTTTGACTAATCCTACTTATATATATATATATATATATATATATATATATATATATATGTATAATCATCAGTGCATTGAAAGAGGTTGCTTGTCATAACTTACCTTCTCGTGAAGTCATTTTGGTAATTCATTATAAAACAACCACTATTTCTAATATTCTTCCTTATCAAAATTATATTTTTTTAGATTCTCAATATATTTCTATTTATCTTCATTATTTTAAACATATAGTTCCTATGACTTCTTAATGTGTTTTTATTACTCCTTATGTGTCTTAAATTCCTCATATTGTAAATTTTCTTCATATGTTTCAATGATCACTCTACACCTTCAACTTATATTTATATACCAAACATAGACGTGACTACCATGATGCATACATTACATAATTTATTACATCAAATAAAAATATTTATAATTGGTATCAACAACCAAGTATTAGGTTCACTTATCATGATGTTATTGTAAACCCATTGGCTTATGAAATACTTTTTTTATCCATTTATAACATAATTTATTACTCCAATGTTTAAATTATATAATGGGAATAGAAATGTTTCACATCATATTTAGGAATTTTATGCCTTTGTTTAGGCATTGATCATTATGATAAATTATTAGCTAGGTTATTTATAAGAAGCTTAAGGGAATAAATGATTGATTGGTTTAAACCATGCCATTTGGATAGATACATTAATTATTACCTCTTATTGATATTCTTATAATCATTTTCAAATCAATATTTCTTAGAAGATTACGTTTTTGGAATTGAATTAAATTTGTAGGGTTATGTATTGTAAGCCTTAGGTTGTTAAAGGGTCTGAATACAATAAATAAAGGTATAAATATTCAATAAATAAAATCATTGACTTGTGAAATATCATAGCTAAATTGATATTAATAATAATAGAAATGAAGGAGACAAAAAAATTCTTAGCTAAAAACTAACTGAGATGAAGGATCTAGAGGCTAAAAACTAGTATAGGAGTTGACCTAAGTGTCAAAAATATGATACAAGTGTCAAAAACCCTCTTGGAAAATAGTGACCTACCATAGATAGTATTTTTATGACACTAGTGTCTACTTATGGTGTTATTTTTCTTTGTGAAAGAACTATTTTGATCTTCTAAGAGTACTTGTGTCTGAGTCTACCAAGATTATTCCTATGGACAAACCTGATTCATTATGTGTCACCTATTATGAATGATTTTATCTAAAAAATCTAGACCTCCATGTGATCATGAAATTTAATTTGGCATAAGTAGTAAATTTATGGTGTTATTTGGGTATGTTGAACATCTTGTTGCAGTCAACATATCCCCATCTCTAAAAATGGGGACCCTTGTTTCAAGATTTTGAAAATATCTGCTTTGAATTGAAAATGACACTTGATTAGAGTTATTTATTTGAATATCATCTAAGCTTGGTTCTCATTTATCGTAAATACCATGTATCCATTTGAATCTTGTTTTATTTTTCCTAATTTTGCTAATGGTTGTTTCATGTGTTTTTAAGATGCAAGTTTAAGGAAGACTCAAGTGTGTGGACAATGTTCAGGGTTTCATACTTAAAATGATAATTTGAACACTTAATTAATAATTGGTCTTTATTTATTTAATTCAGTTCATGTTTGAGCATCTAAAAACCCTTAGCCTAATTATTTTGTTCTAAGTATTTTGAACTAAATTCAAATCTATGCAAGTTTTTAAATTTCAAATTACATAGGAATACTTTACATCTGATCAAAACTTACTTCATATATTTTATCCTAAGGTTTTAATTATGTTTATTATCATGAATAAAACCTTAGTATAAAATTTTTAATGCCAAATTCTCTATATTCCTTGAAACCCTAAGTCTATTTTATCACCCACTTAGACTAATTAAACCTAAGACACTTGTTATATTTTATACTTAGTCTAAATTTTGTCCTAATATTTAAATGTATTTATTAATAAAATTAAAACCTTAGTCTAAAAATTTATCTTAAGGATTTTATATTCATTTATCTCCAACTCATTTATTTCCATGGCCCCACAAAGTTAATGTGAGGATGCCAAGTGTTAGTATCTCAAATCTCAAACAAAAGATTTATGGTTCATAGGGACACATACAAAGTTGATAAGTCAACCACCTAGATCGAATGAGTGAGTTTGATCAAGAAAATAAGATCCTATGATGAGAGAGGCATCAATAAGTCAAAGATATTTTAAGTAAACAAAGCAACCAATCACGTCTGATTCCACAAATCAAGATCTAACAATGCACATTGATCCATGCAAAGTAGATCTAATGATGCATAACAAGGTCAAAATGTCAACAAGACCTATGAGTAAATGTGGAGATGACAAGTGTCATGTCCACAATAGATAGTTATAACTCAAGCACTATCCCTAAGATTGATAGTATGTGGTTGAGCCTACACATTTTGATCAATGGTGAGCATTAAGTCAAAACTTTAATAAAGCCCCAAAAAGAGAAAAAAGGTGATAATTGTCACCATCATAAAGATTGAGTTAGGAAATTAATAGTACATGGAATAAAGGACATAACCTAGAAGATCAATATTCATGGTGTGCATTGATCCATGTAACCAAGATCCAATGGTGAAAAATGAAAGTTGACTTGTCAAAGAACCCATAATGAATGTGGTAGTGACATGTGTTATGACCATGATGAAGGGAATAAAGATCAACCAATAATGTTTGATCTCTTAGATCCAAATTGATGGTGTGAGGTGAGGAATACTTTTTAATAAACCTAGTCCTAATAAAGTGTTGACATGTGTCTTAAGGGACAATAGTCACATTTAGAAAATAAATAAAAGAAGTGACATAGTTGTGCCACATCAAAATACATGTTAGGATTAAAGATATTATGGACCCAAAAATGCAAATGTATAAATATGATATTTAAATGTAAATCTAAATCATGAAGCTCTCAATTAGAACTCCACTATCACCATTAAAGCTTTATGTGGACTTACTTGAACTCTAGAAAACCCTAACATATATGGAGGCCCTAATTTAACTCTATATTCATTTCAATCAAGCTAATGAGAATCAAATTATAGTTTGTGTAAGGATAATTCAGTCCAGGATCAATAATTTGTAATTATAAAAATAATTTGTATTAGGTTCTAAATTTAATTTGGCATGGTAACTTTGCATTATCCAAGCTTAAAATTCATGTGGCAAGCCTCCTATTTATATATTTTTACAAATGGATACAATCAAACTAAACTGTCCATCTTAGGATTGAGATGTGTGGATAACGATTAATCTAATTTTAAAATTAAAATTCATAAATAGGCTCATCAATATTTGGGATAGAGGAGCAATTAAGAGGCAAGGAAGAGAGGGAGGCATGAATCTTGATATTTATGGCATTTATGGCCTAGGGATGTCTTCCCAAGAAATGAAGTCACATGGTGATGTAGATATTCAATATTCATTTCTAAAAATAATTATTCAATAAGTTTCCATGGAACTCTTAATTAGGCTCTAATTTGGTTTAACTAGATCTTAAGCATGATTAAGCACTTTATGCACAAATTACTCAAATTTATTAGAATGCCTTGTTATTGGTGCAAAATTTGACTAGATTAGAATTAGAAGTTAATGTTAGATGTTTTAGATCCATTATCCCATTTATAATGTTACCAATAACAAATAATAAAGGCATGTGTCTCATGTAATAGGTTTGATAAGAAAGAGCAATCTAGAGCACCCAAGAACAAAATTGGCATTTTGACTCAAAATGATCTAATTTAGTCAACCCATAAATTACATTGCCCCATTTAATGATACTCTAGCCAAAATCAGCATTTGAATATGTCAGTTTCACATCATTTAATGTGTTTTAGTGTTTTTGGGCCAAATTGTGCACTTCAATATAAATTGGTCAAAAGATTGATTGAAGGTTATTGGTGGCCAAATTTAGGTATCTATAGTTTGACCCTATTTGGG
Source organism: Torreya grandis (assembly GCA_037957365.1). NCBI lineage: Eukaryota > Viridiplantae > Streptophyta > Pinopsida > Cupressales > Taxaceae > Torreya > Torreya grandis. The sequence goes on along the minus strand of JARHVA010006555.1, from coordinate 316,774 downwards.
AAGGTGTTGAAATATATAAGAATAGTAACATATTCTCAAATAATGAAAAGGTCCTGCATGTCTACAACTAGAATGATGATAAACTGACTATAAGATACCCCCTTGAGGGAATGGTTGGCATAAGTAGGTTGGCAAATGGCCCCTAAAAAAGAAAGAAGTAAAATGAGGGGATAAAAGAAATGAAAGATGATGGGATGAAAACATAATGATATTGAAAAAGTAGTCAAAATCATTGAGAATGCAAATGGGATGGTGTATAATGGTTTGCCCAAAGGTCGTTATAAGAATTGTACCCTAATAATGGCAACATGGTATGATAACACAATGATTTTCCCAAAGGTGTTTATAATCATTGAGAACATGGAACTACCCCAGTTAGGATAGAAAAATAAGATAATAGCATGCCCCTATATGGGTAGAAAAAGTAAAGTGGTGACAACACAATGATTTGTCTAAAGGTGGTTATAATCATTGAGAAATACAAGTGGGATGGTGTGCAAGGATTTGTCCATAGGTATTTATAATAATTGAAGCATAATTATGGAAAACATGATTAATTTGTTGATTGATGATGTTAACTAAATCATAGAGGGTAAGGTTGAATTGGAACAACCTACTAGTAGGGAGATGCTTATCCAAACTAATAAAGGTTGAAATTCTTTCATGGTTAATTACTCTATTTGGGATATGATTGGGAGTGAGTTGGGATGTCAGTGCTAAAGAGATGTCAATGCTTACATTACTAAATAGACTTCTTGAAGCTAAGGTTTGTTGTAACATGTGTTAGTAGGAATCATGGTATAACATCATGAACACTTGGCTGAAATATGCATACGGACCAACTCCCGTAATCCAATACTCAATAAAAAATAATGCATCGATGACAGAAACCATGATGGTATTGTAAACATATGAATATGGATGGATTAAATTATAATTTTGGTAAAGGAATCACCTAATAAACACACATAAACTTAATCAAGGCAATAGTGCTGAAAGCAGACAACCAAGTAGATAAACAAAAAAAATAAGCAGAGACAAATAAACAAATAGTGTAATAGAAACCATATGAATATTACCCCTAAAAAATAGGTGACAACTTAACAAATAAAAAAATGGGGGAATAGAAGAAAAGGAAGGTATTGGCTGAGCTATATCTAGATGCACTAAGCAAGTGGACACTGCCTACATAGTTCCATAGACATAATATCCAAGAAAAACTTCAAGCCAAATTTAGTTCTCCCAAGGAATGGGAAGAATGTCATAATTGATGAGAACAAATAGAATGGATGTGATAGAATAATATGAATGGTCTTGAAAAAAGGCAAGTGCATGAGAGAAAATGCCAAAAAGGATGGGGGAACTAAGTGGCAAGTGGTTTTCTTGCAACTTAGTAAGGGTTCCTAGAATCCTTAAGGAAAAGAAGTGGCTAGTGTTTTTGGTTTTTTCTAATGATTTGATAAATATTTTTGGAATTTTCAAAGTATCTCAACTTGATCAAGAATTATGAGTTAATAAATGGTTCAAGCTCACAAAATGGTAAGAGCATGACTTAGGTTGCTTACAAAATAGTGACAGCATTCAAACTTAGGTTGCTCACAAAATGGTAAGAGAATTCAAACTCAGATTGCTCAAAAATGGTGAGAGCATGGTGGAAAGGGTGACTGAGCTGACCTCAACAAGTATCAAGCATTGCCTACATAGTCCCAAAGTAGGAACTCAAGTCACTATAGTTTTGCCCTATAGTAGAGGAATTTGATTAATTTAGTAGTCAATCCAAATAAAATAGGCACAATTGTTAAAAAGGCATAGTATGGCATAGGAAGTGGCAAGTTGGTATGTCAAAGCTCAATAAAAAATTGTTTCCCCTAGTTTTCCCATAGGTGGTTATAACTAAGACACAATGGCATGGATCAATGGTACTAATTTTCCCAAAGGTGGTTATAATTAGTAGCAATATCGATGATAAGAAAGGAATAACAAATGAAGGATGCAACTACCAAAACTTCTATCATTAATGAAAATAATAAGATTCCTTGATGATAAAAATGTGTAATGAATGGAAAAAACCAAGGTCAAATGGGCTAGGTGGATAGGATTTAGAACATGTTTGGTTGATAGATCAAGATGGTAAAGCAAATGGAATGAGTTAAAAGGAATGATAAAAATGATACTCGTATAAAGAAGAATAGGGACAAAATGGCACAACATGAAATGGTCCTTATAGAAAATACACCTTATCACTCAATCATAATACTGCTTAAGGTAAATAATATTCATTGGCTCACGAATTTCATCTCCATTTAGTGTGGTGAGCTTGTATGCTCCTGATCCATAATATATAGTAATGATGAAAGGCCCTATCTAGTTTGGTTTAAATTTACATTTATGATTCTTCTTAGCCATGGTATTATTTTTGTTTTCTTTAAGATCAAGATCACCAAGTTTAAATGTTCTATACTTGTCACACCAATTATAGTGGCCTTTGAGTCAGTCCTAATATGCTTGAAGATTTTTGAGTTTAGCTATGTATTTTTCATCAACTGGGTCTAGCTATTGCAGGTGAACTACTCGATAGTCATGACCATCTATGACATGATTAAAAGATATGTGTAGTGAAGTAAACCCAACCTCAATGGGAAGGATGGATTCTATACCATAAACAAGTGTATATGAAGTGGCTCCTATGAGGGTATAGTGATTGGTACGATATGACCAAAGGGTAGGGAATATTTGAAGGTGTTAATCATGATTGACATCATTGAAATTCATTTTGAAAATATTGACAATGGTTTTGTTTGATGCTTCAGCCTAGCCATTACCTTGAGGGTAATAAGTTATAGAAAAATGTTGTGTGATGTTATATTCAGTATATATCTTGTCAACATCCTTATTTTTGAATGATCCTCCATTATTAGATACAATGTCAGAGGGGATACCATAGCATCAAATGAGATGGTTGGAGATGAATTTAAAAATTTGCTTTCTAGTCATGTAAGTGAGGCATATAAATTCAACCCACTTAGTGAAATACTCAATGGTGGTAAGGATATGTTTATGGCCATCAAATGAAGTGGGGTTGATCTTCCTAATGAGGTTGAGTCCCCACATAGAAAATATCCATGGTGTCAACATCAATTTTAGAGTTTGGGTTGGGGCATGAATCATATTATCATGCTATTGACATTTGTCACACTTATTTACATATGCAATTATATCTACATCCATTCCTAATAATAACTAGTACACAAGAGATTTTTGGATAGGACTACCTCACTAGAATGAGCTCCACATACCCCTTTGTTAACTTCTTTTAACACTAACATAGACTCTACTAAAGTTAAATAATGAATCAAAGTTCCATCAAAATTATGGTAGTAAAGGGTGGATCCAAGTAGAGGATAATGAGTTGAGTGATGTATAAAGGATTTGGTTTATTTTTTAGATACATTAGGTGGTAGAACTTGGTCATGAAGGTAGTTGTAAGGGTCTACTTACTAGATATAATTAGGACCAACAATATCAAAAATCATTACCATAGTTGAAGGGTCATAAGATGGTGCACCCAAATTCTCAATGAGGAACTGATACTCTCTAGATTTATCTATTTGTCAAATTAGAGAGCCAATAATAGCCATGAAATCTATAGTTTATTACTATCCCTTGGTATATGCTCAAATTGAATATTTTTAATTTTTTTCTTTAGGGTATCGACCATAGCCTTATATGGAACCATCTTGTCATCTTTGGTTTGGAAATGGTCTGTGACCTAATTGATGATTAACTAAGAATCACCATAAACTTAGAGATGAGATATGTTCTAGTGTACTTCCTATTGAATTCCTACAACAAGTCATTCATACTCAGCCATGTTGTTTATACAATTAAAATTGATGTTAAATGATTTAGGGATTAGATCCCCCTATGGTATAATAAATAAGAGGCCTGCCCCTAATCTATGTGTAGTAAATGAACCATCAAAATAAATATTCCATTATTTATCCTCAATAGGTGTGTCAATGATGGTCATTATGGATTCATAAAGAAAATGAAATGTGAGTGGCTTTATGTCTATAAGGGATGCTTTAGCAAGTTGATCTGCAAGGACCTATCCATTGATTACATTCTGATTGACATATTCTATGTCAAATTCACTAAGAAGCATGGTCCATTTTTCCATTCTACCTTGCAAAGAATTTTAGATAGTAGATACTTTAGTGGATCTAATTTTGAAATGACCATGGTCTTATTGTTCAACATGTAATGGCACAGTCTTTGAGCTATGAAGACCATAGCTAGACAAGCTTTTTCAATAGGTGCATAATTGTGTTCATATGTGACCAAGGTATGGCTTAAGTAGTATATTACATGTTATTTTCCATTGTTATCATCTTGAGCCATAATTTCCCCCAAGGCATTGTCATTAGTTGATAGATATAACAAGAATGACTTTCCTGGCATAGGAGGTAACAAAATAGGTGGATTAAGTAGATAGTCTTTGAGTTATTGAAAAGCTATTTGGTAGTGATCATCCCAGTGAAATGTAACTCCCTTATTTATAATATGTGTAAATGGATGACACTTGTATACTAACTAAGATATAAAGTGTCAGATTGACTAGATCTTACCCTATAAACTATGGAGTTATTTCAAATTGGTTGGTGGTAGCATTTTGGTTATAGCATGGACTTTGGACAAATCAACTTAAATGCCTCTATGAGACATAATAAAGCCAAGTATTTTACCTAAAGTTAATACAAACACACATTTATTTATATTGAGTCTAACTTTGTACTCCCATAATCTTTCAAATATCCTACATAGCACTACTGGATGGTCAACCCTAGTCTTGGATTTTCCTAATATGTCATCAACATAGTCTTCAAAAATATCATGCATCATATCATGGAATATGATAGTCATGGCCCTTTTATATGTAGATCTATAATTATTAAGACCAAATGACATTAATTGATAATAAAATGGTCCCTATGGAGTGGTGAATGATATTTTCTATTAGTATTCTAGTGATATTTTGATCTGGTCGTATCCTAAAAATCTAACCATGAGTGAAAGCATTTTATAACCCACTATGGAGTTGATGATCATATCAATATTAGGAAATGGAATGTCATCCTTAGGAAATACTTTTTTTATGTTTTGTAAATTAGTACATATTTTGATTCTTTTAGACTTTTTGATAATAGGTACAATATTAAATATCCATTCTAAGTAGTCAATGGACTAGATACATCTTACTTCTAAGAGTTTTTCCAACTCTTTCTTTACCAAGACAACAATGTGAAGATGCATCTTATGTATCTTTTATTTCACCACTTTGGCATTAGGATTTACCATAAAGTGGTATATAACCAAGGCATGATCCAAACATGGCATTTCAAAATAAGCCCATGCAAAGATATCTACAAATTCTCTCAATAAAGATATAAAGACTTCATATTCCTCCTCAATGAGGGACATGCCTAATTTTATCCATTTTGGGTCTGATGGAGTCTCAATGTTTACCATTGTTGTATCTTTGACTAGAAGGGTCAAACCATCTTTTAAGATAGTAGGCAAAGACTTGAACTATTAGACTATATCAGGTTCCTCTATTAGGACTTATTCTTTAACATCTCCTAGGCATGATGATCTGAGTCCCCAAATGGGAGATTTGGCCATGTGATAAAAATAGTCATAAATTCTATAAGAATTTGATCAAATAATTTTCTCATAAAACTAGGCTCAAATCCATAAGCAATCTCATCATTGGTGATCTCCTAGTCTAAATTCAAAGAAGAATGAACACCCCCATCTAATGGTGCTTGAAACAAGTTTTTATCATTAAACTAGCCTTTATCTTTACTTTTTCCTTAGTTATAAAGTGCCTTAAAGAGGTTTTCACTTTGGGACCTCAATGTTTTATTTATTTTTGGCTAAGGGTGTTCACCTGCTCTCCAAAATAGGCTTCAGGGTCTAATGTAATTGAGAATCCTAATTTATGATCTCCCAATGGAACATTGTCTCTAAGGCCTAAAAAGTCATAGAATGTCTCATCATTCTAAAACACATCAATCAACAAATTGGATTATTGCTAGTCCCAATCTATCAGTTAGGGATAGTATAATAGTAATGGCTTGTGATTAATTAAGGGTACAAATGGAATTATTATCAAATAGGTTAGTCTCAGATAGGTCATCAAATGTGAGGCTATGATCAAACTCTACTTCATTGTCAACGTCATCATCACTAGTCACCAGTGATGAAACTTGAATAAGATATGTGCGACCACCCCCAGGTGATTTAAATCTAGTTTCATATAGTCTTTTGTATTTATTCATAGAAATTGGTTCAATAGTTCCTTGTTGATTCAGTCTGAGGCCTCTTCCTTCATAATCTTGATGCTTGATGATCCTATTTGGAATATGATACTTTGTACTTTTATAACAATTAGCTTGGTTGTCATTATACAATCATGATTCATCCTCTTCAAGAGGGTCTGGTTCTAGGCCAGATGTTGGCACAAAAATGGCAAGTCCCTTATCTTTATTACTTTGTTTCCAATGCATGTGTGGGTTATTTTTAGGTCATCCAAAGGTCTTTAGATTTTTAGGAATATTGGCAATATGGAAGGTATCACGGGTCACATACTCCCCTAGGCCATAATCTAAAATGGTGAAATGATTGGAAAATTCAGGAGGTGGTATATGGGAAATGTAATCCAAGGTATTAAGATCTATGTAATTATCCTATGGAGGATCAATAAGTATGGCCTTTCCTTTATCCTACTTATAAATTGGATTCATGCCATATTGGTAATTATATCTTTAAAACTTAGCCTCAAGATGTTTGTAGTGTTCATATAGGTATAAATCTCCTAGAATATTCACTTCCATCCCTAAGTGGGAGAACTTGATACATTGGTGCAGTGTTGATAGGATCACATGAATCTCATATTACCAAGGCCTACCTAGAAGAATATTATATGATAACTCAAGATCAAGCACATGTCAAAGTGTATCATGGGTCAAAGGCCCAATAATAATTGATAAGATAATGGTGCCTTTTGATTCTCTTTCCTGATTATCATAGGCTTTGATAGTTATCATTTCTAGCTAGAGATCTACCCTTATATACCCAAGAATCTTGATGAGCTATAGAGACACTATGTTGAGGTCTAATACATTGTCTATAAGTACATGTTTCACTTTATGCCGCTCTATATAAATTTCTATGTATAATTGATTATTATGGAGCAGGCCAAGGGAATACATATCACTTTGGTTGAATGTGACTTGCTAGGTTGGAGCTAGGTGTCCAACCAGAGCTTGAAATATATTGAGGGATATATCATTGGTAATAGTGTATTGGATTAAAAAATCATTCAAAATTTTCTTGTGGATTGTTGGCATTTGTTTCAAATCTGAAATAAAAATTTGTGTTGGTGTCTTGGTCACTAGTGAATGGTTTATTCCAAGCTTGAATGGTTGGTTAGATAACTGGAAAAGAGGTAGATGGTTGTGGGCTTGGGATAGTAATTTTTGACCTCTAATTTGTGATTTTACAATTAATATTATATGCTAGACCATATTTTCTAACAAATGTTTGGAATGCTATGGGACCAAATAGGACAAGTCTCGGTTATCAGTGCACTTATATGTGGTCATGTGGTAAGGGCAAGTTATCAATATATGGTCCAAATGTGAGAGTCACAATTTGTTTGTTTTCCTTTGTATAGTCCCAAGTTAAAGAATTATTAGCCATGTAATTTGGTTGAGTGTTATTGTTTATCAATTTTCTAGATTGATTAGTGCTTGATCTATAATTAATGGAGATGGTATTAATGCTACCACTTGTAATATGACCTACAACCCTATTGTAGTCATGTGCAACTACATGGTAGGCTTGTTGGTTGTTATGATTATAACCTTGGTTTTGTATATTATTATGACATTATGGGTTCTATCATTTATTATATTGGTTTGGCCTTTGATTTTGATACTGTTGATTTTGTTGTTGCACTAGTCGGTGTTATTATTGATGATTGTTATGCTACTGCTATGTGTTATGTTGGGGAAAGGGGTTTTGATAAATGCATAGAGTTTTATTAGAGGTGGAAGCACCATTATCCAATGTTATCTCCCCATTATCCAACATATTCTCAATCAAATGCTTTATTTTCACACATCTTCATAGATTATACATGTTGACTTGATGATATTCACATAATTCATTTTCATGGTATCAATCAAGATAAGGAATTCCTTATGGATAATAATTTAGTATATGAAAATTAATAAAATTAGTATCAATAATTTTTAAAAATATAGACTCAATATGCTCTCCTATAGACATGATGCATAGGTACAATTCTCCTTGGAAGAGGGGTTTGTAATGGTAAAGGTTGTTGCATTTGTTGCATGGGTCTTGGTTTTTATGCTTGCAGTATTAGTTAGAGAGGTTTTTGGGTAGGATTAAGTTGAAAATGTGGTGAAAATGATGTTTCATGGGTCACTATAGACATGATGCATAGGTACAATTCTCCTTGGAAGAGGGGTTTGTAATGGTAAAGGTTGTTGCATTTGTTGCATGGGTCTTGGTTTTTATGCTTGCAGTATTAGTTAGAGAGGTTTTTGGGTAGGATTAAGTTAAAAAGGTGGTGAAAATTATGTTTTCATTATTTGGACATGACATGGCTCAATTAATCCATTACCCACAACATTCCTATTTTAGTTGAATTGCTTTGGTCTATCTTGGTTATTGGCATGTGCTAGTTGTGATGCTTGTGTTTAGATTAGATGTTGGTTTTAGCCACTTCCCTAATTAGTACCTTGATTATAATTAGTTAAAATAAGCTTAATGATCCCTTTATTAATAAGATCTCACTCAATCAACAAGCCTTTGTCTATGATCTCCTTGAAAGTATGTGCACATTGTAGTTCCAAATGATAAGCTATCTCACTATGCAAATTTTTAGTAAACACAATGGCTAATTATTTATCTGGTAAACTATGGGTGAATTGGCTTGCAAGGGCTATCCATCACTATAGATAACTTACAAAACTCTCACTAACTTTTTATTTTGCTTATGTTAAGTCAACCAATGAAATTTCATGTTTGAGATTATAGAAAAAGTGCTACACAAACTTATCAAAAATATCATCAAAATATGTTACAAAATTCTTGGGAAACTTTAAAAACCACTCCAAGGCTTGTCAAACCAAGCTCCTTAGAAACAAAAATAAAAGGTATATATCACTATAGCCACTGGTTGACATGCAATAAATAACTCAGTTAAATGGGCCTTAGGGTCAACTTTCCCTTTGTATTTTTTAAATTCAGTGGTTCGTATCCTAGAGGAAATGGTATTTTTAAGTTTTTCATATTGAATGGATAAGAACACACATCATCTAACTTAAACTTTTTGGTTTGTTTCCCAGCCTAAATGGTAGAAATTACATCCTTCATCTGTTACAATTCTTGAGATAGGAAACTAGAAGGGACATTGGTTTGAGGGATAATATTGGTTTAGGTAGATGGTTGGGAGGTCACAAGTGGGATAATTTGGATACGGTATTATGGAAACATCTATTGGGGTGTGTGGGTTTGGTTGGGAAATGGACCAATAATATGCATACACATATTAGGATGTACTTGGAATTACACATTTGGTTATGCGATATTCTAGTTTACGGTTGGCTATGAAGGTTTGAATTGGAGGATTTTGTCATTGGGATGAAGGGATATAACTATAATGTGCCTATTATGGTTGAAAAGGGACATGTTGTCAAGTAATTAAACCTTGTTGTTGAGTGGGAACTTGTGAACCAAGACCCTATCTCTAAATTTGTGGCACATTTTGAACCAATGATTGTCTAGTGGTACTTGAGAAACATAAGAGACTCCTTGTTGTATGAATCCTTGTTGAGAAGTGACCACATGTTGAAGATTATCATCTATCACTGAAAAATACTTACACATTATTGGCTAGTCATTAGTTGGTATTGGATTGGTATAAAAGTTTGTGACTAAAGAGGTATGTTTGTCACTACCTAATGAGGTGGAACATTAGTTACCCCTTGTGGAGGTGGCCATACATTCATCCTCTATTAAGTTGGTGCACTATATTATGCCAAATATTATGGAATATTACTCATCACTTGTTGAGGGGGAGTATTATTTATCACATTCTATTATTGAGGTGTGATGCTGGTTACTATTTGACTACTTAATACTATTTTTTATATGGTTGATGAAGCAAGTAGTTGAGGTTGGGATGTATAAACTCCTACTCCCTGGTATGATGGTCCACTCATGGTATTAACTATAGGAATATGTTTTTGACTAGTTATTAGTGTGTTAGTAACACTTTTATTTATATTGGATATTGCTTGCACATTGTCCACTATATTTTTCTCATTATTTTATGTAGAAGTAGAAGACACTTCCTCAATAATAGGCATATGTAACAAGTTTTCTACCAAAGTGTTTTGCCTGAATGGGTTTGAACTCTGATTTTCCTAACCAGTTAACTCTATCAAAACTCTTATTGAAGGAATTGAGTCAATAAGAGGTTTGCTCACCATGGTAATATGATTGAAATTATGTGCTAGATTTAGGTAGGTTTAATATGCCTTATTCATTTGGTTAAAGTGGTCTTCCATGAGTTTTTCTCCTCTATTAATCATATTAGGGCTTGATATGTTGTTTGGATTAGAGCTAAAGGATTGCTAGAAGAGGCCTATTGATCATAAATTATGTTGTGGGGCATTCTTACTAGGCTTGATAAATTCTCATGGGGGAAGTATACTAGAAACTTGGCCTCTACCTCTATGGCTCTAACCAAAATCTCATCTTTATTCTTCAATAAATGATGCTCAAATAAAAATGGATCATAAGTGGAAGGCGTATTAGTAGAGCACGACTATTGTAGAGCTAGTTCATTAGTTGTGGGTAGTGTAGATAGGTATTGTGTAGTTTGTTCTTGGTCTTATTTTTAATAAAGTGGTGTATTAACCAAATAGTTAGCCAATGAATCTTGGCTTTGTGCCCCTAATTGAGTATTATAAGAGGGATATGGATCCATCTCATAAGCAATATTATCTATGTAGGGTTATTATACCATTTCTTCCTTTATAATGATATTATTAATTCCAAGATTGTACATGAGTCCACTATAAGTGTAGGAATACATGTTGGGATCCATAGTAAATGCTTTGTGATAGAAAGGAAAGAGAATTCTACAAACTCTAAAAGGACAATGTCTAAAAAGATGATGTTCAAACTTAGTCTAGATTCATCAAAAGGATCAAAAGGTTTATGAAAATATTGTTGATAAATCAAGATAACATTAAGTGCATAATGCTACACATCTTACACAAAAAAATATTAGGTGAATGACCCAAAAATCAAAATTCCAAACACTAAGGTCGAAGTGTTTCAAATTAGTCTAATCTAGGAAATTAAAGTTGCTAGGTCTTTTGGCATGTCAAAAGCTAGGATCAAACAAGGTGCACTAGGAATCTTGGCCAAATGACATCAAAAGCTATACTTTTAAATAGATGAAAGTTTTATTATAATGGATTTTAAACACTTCTAAAAGTCACTAGGTATTTGATTTTTGGACATGGACTCGATCAAATAGGTATAAGGTATGAAACAAAAGGCACTTTAGAGATAGTTTGTTTTCTCATAAATAATGGTATAAAACTTGGTTCTTTTGATAAATAATCTTGACAAAAAGTGAATGATGTAACTGTTCTAGACAAAGCTTCACAAATGTAGGAACAAATTTGAACTCTATGCAAGAGGGACTATGAAACAACATCTAAAATGTTTTGGGCAGTGCAATAGTGTTAGACAACCCAAAAGATGTGACAAAATGTTTGTTTCAAAAAATTTTTAAGGCAAAGACAATTTCTTAAAAATTTGATAGCATAACACTACCTTTATTGACTCAAAATGGGCAAAGTGTATAGACTAAAAGTTCAAGTTTTTAGCACAAAATGACTTAAGTCTATCAAGTGGTGATAAAAATCATGAGTATTAAATGGCCTTTAACCCAAATTAGAAATTGAACCTAAGTTTCCTCAAGTCTAGTGCAAATAATGAATCCACTTAACACATCAACCCTATGAACTTATGAAGGTGTAATTTCTTATTTAAATTATAAATGGAGTTAAACAAACTTTAATAAAGGTCTAGACTCAATTGGGTAGCATAACTATGCTAAAGTGGATGATATGACTCTAAGTTTTGATGAACTTTGAACAAGGAAAATTGATGATTCACGTGGGTAGCATAATTCCCACTTGTTAAAAAAATTGGGAACCATATTTTTGGTTAACATCATTTGTTTACACCAAGTTTTGACTCCAAACAAAACTTTAATCTAGGAAAAAACCAACTAATTGATCACTTTTAGATCCTAAATTGATAAGGTTACTTGGTATTATTTGAATTGATCAATATACATCATTTTAGATGATTTTAAGTGTTCATATAGAGTAAATGCACATTTTATAGTAAGGTTTTTACACCCCCCTTCTCTCAAATGCTAGTACTAAGATATGGACCTTGAGGCACACCTTGCACCAAAAATACTTTTGTGGCAAGTGGGGATTTGTCTAATATCTATAAGTTTTTGAACATTATAGGGGAATCAATTACACAATGAATTTCATGCCAAATAATGCAAAATAAAATCATAGATGTTGGGTCCGTATCACTTGGCTTGTTGTAAAAAGGTCTAGTCCTTTTTGCAACCACTACATCCTATTGTTTGCTCAATGTAGTGTGATGTCCAAAGTGCCACTATGTCTCGTGTATAACTCCAATATGGAGCCAAATGAAGTCAATTCCAAGAGGTGAAACTCTAGGTCAAATATTCCCTAAAGAACTTGTGGGAGGTAAAGATGTCTGCCTTCTAGGCCAAGTTTACATGAAATAAAGAAAGCATAAAATAGAAATACTTTAGGGTTATTGTCAACGTCACCCAATAATTTTACAAGTTTTTGGGGAGTGATTTAGATGAAATTATTTCTATGCCTTAAACTAGGTAATTTATAAATAAGGGAAGTGCTTTTGGTTCCAAGGGTTCCTTAAAGGTGACAAATAGAAGAGCATACATGCAACATCCTTGTATTTTGTAAAAATAAAGTGCTAAGTGAAATAAGTAGTGAACATAAAAGCTTTCAAATATGAGTTCATTTTAAAGCCCCGAATCAAAAGGTGTGGAGGTGTTCTTTTGACCTCTTGGTCTTAAAATTGTGAACTTTGAAAACTAATGCTCAAAAAATACTTATTTAAGCACCTAAATGTTACATTTAGCACTAAAATAATGTTCTTAGTTAATTTTAAAACATGAAAAATATGATCTAAACATGTTTTAACAATTTTCCAAGCTGGTCCTACAAGAAAAAAGTTAGTATGCCCTTCAACTTTGAAGTTAAATTCAGTTTGAAACAATGAACTTTGAAAAATGAAGTCTCAGGTTTTTTACATAGTGCAGTCTCACTAATCCATAGAGAAATGTCAAAAGTTGCAAGATAATCCTATAAATTTGAGAGTTATGGTATTGTAACCAACTACTAATAGTTTGTCACAATATCATGACTCTATTTGATGATCTCATGAGTTGCAGAATAATCCCACAAATTTAAGAGTTGTGGTATTGTAAACAACAATCTCACTACTTAGGGTCACAATCTCGATACTTGGAGTAAAATGAGATTTTGTGAAAAAATTATAAAACTTCCGGCTAAACTAATGACATATTATGAAAATTAAGGAAAAAACACATGGTTTTAAAAACAAAATCATCAAAAATAGATTCTAGATGACCCCAAATGAAGCTTAAAAAAATGGCTTGTTCTACAAACTATAATATCATGGCTCATAGTGACAATCTCTTGAGTTGCAGGACAATCCCACCACTTTAAAACTAGTGGTATTTTCACTTAACCTAATATCAGTTAGAAAATAATTTGACTTTGTTTGGCAACCCCACAAGTTGTAGAATAATCTTGCTACTAAGATAGTAGTGGTATTGTTAAACCTACATAGAAACACAAAGTTAGTCTAAAAGAAAAATAGTTAAGCACAATACTGTGAGTTGCAAGACAACCTCATTACTCAAAGTAACAATATCATAACTATGTTAGAAAAAACCTATGACTTCTATAAAAAAGTGTTTTTACTCAAATTTTCACTCTTTTTGGTTTCTTAAAGATTATATAAGGAAATAATTGGTAGGTTGCTTAAAAGATCTTTGTGATCATTTTTGTGAATCTATTTGGTCCCACTAGGTGTTCCATTTGTGAATATAGGATTGCAATAAGGGAAGATTAGTATCATGTTAGTGAATGAAATGAAAATCAAACAAAATACACTAAATTCTAACACCTTAAGCCTATCTCAAAGGGGGATCTTAGTGAATTAAAAAAATGAAAAAAGAACAAATAAAATATAATAAACACATATTCCTTACCTTCCTTGAAACTCCAAGAGTGTTCTTTGATTGGCTTGCTCAATTTGTGCTCATAAAGTCTTCATCAAAGGAGGCTTGGCTATCTCCTCTTCTCCTTGGCACCTTGTCGCTTTTGGCTTGGCTTGGATTGGCTTGGCTAAAAAATTTGGCATTATAACACTAATTTGCATGAGGCTCTAAAGTCAATTTGGCATGGTAACTTTTCATTATCCAAACTTAAAATTCATGTGGCAAGGCTTCCTATTTATAGATTTTTGCAAATGGATAGAATCAACCTAAACTATCCATCTTAGGATTATGATGTGTGGCTAAGGATTAATCCAATTTTTTAATTAAAATTCATAAATAGGCTCATCAATATTGGGATAGAGGAGCAATTAATAGGCATAGAAGGGCTCTTATGAGGCATGAATCTTAATATTTGTGGCATTTATGGCCTAAGGATGTCTTCCCAAGAAATGATATCACCTGATGATGTAGATATTCAATGCTCATTTTTTAAAAAAAGTATTCAACAAGTTTCCATGGAATTATTAATTAGGCTCTAATTTGGTTTAACTATTTCTTAAGCATGATTAAGCACTTTATGCACAAATTACTCAAATTGATCAGAATGCCTTGTTATTAGTCCAAAATTTGATTAGATTAGAATTAGAAGTCAATGCGAGATACATTGGATCCCTTATCCCATTTAGGATGTTACCAATAAAAAATAATAAAGGCACATGTCTTATGTAATAGATTTGATAGGAAAGAGCAATCCAGAGCACCTAGGTGCAAAATTGGCATTTTGACTTGGAATGATCTGATCAAAGTTAGTAGGACCATAAATTGCATTGCCCTATTTAATGATAATCTAGCCAAAATTAGAACTTGAATATGTCAGTTTCACACCATTTAGCATGTT
Organism: Torreya grandis; assembly: GCA_037957365.1. Taxonomy (NCBI): domain Eukaryota; kingdom Viridiplantae; phylum Streptophyta; class Pinopsida; order Cupressales; family Taxaceae; genus Torreya; species Torreya grandis. Next base: position 301,379 of record JARHVA010006555.1, on the reverse strand, counting down.
TTAGTGTTTTTAGGCCAAATTGTAAAGTTTGGTGGAAATTAGTCAAAATATTGATTGGGGGTTATTGGTGGCCAAATTTAGGTGTCTACAATTATACTCAAGAAACCAATTATTTTTAGACTTCAGTAATAACATCCCCTTTAGCCAATATAAACCTAAGATAAGGGTGATTATGACAGTGTTAAGCAAACTATGTGGAAATGCCACCACAACCTATGTTGATCTTGTTTGGGTACCAATTGTCTATTTAATGGTTAAAAAATAGACCACCCCTCATCTATGGTAAATAATTAGAATCTCATTGAGTAAAGATATTTACAATGAAAAATAGGAAGAAAACTCAATTCTATATGATGTCATATCTCTTAGGTGATCTTTATGCTCTACCAAGATACTAAACCAGAGGGAATGGTCACCTGATGGGACATAAATTTTTTTCTAGTATTATTCAAAGCTATAGATATTCAAATACAAGGACCACATTCAATTCATTTGGGACTATGTTTACCCAACCCTGAGTGATGCCATAATTGACATTCTAATGCCAAGAATTAGATCATTAAATAAAAAATTTGTTAAAACAATAAGTGACATATGACTATACACATATTGTATGGCCATAAGAATTGAAGGGACATAGAGTTATCCTCTCAGACTACCCATTCATGTCCCTAACAAGATAACTGAGAAAGAAGTTACATACTAGCTATTTCATGGTGTAAATGGTATTTCCAAGACCAAAAGAAAATTCCTCCTCCACAACCTCCCCATAACTATTGTAAAGACCATATTCAAATAATGGGAGAACATTAAATCAACATCTAAGAATAGGATATCCTTAAATTTATAGTTAGATGGGCTTAGATAGTGTGACCCTTGCCTAAGGTTTAAAGAACATTTAAAGATTAAGGGAATGTCAAATGTACCTTATGATCATGAGCCTGGAGCCTTTGACACCATTTACCCTAAATCATAGTCATACTTTGAGGTCATTGAGAGATTGATGGATCATAGTCTTAGTCCTAAATCTAGACTTGAAAGGAATCATAAATGGGATGATAGATGGCAACTAGGGCCTAGATAATACCATTTTCTAGGTAGTGTACCTGGTAGACCTCTATCAGCTGAGTCATAAGTAGAGAACAAACCTAAGGCATAGATTGAGCAGAGACCAGAGGAAAGAAGGCCTAATGAGATTACTTCTTCAATTTAGGTGGAGGAACAAGGATCACCTTTAGAGTAAATTCACATGGTAGCCCTAGATCCCAATGAATCTATAAAGGATAAATTGAAAGTTCTATCCACTGCATATGAATTTGATGATGAATAAGAAAAGATTGAATAGACCAAGGAAGAAAAGGGGAAAGTAGTATTGGACCTAGTTCTTGTTGACACCCTAAAATGAAGGCTTAGCTAGTTATTGTTCCCAGATCCAAGAAACCCAAATTTACTTTCACTCATCCTTTGAGTGAAGTCAATTTAATTAGTGAAAAAACATCATTTCTAGTCCATCTATTCCATAATGGTTCATCCATGGACCTAAATTATAGAGAGTACCTATTGAACATCATCCTTGAGTGATTTTGAAGGCTAAAATATTCCCTTTCAATAAGAAATGAAGCCATATATTGTGGCTTTATAAGAGGAAGATGAAATAGGATAGGCTACCCTAGGTTAATCAAGTCAGGCACAAGTATAGATTTTATCTCCTTAGGTGACTCAATCCAAAGAGGGAGTCAAATTTGATCCAAAGATTTTAGGAGTACAAAGAGTAATAGAGAAGAAGGTAATGGTAGGTGTTGAGGAGATGACATACCAAAAAGTGGAACCCTTGGCTAGTCTAACCTAAATAAGAACACCAAAGCATAGATAAAATACTATATTTGAAAATCATCTAGTAGAGTTAGCCTGAGATCGAACTAAATAATTAAAATTTATCCTTAAAGGTATACAACAACAAAATAATAAATTGGAAAAACAAGCTATCTTGTTAGTTCCAGATGTAATGATCAAAATGTTTGGAGAGACTTTATTTGACATGTTTAATTCTTTGAAGTTGATAGATTCTAGATAGAATGTATTGATCTAATAGGGTACTGCAGCCATGAACCTAGTTCATCAATGGTAGAAATTGAAAGGAAAAGTAAAGGATTTGATAAACATCATAATAGAGGATCAAATTCCCTATTTGAAAACAATCAACTTGGCTCATTTGAACATGGCATGGGGTTATTAATAGATAAAGTCAAGAGTCTAATCAAATGGTCCAAGGACCTAGAAAACCTTTATGATGATGAAAAGTATTTGAAAAATATGATGGAGCATATATTTGGGAATATAATCAAGTATCCCACTACACACAACTAAATTTGTCTAATCATTGATGACAAAATTAAGCATAGAGACACACAATTCATGCATGAAGTGAAAAATTAGAGCCAAGGGAAGATAGGAGCTAATAACACAAAGATCATGAACATGATCTGTAATACAAAAGAGAATATTGTAGAGGCTAGGATCATAAAATAAGCATTAGAAAGGGTTGATACAAAACTCAAGAGAAAGGCAGATCAAGAGGATTAACTCTTCATGGAGCCCATTGTCAACCTAAATCTCATTGATGATCAACATGGAAAAACAATGGATATCCTTCAACAAAATATGGGACTTTAGTATCAAAAGGGCCTCAAAGTTAAATTTTTTAATTAAAACACATTATTTTTGTAAATAGACATGTACATTTTTTTTAAATGAATATTCTTTTGTAAAGGCATGTACAACTTATAAAATCACATCGCCTATAGGTCAATTCTTTAGAAAATGTCTAGAAGGTTGTAAAGAATAGATGTATAATTATAATTTGACATAACTGACCAACATACCTCCTTATTTTTCTATATAAGGGGCATTTTCCATTGTAAAAATGGAGGAGTTTTGAGCAAAAATATTGTGTACTAATTTTGGAGAAATTAATACAAATAGGGAATTCTAAAAAGTTTATCTTATTTGTTTTTGTGAATTTTTATCATGGCTACTCTCTTACTTTTCTAGTTTAGAATTCAAATTTGAATGGTTATTATGAATTCTTGATGTGCACTTTTCAAATGTAGAGTTGTTAATTTTTGCTAATGCTAGATTGACTAAAAATTCTTAAGTTCATTCTATTTTCTATGCTCTTCTTGTAGACGTGTTTATGATATTTGCTTATAGGGGTAAATATTTAAGTGAACCTTGTTCTTATTTAAATTCTTTCACTTCTTTAGATTCTTTCTTGATGTGTGATGTATTTGAGATTAATCTATTTGATGTTACACATTGGTTTCAAATGCATAATTGGATGATATTTGAACTTTGTCTTAATATTTTTGTTAAAGATTAGCAATATCAATATGTTCCTTCTCTACCCTACCCTTCCTTTTGCTAATTTTTTGACCAATTCACTTTAGATTAGTTTCCATTATAAATATCCACTTTATCGTAGACTTTAGATTTAGTTATTTGAGAATAATTAAATTCATTTATCTTATATTACTCCAATTTTCAAAGGTTAACTATTAGGCCATGGTTTCTCCCAACAACCAAACATTACAAATTTTATGAAATAGTTCACTTATTTTGTTGTTATTCCACCAAAGGTAACAAGATTATCACAACTTGTAACTCATGCATTGGATTCTATGAATTCATAAATGAGTAGTGTTTCTTAAACACTAACCACCACCTATTATACACTTTCATGCATCAATAGGAGAATGCATTCCATTGGCACTAGAAGAAGGGCCTTAGACAAATCTTTGTAAATTTGTAATATCTTTTCTATTTTTGGTGTATTTTGTTCAAAGATAAGTGAATTATTTGCATATTTATGTTTATTTTAGCATAATTATGTAAGATCACTAAAATTAATGGTTATAGACTAATCTTTATGATCATTTAGCTGAAGATAGGTATTCTTTGAAGATTCATGGTAAATATTTGCAAATGTAAATTGAGATTGGTAAATCTTCCTTGTTTGAAATTAGTGATGACAAAATTTCTTAGAGATTAATTGATTCTTTATAAATTTAGGTTTATTTTAACTTAGATGTGTAAATATCATTGATATTCTCAAGTTTAGATATATCTTTGAGCTTATTCAATCAAAGATAGCTATTCTTTGAAGAGATTTACATAAATTTATGCAAATATTTCTTAACTTAGGGATCTTAAACATGTAAATATACTCATATGAAATAATTGGACTATTATTTTCAAGAATTAAGTTAAATATCATTCATCTTTGTAAAGATAAGGTTTCTAAGTGGTATTTTGAATAGGACTCAAGGTTTACAAGCTGGAACTACCAAGGATCAGGACTAGGTCATGGTTAGAATCAAGGTTACCTCACCTTTCATTGAAAAATCATAGGAAAATAAGAGTAGACAAAGGTAAGCAAAGGGTTTTTAAATCTCAGCCTACTTTACCTATTCAAAGTGATCCTATGTTCAATATTTATCAAGGTATGGCCTGGTTAGGGGGATCTTCCATCAATGTGTTTGGTTAGGTACATGACCTAACATGAAACCCTAATAAATATTTTCCATCTTTTAGTCCTAATGGTATTGTCACAGCTGAAGAACATATTAAATGTAGTTCATGAAGATGTAGCATGTAGATTATTTCCATTTACTTTTAAAGATATTACATATGAGTGGTTCCTTAATCTTATAGAGAATTATATCACTAGTTTGAATGAGTTTAACATGATATTTATTGATCAATTTGGTAAAATCATTAGTCCTTGAATTCTTTACCAATAATTCACCATTGTTCAAAGAGATTCTAGTGAGACCATTAGAGCTTTTAATTCTGGATTATAGAATATGTTTAGTAGAACCATAGATCCTTATAGACCCAATGAATCCTTGGATTTATAAATCTACAAGGATTCTTTAGACCCCATGACTTTTGTGTTTCTTAAAATATCTATTGAAGTCATAAACACACTAACCTTGGCTTATGTTGAAGCTATAAAAATCAATGATCAAATGCATCCTCAAGGCCAACTTGAATATGCCATCCCAAATGTTAATCCCAATTTATGTACACTAAATGTAATTCCTAATGCCAATCAAAATGTGCCTGCTCTAAATCAGACACCAATCTTGAACTAATTACCCTTAAGCCATGCTCATCCTAGTCAAAATCTAGGATTCTTGAATAATGATACAAATGGATTTCATCATCAGGAAAAAAAAGCTTTGATGACAAAAAATAGTAATAGTAATTAAGTTCATCACTTTTAGGCATCAAATAATGAGAATGAATACATAATTAAAATCTATCAAAAGCTAAGTACGAACTTCCTTCAATTACACAAATAAGTAAGAAATATTAGGGAAAACTCTAATAGGAATTATTCATATCAAAGGTTCAAAAGGCCTAATAACCAATTTCACAATGGTAAAAATGGAAAAAATAATAACAATAATGAGTCATCATCAAGTAAGAATAAATCTGAAATTAACATTTGTGATGTTGATCTAATTGAATAATATAGGGTTCACAATACTTCAAAGCATGGTGAGTTATATTATATTGAATTTGATAATGCTTTTGAGTTATTTCAAGATGAATTGGATACATCTGAAGGTGTCTATAACATAGATAATTTTTTAGGTACATCTATATATTATAATTCATCCAAATCTATTGATACAACCTTGATGATTGAAACATTTGACTTCCCATTCCAAGAGGAAAATAAGCCTAAAGATACTCCTGAAGAGGTGCATGCTTTTTAGTAATATTTAATGAAGACCTATCCTCTAAGGAATAGGGAGAAAAAAAACATTTGACAACTTCAATTCCACCAAATAATTTTGACACTCCTCCAGATCCTATAGCTGACAATAATCTTGAACCTCCAAAGGGAAGTAATTCTAAGTATAATGTTGATTCATCTAGTACTTATACTAGAGGGGTAAAATATAGTTGAGAACATGAAAAGTATTAAGGATAACATCAAACTGGATGAGATGACTCAAATAATTGAGTAGAGGGATTTGTTACTTGAATCTCTATCTAAGAAGCTAGGTAAATCACCCAAGGCTATAAATTCTAACATTACTATGTACAAGAACAAAGTAGATGTTCCACCTTTTTTTCTTATAGTTATTATTTTTGGTAATAATTTGCATAATTATTATTAGACTTAGGTTCATCTACTAATGTCATGCCTAAAATTATTGGTGAGCAATTAGGTTTGACTCTAAATAAATATGATAAGGTTATTAATCAATTAGATAAATCTAGAGTGAAAGTAATTGGAGAATTATTAAATGTTCACATATAGATTGCCACTAACCAAAGGATATAATAGTTTATAGACATATAAGTAGTGGATGTTCTTGATGATTATGTAATTTTTCTAAGAAAATACTGGACCAGATCTTTGAATGGTTACTGTTGACCATTTTTCCCCACAGGCCAAAATGGGTCAACCCCCTATAGCCAAAATCTTGTATGGGGGGGACTTTATAATGTCATGGATAATGTTGAAAAGACCCTATGGGATCTTAAGATTTATTTTAATGACTTATAAATCTATTGTTATTCATTATATTTTCCATTGTGTTTACCTAGGCATTTTGGGTCTAGTGGTAAAAAGTGCAAGTGGGTAGTTTGTTGATGCCAGATCTTGCATGTATAGATAAATCAAGGGAAAGTGACCACATGGGTTTGTTCAACTTGCTCCCAAGTTGATATGAACTAGGTCTAAGGTCCTCCACTAAAACAAAAATAGAGTTATACATGTACAAAGTTGGGTTGCCAAATATTTCTATTAAGTTTCCCATACTTAGTTGTTTGATCTTGGTCATCACTAGAGCATCATGTAGAAGTAGTTATGGATCAACCATCTTGAAATTTGAATATATTTTCTTTATAATCTCCTAGGAGCAATTAATCAAATGGGTTTATCCCTTTTGACTTGAAGAACATCTTATAAAATTTTGATGCCTCCATGATTCTCGTACTTTAGGATCCAAACTTACAAAGTTGGTCAAAAACATAAGATGTTCATATGAATGTCAAGTTAAAGCTCAGGAAAATATATACCTATGTTTAAATTTGATGGTGCATGATCCATTAATCACATTCTATGGAACAATGAATTATAGTCATGTGAATGCAAAATTTAAAGATAGAGCAAGATAATACTTTTGAGCTTAAATTTGATGGTCACATGAATGTCAATGATGATCACATGAACATTAAAATATGTCCTACAGACTATCAATTTTAAGATCATAGACTAGCCATTTGATTTTAAATAATGGTTCCCAATTGATCAATGTTATATATTACATTATACCCTTGGATCTAACAGTGAGCATGAATCAAAATGGTTAGTGAATCTCAAGGGTGAATAGGTACATGAGATGTCTCACAAGTTCATTAGACTAGTAGAATATTGATGGCTTGTGAGCATCTATGCACAAGTATATAAATGGAGTGTGTTATGTCAATGTGTCAATAAACCAATTCAAGCATTGACAAGTAATGAAAATTAAGGTCAAGAGTAGTGGTGAGACCAAGATTATCGATGAGGGTTGAAAAGATATTTTTGACCATGAAAGTAATGTTTTGTAGACTCTTCCCAACACCATTAGAGCTGGTAAAAATTCCACAAAGTGATCTAGTTGATGTAGAAGGATTTGAACAATATTAAGGGACCACCATTTGAACTTATTTTTATATTTGATTTGATAAATTAAAGCTTATAGGGTTCTTTTTGTGACTAGTTTGTCAAGTTAAAGAAGGATCTATGTATAATGAATTCTCAATCTCCACAGAGATATAATATGTTTATTTCAACCTATTATAATATATAAGGTGCTAAATTATCCATGGGTCCATTTAATATAAAATCTATAGGGAAAGCCAATGTCCTTAGAGTGGTTTTCCATCTATAGGTGGGACTTATGATCTAGATATAGAAAAGGAATGTATATGAAATTAACGAAAAGGTGCCCATCATCAAAAAAGTAGGTAATCCAACACCTAAGGCATGACATTCTTATTAGTATCAATATTCAAGGATTTGATCCTCATGATCAATGTAAGTGGACTTAGAGTCTTGAGATGGTGAACTAGTACTTGGAGAGGTAGTTAAGGGCATTTTTTTTGTTCAAACATACTTTGGTAATATGCATTAGAAACCCTTGTCTTTTAGTGAGATCCATCAACAAATGAGACGATATTAATGATTATTGAGATAACAATAAATCTATTTGTTGAACAAGGCATGCAAATAAAATGGCAATCAATGGCTACCACCTCACTTTTTGATTTGGAGGGCTTTCCTGGATTCTTGAAGGCATTGTTCCCTCTCTCTTTTGCTCCCATTTTCTATAAATATATCTCTAGAGTTATTGTAAAGGATTTACACTCTAGGTATGGAAAATCCATACTATAATGACATCATATTGTGCCTTTGAACATTAATGTATTTCTAATTTTTTTGTTCTTGGATAATTGTCTGAGTGTGCAAGTGATGTATGGTGGTCCAAAATGATTACTCTCTATCCTTTTCTCCCATTATCTATTCATTTTTATGTGATATTTTTGTTTTAATAGGTCATATGAAGTGTTGTAAAGTGTATATTCCTATATTTCAAGTGTATAATAAGCCTTAATGTTCACAACTAGCCTATGGTTCACTTACCCTGGATAACTCTCATACATCTCACCTTCAAATTGAAATACTCATATTAAAATCCATAGGTCTTGGAAATTAGTTTGTGTGTCTTGTTTCTTAGTGCAAGAAAGTATGATGGTCATATCGAATACATCTTGGTATATCACCCCATTAAATTAAATTTATTTCATGTAATTTCTAACTCTTTTCCCATAAGAAAGCATTAACATATGTGAAAGCACTTCAAGATACATTTAGGGAGATAGCCCTTAAAACCTAGAGGTTCACTTACACTATAGGTACACTCACATACCTAGAAGTGTTCACATGTTGTCCAAATCTAGAAGAGGATTGAACACCCTCTTCTAGGGTGTGAGATTTGGTGAAAATAGTTTTGGTATGCCCTATGAGACCAAGGTCCAAGAGAATGGAAAGATTTTTGGTGTGTCTTTCATCTATTAGATTTTGGAATAAATAAATATAGAACAAATGGCAACTTTGAATGATATATTTTTCTTGTAAGTAGCCCAAGTATATATAATTGAAAATTTTGATCAGTTATTTTATTTCCCTTAATGTATGAGGTTGACATGAACAACCATGGTAAATTTCCCTACCATGGACCTCCTTACTAGGCTTTTTATGAACCATAGTATACTCCCTAATAGCCCTATCAAAATGGCTATCAGTCCTATGAGCCATGGCAGCCCTATAACCCTCCATTTTCCCCACCATATAGACACCATGTTGTTATATAACCTTATAGAGATGGATACCAAGATACCTATGAAGAAATAACTTCCTACCAATCCCAATATGAGTCCTACCAACCATACCATGATACCTATGAACCTTAAGAGTACTCCTATGCATCTTTTTATGAGGAACAATTTTTTTTATGCACTCTGTATCAAGCTATTACAAGTCAAGATATAGATTCATGTAGGCTAAAATGAAAAAAGTTGAACCTATTATTGATCCTCATCATTAGCCTCCCCTTCCTCCATCAGTCCCACCTCATTTACAATCCTTCTTAGCACTCCTACCAGAGTTGATAGATAGTGAAGACAATATGGTAACATGGGATGATGAGTTTGATGTGCTTCCTAACCATTTCATGGAATGGTTAAGAAGTTTTGTCCAAAAATGGATGAGTGCATGGGAGGTCGTTGAAGGTGAAATTAAATGGGATATCAAAAGATAACTAGACCTATCAAATAGGAGCCTTTAATGCTCAATAGATAGGCTAAGTATGTGGGAGGATAAAAATCTCAAAAATTAACATATTGTTATTGAAAATTTTCAAGAAAGCTATTTGAAAGATGCAACTCCTACTTATATAGGTGTCCCTTCTTATAATAATCTCAATAAGTCACTTTCCTATGAGCTTACTAGTGTTTTGCTCTTTCTTAAATCCACTCACAAGTGCTCTCCTCCATCCCACACTCCATCTCTAACTCACCAACCTTTTACTACACTTCATATCCCATCTCCTTCACATGAGACCATCTTGAGGGAAGTAAGTCCAAAGATGACTAAGAAGATGTCATGAGTGAATATGAGGAGGAAATCACCATAAGGACTCCATTGGTGACCACAAATGTAACTCTACCTTCCACGATGAAGAAAATCACATTAAAGATCATATCATAATTACTAGTGAAAAGTTTAATATGGAAGAGGAACTTATTAAAGACTCTTTTAAAACTATCCATGAGAAATGTGGCCAAGATCCAAAGGGAGAGACATTTGAGGAAGAATCCTTATCCAATCATGAAGTTGTAGATGACCATCTCAAGCAGAAAGATGAAGGTCATTCTATTGATCAAGAATCTACTGTCAGAGAGTAATTTGGTGATGCTAGTACCTAATATGTTATAGAAATGAAAAGTGAGAGTAAGGTGGAGGTTGAAGTTCCTCAAGAATAATTTAGAGACCTCCCTGGTATTAACCAATATTCAAAGATATAGGGACATGAAGAAGATAAAATTGGTGCTCTCAAACATCAAGCACATTTTATCAATGATGATTGGAAGATATAAATGAATTTATTTCAAGAGGTTGAAAATCTTTTCCAAGTTGAGAGTCAATTACATGAGAAGGTGGATGAAATTTTTTTTATGGAAGACAATTAAAAATATTAGGTGGACTATTTAGAGTTCCTTGATGAGCTTGAGGAACTTGCAACTGAAGAGAAACCCAATCTTATTGAGAGCACCATGGAGATCAAGAAGGTGAGCCTTGTTCAACCACCATTAGAGGTCATAGATGAATAACTATATGAAAAGTTTGAGGTTGTTTGGATGCACATAGCTAACCTATTTGGAGTTGCTTGGTTCTCACTAAACATTATGCTAAAGAGATTGCTAGTTACAATAAAGAATAAGTAGGCATCAAGACCAAGAGTCAAAGAGCTACCTACCTCATTCAATCCCTCATTTCATGATGAAAGAAAATTGTCAAACTTACCCTTTGATCTTAGAAAAAAATTTCATCTTAGATTAGTTAGTGTTTAGGTGTTGTTGCTTTCTTATTGTGTTGTATTCAATAAGTGCCCTTGAATCACATGTTGTTTCTCGTCTTGTGTGTTGTTTCTTTTTGTGTTCCCTTATGTTTTATGTATTATTCAAGGCTTTTTGTATGTCAAACCTACTATAAATGTGACTTAATATCCCAATGGATAGGATTAGGCAACTATTCTAGTTTAATTTTACATAGGTAGGCATGTAACCTTGGGGAATTGCCAAGAATGTTGACCATTTTTTCCCACAGGCCAAAATGGGTCAACCCCCTATAGCCAAAATCATGTACGGAGGGATTTTATAATGTCATGAAGAATGTTTTATATACCCTATGGGATGAGAAGAGTGCTTTGAATGACTTAGGAATGTCTAGTATTTATCTAGTTCTTCATTATGTTTACCTAGGCATTTTAGGTCTAGTGGTAAAAAGTGTAAGTGGGTAGTTTGTTGAGGCCAAATCTTGCATGTGTGGATAAATTAGGGGAAAGTGACCACATGGATTTGTTCACCTTGGTTCCAATTTTCTATGCACCAAGTCTAAGGTCCTTGACCAAAACATAAATGGAGTTATACATTTGTAAGGTTAGGATCCCAGGTATTTCTACTAAGTTTCCCATACTTAGTCATTTGACCTCAGCCATCACCAGGGCATCACATAAAAGTAGTTATGGACTAGACATCTTAAACTTTGAATATCTTTTCTTCAAAATCTACCAAGACTATTAGATAAAATGGGTTTGTCCATTTTAACCTTAAGAACATCTTCTAAATTATTCTCACACTTTAGGATCCAATCTTTCAAAGTTAATAAAAAAAATAAGATGTTTGAACAAACATCAAGTTAAAGCTCAAGTGAAAATCTACATGTGTTTAAATTTGATGGTCCATGGGCCATCAATCATGCTATATGGAATGGTGAGTTAAAATCACATGAATGTCAAACTTAAATATAGAGAAATACAATCTTTTTGATCTTAAATTTGATGGTCATGTGAACATTAATAATAGTCATATGAATGTTAAAAGACATCTTGCAAACTATCAATTTTAATACCATGGAATAGTTGTTAGCTTTCAAACAATGGACCCAAATTGATCAATGGTCCACATTACATCATAACTTTAGATCTAATGGTGAGTATGAATTAAAATGGTCAGTGAATCTCAAATTCAAATGGGTGTGTGACAAGTGGCACAAGTGCATTTAACTAACAGAAGATTGACAACTAATAGGTATTTATATATAGGCAAATTAATGGAGTGAGTTAGGTCAATGTGTCAATGATCCAATTTTAGAATTGATAACTAATGTAATTTAAGGTTAAGAGTAGTAGTAAGCCCAAGATTCTTGATGAGGGTTGAAAGGTTATTTTTGACCATGAAAGCAAGGTTTTGTAGAGTCTTCCCAACACCATTAGAGCTATTTAAAATGCCATGGAGTGGTCTAGTTGATGTAGTAAGATTTGAATAATATGAAGGGACCACTATTGGAGCTTATTTTGATCTTTGATTTGATAAATTAGATCTTATAGGGTTTTTTCTTATGACTAGTTTTTTAGGTTAAAGAAGGATCTATGTATAATGAATTCTCGATCCCTATAGAGATATAATAAGTTTATTTGAACATTTTATAATATAGAAGGTGTTAAATGATCCATGGGTCTATTTAATATAAAATTTATAGGGAAAACCAATGTCCTTCTATTGGTTTTACATTGATAGGTTGGACCTATGATCTAGATATAGAAAAGGAACAATTATGAAATTAATTCAAAGGTGCCCATCATCAACAAAAAAGGTACTTTTCCACCTAAGGAATGACATATTTGTTAGTATCATGATTCAAGGATTTGATACTCATGATCAAGGTAAGTGAACTTAGAGTCCTGAGAAGGTGAGCTGGTACTTGGAGAGGTAGTTAAGGTCATTGTTTCCATTTAAATAGACTTTAGCACTATGCATAAGAAGCCCTTATCTTTTAATGAGATCCCTCAAATAATGAGAGGAGATTGATGATTATTAGAATAATAAGAAATATATTGGTTGAAAAAGGTATGTAAATAGAAAGGAAATCAAAGGTTTCCACCTCACTTCTTGATCTAAAGGGCTTTCCTCCATTCTCAAAGGCAATATTCCCTTTCTTCTTGTTCCCCTTTTCTATAAATATAGCTTTAGAAATATTATAAATAGTTTCCACTCTAGGTATGGTGAATCCTTATTATAATGATATCATATTGTGCCTTTGAACATTAATACATTTTTTTATTTTTTAGTTTGTGGATAATTATCTGAGTGTGCAAGTGATGTATGGTGGTGTAAAGTGATTACTCTCTATACTTTTCTCCCATTAATATTTCATGTTAATGTGAAAGTTCTATTATAACAGGTCATAAGAAGTTTTGTCAAGTGTATAGTCTTATATTTCAAGTGTAAAATGAGTTTTAGTGTTTGTAACTAGCCTATGGTTCACTTGCCTTGGATAGATCTCATACATCTCACCTTCAGATCGAAATACTCATGCTAGATTCCATAGGTCTTGGAAACTAGTTTGTGTGTATTATTTCTTAGTGAATGAAAGTATGATGGTCATATAGAATATATTTTGGTGTATCACCCCCTTAAATTAGATCTATTTCATACAACTTATAACTCTTTTCCTATAATTAAGCATTAGCATAGGTGAAAGAACTTCAAGATAAAAGTTAGGGAGCTAGCCCTTAAAATATAGAGGCTCACTTCCACTATAGTTACACCCACATACCTATAAGTGTTCCCATGTTACCCAAATCTATAAGATAATTTAAAATTCTCTTCTATGGTGTGATATTTGGTGACAATAGTTACATGTCTACTAATTGCTCCTATATGTGGCTTCCATGAAAGGGAGTGCTAAATCAAATTCAAATTGAAAGTCAACCCAAGATGAAACATATGATCATCAAGTATAATTTTCAAAATGAGAGTGTCAACGTGGATGATTTTGAGTTAAGAGTGTTTACTATTGACACCTCTAAGGTATGTGACTCTAGAGATACTCATGCCATGCATGGAATATGGAAATTATTTTTTGATGATGCAAGGTGTAAGTATGGTTTTGGTGTAGGAATTATCTTGATTAATAATGTTGGTAAAGAATTTAGTAGTTCTTATAGAATTCAATTTTCATGCACTAATAACTTGGTAGAATATGAGGCTCTAATCTTAGGTTTACAATTTTTCATCAAGCACAAAGTCTAAAACTATTGGTTTATGGTGATTCAAAACTAGTAGTTAATCAAGTGAGAAGTAAGTACCAGTGTAAATTATCTTACCTTAAGAAATATAAGTTTAGAGTTTGGGACCTGATAGAATATTTTGATGCTTTTAACATTGTCTCAATTACTAGGGAAGAAAATAAGCTTGTTGATGATCTAGCCTTAGCTGCAGCTAATATTATGCCCAACCAAGATTCTAAACTAGGAAAAATTAGTATTGAATTAGTTATATGTCCCTCAATCCCTAATAACATCAACCATTTACAATTATTTAGTGATTACCAATAGATTTTAGACTTCATTAATAGTTCAAGAGTATTTGAGGCTCACATCATTAATGAATCTAATGAAAATGCTCTTGTTAAAGATAACACTGATGATTAAATTATGCAACTAAGTGACAATAAAATTACCAAGGGCATGATTTCCCTAGAAAGATTATTTGACACAGATAAACTAGTTAAAAATGTCAAAGTTCCAAAGGTGAATGGGAAAGATTACAAAGTAGTTGACTTAGGAACACAAGGCCAATAGTAGCTAGTGAATATTGGTATAACCACCATTAATGAAGAGATAAGAAGAGATAAATAACTATTGACTAAATATAAAGATGTTATAGCATGGTCATATGAAGAATTAAAGATCTATGATCCTAGAGTAATCACTCATTACATACCACTAAAAGAATCCTGCAAACCCTTTAGGCAAAAACAAAGACCTATTAACCCTATCTTAAAACCTTTGATATATAAGGAGTTTAAGAAACTACTAGATTCCAAGATAGTTTTTCCCATTAGACACTTCACTTGAGTAGCTAATTTAGTACTAGTCAGGAAGAAGAATGGGAAAATTAGATTGGGTGTAGACTTTAAAAATATAAATAGAGCATCTAAAAAGGATAACTGTCCTTTGCCTTCACTTGACCAAGTTATTCGAATTGTTAATGGTTCTATAATGTTGTATTTTCTTGATGGTTTTTCAAGATATAACCAAGTGATTGTGAATAAGGAAGATAAATTAAATACTATATTCATTACTAAGTAGGGCACTTTTGCCTACAAAAGAATGCCTTTTAAATTGATAAATGCAAGTGTAACTTTTTAGAGAGCCATGGACCATGATTTCTAGGGGATAATAAGTAAGTGAATTATGATTTACATGGATGAATTGACTATATTTTTAAAAAAGAAGGAGGACCATATCATACACTTACAATAAGTATTTGAAAGGTGTAGAAGGTATGGAATTTATCTCTATCCTAAGAAAATATTTTTTGTGTCACTAAGGGAAAATTGTTAGGACATGTTATAAATAAACAGGGTATTTCTATAGAACTTAATATAGTATATTCCATATATAAAATAGAACCCCCTAATAGTAGAAAAGAATTTAAATCTTTCTTTGCGAAGATCAACTTTGTAAGAAAGTTTATTTCTAGTTTTGCAAAAATAGTGAGACCATTGAATGACATGTTGAATAAAGATTCCAAGATAAAATGAAATTAATAAATTATAAAGGACATCAAGGACATAAAATAAGAAATAATTCAAGAACCAATATTGAAAATTCCAAAAATTTCAAAAGATTTATCTCTTTATTCTTTTTTCTTCTAACCATACAATTTTAGATATTCTACCTTAGAAAATAGATGGACGTGATCATCCTATTGTATTCATGAGTAATAATTTTTAAATTTTTTAAATTAAACTATTCCCTAATTGAAAATTAGGCATGTGATTTAGTTAAGGTAGTAAATAAATTTAGGCATTATATTCTTAGAAATAAGGTGTATGAAATACTACCAGACCCTGCCACTAAGCTCATGCTTAAAAAATGTGAATTAGGGAAAAAAAGAGGTAAGTGGATGTTCATACTTCAAGAATATGATTTGGAGATTAAGATTTCTAAATTTTTAAGGTTACAAGGGTTAATTGAATTTATTACCAATACTAATCCAAAGTAAGTGTCATGAAGGTAGAGTAATAGATTTTTCAACCTAATGATTGGTATGATGCCATTTTTCATTTACTAACTAATGGCGCTTATCCTAAAAGGTTAAATAGGGAATAATGAGAGATTTAAGGCTCAATTTATCTCATTTCATGATCAAATATGGAGTACCTTTTAGGAATAACTATGAATAAATATACCTGAGATGCATTTCTAAAGATGAAGCATCAAATATCCTAAGTACTTTCTATGGGAATCTTGGAAGTGGACATCCATTAGGAAGGATACAAACAAATAATATCCTTAGGGATGGTTATTATTTGCCTACTATCTTCAAATATTCTCACAAAAATGTGAGAGAATGTCATCAGTGTCAAATACTCTATACTAAATAACCCAAGGTAGCCATGCCCTTTAAGCCAGTGATGATTGATAAATATTTATCTCAATGGGGATTAGATTTTATGGAGATAATCAACCCCAATTATTTAGAAGGACATAATTATGTCTTCACAACTATCGATTAGTGTACTAAATGGATAGAAGTAGTGGAAACCAAACAGTTTAGGACTACAAATGTGATAAATATCTTGGAAGAGAACATATGTACAAGATTTGGAACATTGATGTCTTTAGTATATGATAATGGATCTATTTTTATATCTATTTATATGACTGAGTGGGCATATGATAACAACATTAGTATCAAGTTTTCATCAAACCATTACCCCTAAGGTAATGGGGTCTCTAAATCAACTAACAAAAATTTGATGAAGGTTGTCAAAAAGTCTATTGTTGATAAATCAAGAACATGGCACAAATTACTCAAGTATGCCCTTTGGGCTGATAGAACAAGAGTTAAGTAAGATCCAAAGGCAATACCATTGCTTCTTATGTATGGTCAAGAGCCTATATTTCTAATCACTCTCAAGATGCCAACCTAAAAATTCATGCAGGAGTACATGGAAGGAGAAGATCAAGAGTTTGTAATTTCTAGGTTACTAGATATTATTCAAATAGAGGATGTAAGAAAGGAAGCTTTTGTCAATTTCAATAGGAATCAAACCATATTGAAAATATGGTTTGATAAACATTCTGAAATTAAGGTTTTTAGACAAGGAGACTTGGTTCTTCTTTGGGACAAAACATCAAAACCTAAGGGAAAGCATGGAAAATTCACACTTTTGTGGATAGGCCCCTATCAGATTATTGAGATACTGGGAGACAACACCTTCAAGATCAAGGAATTGCAAGGAGTAGAGTTCACATTAAAAACAAATTAGAAATATCTCAAGCAATAATTTTCCATTGATCCACCCCAAGTCCACATGGAGTAATCTATAAGATTAGTTAGAATTAGTGTAAGTAGGGTTAGATTAGGTTTCTTTTTTGTTTCTTGTTTGTACATAGTTCATGTAAATATTTGTTTGCTTCTTGATATTGGTTTGTTTATTATGTTTTTCCTTTTTTTTTATTTTATTCCCTTCTTTCAATAAGTCCTTTTAAGAAAGTCCTCAAACTCCAATACATGTCATTTCTCATAGGTCAAAAAATTAGGAATGTTCGTATGAGTTCTCCGAATGATTGATCATGGATATTGAAATATGAGCTTGTTGTTAATTTTTTAATAAATTGGTAAGGGAAGGTATCTATATTGGATGTTCCTAAAATATTAAAACTTGTTCTTGATCCAAGTTTGATTTTGATAAGTATTGTTTATGTAGGATGCAATTTTAAACTATTAAGACAAGGTCATGTTTGCACTTTAAAAACATTAATTGCTTGGGATAGAGTTGACAACCAAAGATGATTGTATGAAGATCAAACATTTAACTAAATCTAAAAACCTAGATAGTTTGGTTCCCAAAATTTGTTAGAAAGCAAAACATATCTAATAAAATGCAAAAATAAGAACTTCATTACAAAATTTAAAAGTTTTATAAACAAAGGTGATTTTGGTAATCTCCATCAAGGCTATGGATACCTAGTTAGTAGTGAAGCAAGGGTTTGAGTGGAGGCAAAGGTATCTCTATCAAGGATATGGACACCTGGATGGCATTATAGTGATTTTCAATCCTTCCCTGAGCTAAATCATGATTCTTAATGAACATTTAAATATGCTACAAGTCAATGTTTATGATCAAGGCCATGAATTTGGAAGTTGTTCTCTAAATCCTACGATAATAAATACGTGGAATCAAATCAAACACAAAACATGGATATGTTTTGATGTTTGATCCCAATTATGCAACTATCAAACTTGTTTTAATTATGTATTAGTATTAAAACTAATACCTAATCATGTGGGATGATTTGTCTAGTTATTAGTCTAAATCAAAGTCTCTAAATTAAGATATATTGTTATGTTTCCACCAAAAGTTGTTATTTATTGAGGTCAACATACCCCCATTTATGAAAATGGGGACCCTTGTTTTATAATTTTATAAATTTTTGCTTTGAATTGAAAATACCACTTGATTAGAGTTATTTATTTGAAGATCATCCACAATTGGTTCTCATTTAGCTTAACTAGCATGTCTCCATTTGAATCTTGTCTTATTTTTCCTAATTTTTATAATGGGTACTTCATATGTTTAACAAAGACTCAAGTGTGTGGAAAATGTTTAGTGTTTCATACTTCAAATGTTAATTTGACCCTTTAATTAATCATTGGTCTTTAATTGTTTAATTGGATTCACGTTTGAGCATCTAAAAACCCTTAGCCTAATTATTTTGTTCCAAGTATTTTGAACTAAATTCAAATTTATACGAATTATTTTTATTTAAATTTGTGTGGGAATACTTTACATATACTCAAAACTTATTTAATATATTTTATCGTAAGGTTTTAATTATGTTTATTAACACAAATAAAACCTTAGTCTAAACTTTTTATATCAATTTGACTATATTCCCCAAAACCCCTAAGTCTATTTTGTCACCCACCTAGACTAATTAAATCCAAGACACTTGTTATATTTTATACTTAGTCTAAATTTTGTCCGAAGATTAAATTTTATTTATTAATACAATTAAAAACCTTAGTCCAAAACTTTATCCTAAGTCTTTTATATTCACCAAGCCCTAACTCATTTATTTCTATGGCCCCATAACATTAATATAAGGACACCAAGTGTTAGTATATTAGAGCTTTAAAAACTGATACATATTTGATAGGGACTCATACAAAGTAAATAAATAAATCACCCAAATTGATGAATCACATTTAATCAATCAAAGATGATCCTACACCAAGTGAGGCATCAATAAGTTAAAGATATTGTAAGTAAAAAATAACCAGTCATGTTTAATTCCATGGATCAAGATCCAAAGATGTGCATGATCCATGAAAAGTAGATATAATGGTGCATAACAATATCAAAATGTCAACCTGACCTATGAGCAAACATGGAGATGATAAGTGTCATGCTCATAATGGATAGTTAAAACTTGAGCATTATCCCAAAGATTAACAGTGTGGATTTAAGTCATAATTGATCAAAGCCATAGGTAGGAGGAAGTACCTAGATAACTCTTCACTTGATGATAAACTCAAGGCTTTGGATTTTATTTATCTCCCCATTGAAATTTTCATTACATATTATGACGAAGAAATGATAGCACTATTGTTAAAATATGTGTTAAGGTTGAAAGTTATGATTGGTGGGCAATAAAACCTTAGTATTAATAGTGAGGTATCACATATTTCAAAAGGCATGAAAAATAATTTTTAGGAGCTCAAAGTGATAAAAAGAAAACAAAAAAATGTTAATAAGTAATAAAAAAACCCTTGAAGGTGTTCAGTGTCATAAAGTTTGGATTACAAGCTAGCATTTTTAAACTTGTGATGATTATTTTATGTGGAAATTAAAATGATTATTCTTCTTCACCCACATTTAAGAAAGATCATGTTGTAGATGACAGTAGTAATAAAAAGGTGACATGTTCCCCCTTTAATACCTTGACTTGTGAAGTGATATCTAGAGGGATTTCAAGAAAAAGGGATGATTTTTGATAGAGGAATGACATGATCCCATGGTCATATAAAATTATATCCTTGAGTTCAATATACCAATAAATTTGATAGAGACTTACCCACTTCAAGACATAATTGATCAGATTCAATAAAAAATTATTAGTGATGTGGACATGAATAAAAACTTGATATTTATTACATATGAAAATAATCCATCGGTGGAAAGATCATTCCACTTCACTCATTACTTTAAATAGGGTCTAGACTGAGAAATTAAAAATAACAAAATATTTTATGGCATATTTATTTTATTGATCATGAATCAAATCATCCTAGAATATTAATTAAACGGTGGGAATTTAATGATAAGTTATATACCAAATCCACTAAGTTAGCTAAAGAATCATATCTACTATAAGTTTTCATGAAACTAATCAAACATAAGATAAAGAGATGATTGTCATTGTGCATAAGAATGATGAACAATCAAAATCGTATTTCTTATCTCAATGCTTTAAATGAGGCCCTAACAACTCAACACAAGAGAGAGAAATAATTGAAGAGTGTAGTGAGAATACCATTTTAGCATTTTCCTAAGAACATGAATTGAATCATGAGATCCACAAGATATAAAATAGTTAAAGGATTATATTTTTTTGGTATTAAGCACAAACATACCTAAAATGCAAAAAATGTAAAGGAAGAAGTAGGTCACTATAATGATGATTCAGAAACATGCAATTTATTCACTCTTATTGTACGTATTGGTCAAGGTACTCATTATAAACAAAGTAAAAAATCATTCCCAAAGGTACATATGTTTCCATTTAATATATACCTCATTCTTATAATTTTCCTCAATGCCTTATTTATTTTAAATTGATGATTTCCCCTAGGTTATTTAGACAAGGATCTTATTTTCTGAACTAGTTAATGAGTTTTTAAACCCCTATCAAGCTCATGTTCTCCTATATACCTAGAATTTTTTTGTGTTTCCTTTTCCTTGATTATTTTTTATTTTCATGTGTGTGTATTAAATACATATAACAATAATATAAAGTTTTCCCTTTCTCATATTGTCTTTTGTGTACACAATGTATTTTTGGGTTGTGTTCTTAACTAAAAAACATTCAATTTTGGATAAATCAATTCATGGGATGATGCATCACTTGGAACTACAATATGGAATACATTTGAAATAATAGATTAGATATTGTATTTATCTTTATGGAATAAAATATCAACAAGGTCCTGGTAGGGTTTTATCATTAAATATCCTATTAGCATCTAAAACAACTAGAATAGGGGTCTTCACTAGTTAGAAATACTCTTTATGCATTACAAGGTGTTGAGTAAGTTATTACCAATTTGAAGATCCTTACAAAGTAATTTTGTTCTCAAATTTATAACATGAGAAATTATAGTATTTGAATCTTATGGTGTAGGATATGACCATGTTGAGAATCACTTTCATTTATACATGATAATGTGCCACTTCAACACTTACTGAATTAAGTTTTGTATTCAATAATATTATTGAAATATATTATGGAAGATATCCATTTTTTAACAAATTTACAGAAACCTATGAAATAGATAACATATGACAATGGGAAAAGGTAGTAATTATAAAGAGAGTCTTATTCATTATTTAACTATAACATGTGAACATTGAAGAAATTTCACTTTTGTATAGACTTTTAATCTAATATAGTAACATGCATTGGTTATTTTGTAGTGGATAAATTTTTTATGGGTGGATTTCAGATCCAACCCATTACTAGATTATTTTTTAAAACTTGTAGGAATTATAAGCTATGTTATAGAGAATCTTTAAGATAATGAGGTTGACCCACTTCTAGAGGGATTATTAAAAGCAAGTTTTGAGCTCTATCCTAACCTTTTAAAACAACATAATCAACTTAAGGATATTATATTTTTGGATCTTTCTCTTAAATCAAGTGTTAATCATGCCATTATAAAATAAATTGACAAGATTGTATTTTATAGGAAATATTAATATGGCTCACATAGGTAGGCATGATGAATATTATTTTAAAAAAATACCTCAATGAAATGTAATAACACTAGGATATGCACATAGTGTATTTGTTCTCACATGAGTTTAGATAATGGTCTTATGGATATTATGTCAAGGCTATAAAATCATGAATAATTTTGAATATGGGTGATTAGTGTAAAATTAAAATTTTATTTAAATATTTCCATAACCTTAGTCATTTTTTTCATAATTTTGGACCAATCATAAACCTTATGTGATGGTAGTAATAAAAATCTAGTAAGGGAAATATAACTTGTATAAGATTTGTAAGACCTTATATAGAAATAATTTTAAACATTGTCAAGTTCATACCAATAAGTGATTGTACACATCATATCTATGATTATCTACAATGTTTAGGTCATCATATTGTAGACACCTAAAACTGGGCACCGATAACTTCCAACTAGGCTTTTGACCAATTTCCACCAAAATGCATAATTTGGATTAAAAACACTAAAACACATTAAATAAGTTGAAATCAATATATTAAAGTGCTTATTTTTTCCAATGTGTCACTAAATGGTATAATTAAATTTATGGTCCAACTAACTTCGATCAAATTATTTCAAGTCAAAATGCCAATTTTGCACATGGGTACTCTGAATTTCTCTTTTTTGTCAAATCAGTTACACAAGACACATGCCTTTGTTATTTTGTGTTGACAACATCCTACATGAGATAATAGTTCCAATGCATTTGACATCAACTTCTAATTCCAATCCAATCAAAATTTGGGTCAATAACAAGACATTTTGATCAATTTGGGTAATTTGTGCATAATGTACCTAATCATGCTTAGATCTAATTAATCCAAGTTACGTCCTTAAGTTAATTTTCCATGGAAAATTGTTAAATACTTTTTTTAAGAAATGATTATTGTATATCTACATAATCAAGTGACCTCATTTCTTGGGAAGACATCCCTAGGCCATAAATTTCATAAATATCAGGATTCATGCCTCCCATGCCTCACCAATGCCTCCCATGCCTCTTAAATACCTCTCTATCAAAAATATTAATGGGGATATTTTTATAATGAATTTAATATTTAGAATTATCCTTAGCCACACATTTCAACCTTGAGATGGATTATTCAAGTTGATTCTAACCATTTTCCAAAATCTATAAATAGAGAGGCCATGAACATCATTTCTAGGCTATTTTGGTGCAAAGTAATTATGCTCAAATATATTTAATAAGATTGGATAATGAAAAGTTATAATGCAAAAATTCCAAAATCCATTTCAATTAGTGTTATAATGTCCAAATATTAATCCAAGCCAAGCCAAAGCCACAAGGTGCCAAGGAGAAGAGGAGATAGCCAAGTCTCCTTTGATGAAGACTTCATGAGCATAAGCTGAGCAAGCCACTACAACAAGCATTTGGAGAATCCAAGGAAGGTGAAGGATTCTTGTTTTTATTTACTTTTTAATTGTGATTTTCATGTGTTTTTTTATTAAGCTCACCCTAGTAACTAGGCCTAGATATGTATGTAGTTAGTGTGTTTTTATCAATCTATTTTCATTTTTGGACTAACATAATAGTAATCACCTCTCTTGAGTCAAATTCCTAGTTCACATAATGGTATGCCCGGTGTGATCCAACACATCCCATGTATAAAAGAGAGCATGAGGCAATTTTGAAATTTTAATTTAGATGCTTAAAACTCTTTCTAAGTGGTTTTATAACTTCATTTGGCCATTTTTCTTTATCACAGGTTTACACAGTCAACCATCAATGGTCAAAAGAACTGTTGATGGTTAATTAAACCATCGATGGTAATTTTTAACCACTGATGTTTAGGTATAACTGTCATGGTCACTATCAAAACATAGACCTAAGAGTTAATAGGTATTTTAAAAATTCTTGGTTTAGGGTCATATGAACTCTATTTTAGATGATTTTGTTTTAAAACCATGTGTTTTCTCCTAAATTTTTATAATCTGTCATTAATTTAGCTTCAATTTTCATATATTTTGCATAACATTTTGAAAATATATTTGGATGTTTATAATCTAACACATTTTATTTTGGGGTGATTCCTTAAGGGTAGACAAATAACCAACAAAATTTAAATATGATAAATCATGTTTTAGACCACCTTTTACATGCTTTTAAAATGAACTAGGAACATTATTTTGGTGCTTAATGTAAAATTTAAGTGCTTAAGTAAGTATTTTTGAGAATTATTTTTCAAAGTTCACAATCTTAAGACCAAGGGGTGAAAAGAACACTACCACACCTTTCGATTTGGGGCTTAAAAAAGAACTCATCTTTCAAAGCTTTTATGTTCACTACTTATTTCAATTAGCACTTTGTTTTCACAAAATATAAGGATGTTGGATGTATGCTCTTCCATTTGTCCCCTTTGTAGAACCCTTAGAATCAAAATCACTTTCCTTATTTACAAAAATCCTAGTCTAAGGATTAGAAAGAATGTTATCTAAAGTGCTCCCTAAAAACTCATCATAGTTTGGGTGACCTTGAAAATGACCCTAAAGTCTTTCTATTAGTCATTTGTTTTTTAAGCATCTTGGCTTACGAGGCGGACATCATTACCTCCCACAAGTTATTTAGGGAAGCTTTGACTTGGGGTTTCATCTCCTGACATTAACTTCATCCATTTATTTTGAGTTTCACATAAGACAAATCTACATTTGGACATCACACTACACTGAGCAAATAACAGGATGTAGTGGTTGTAAAAAGGACTAGACATTATTATAATAATATAAGTTCCATAGACACCCAATTTCTTTTCTTTTATTTTGCATCATTTGATTAAAATTCATTGTGTAATTTATTATCCTAGACACATTCAAAAACTTGCTAGTTTAGTCAGCCCCACATTTCCATAACCTTGCTAGGATTTGGATGATTACACTTAGTGTATTTTGGTCATTTTCTCATTTGGTATGTTTTGAGACTAAAACCTGATTGTTTATATATAACCATGTCAAAACCACTTTGTTTATATGTCACTCTTTTATCTAAAGAGGCATTATACTAGCCATTTTACACCACACTTGTGCCTTGAAATTTTTTATAAACTTGTTTGTGTGTGTTATTTGAGTTGTGAAGGTTAGCGTTAGGCTGCCCAAATCATGTCAAACCATTTTCACCTTTGAGTCTTTTGAATCATAACATAGATCACATCATTTGAGTAGGTTTACACTATTAGGTTACTTAATTTGATTCAAGACTTGTTTACCATTACACCAAAATTATTTGTTTCAAACCATGTCATGTATAACATTTGGACCTTTTGTCTTGTGTCGTCATGTTGTCCAATCTTGTCTAGCTTGTTTGATTAAATCCTAGTTTTCAACATTGAGTTTTCAATTAACCTTATCAAGTTTGGATTCAAAATTGATTGATTTCTATTTAGGCCTCAACTCATGGGGTCGATACATAGATCTTTCTCTTTTCAATTGCATAACTTCAGTCAATCAATTACCCAAATTTGAAAACTATTGATGGTTTGTTTGTTCAAATGCCTATCCTCATCATCATTTGTGCCTTTATTTGGGAGAACATAGTCTTTATTTAAAGAGCCTTTTGTCTTATGCCTTATACAAATTGATCATGTCTATGTTTGAATCTGCGTGCCAGGTCTATGTCAAAGTTGTTTCCAAACTTATTAGATTAAATTCATATCATGCCTTTATTTTAAGTATAGATTTTGACACCATTTAGCCAAAAGTCCTAGCATATGTATTTTTGTTTGAGCCTAGATTTTGACTTTGTGTTTAAAAAAAAGACCTAGAAACTCAACTTTTCCCTTTCCTAGTTTAGACCTTGTTTGGAACGATTTGACCTAGACTTTTGACATGCTCGTTTTTATTCATACACTTAACCTTTTGTGCATATGAAGTTTGATGTTAGACATTTGACATTAGACTATGTTATTCCAAGTCTTAGAATAAACCATTTTGGAGATACAACTCCACTTTCAAACCACATTAGAGATATATCTCCATCTTTGACCAAGTTAGGCCAAGTTTGAACCATTTGTCCTTTAGACATAGTTTTTTAGATTTTGTAAAACTCTAAGCCTTTTTGTTTTGGAGCTTTCATCATTTATAAAGATATGTCTAGCTACACTTATGGTGGAGTCACATACAATCCAACTTATGATATAATGGCTGCATAGAATC
Organism: Torreya grandis; assembly: GCA_037957365.1. Classification (NCBI taxonomy): domain Eukaryota; kingdom Viridiplantae; phylum Streptophyta; class Pinopsida; order Cupressales; family Taxaceae; genus Torreya; species Torreya grandis. Next base: position 274,775 of record JARHVA010006555.1, on the reverse strand, counting down.
CCACTAGGAAGCCCTATAGAGAAATATTTTCTAAGGAATTTTATTATTCTCCCTATAATACTCCATATGGGGAACATAGTTTAAAACCACAAAATCTAAATCAAATTACCAATTGGGATGATAGGTTTATAAGGAGGACTTTGTAGACCCAACTATAGATAATATTGTTTGGGATACAAATCCATACCCTCTTTATGATAATCAATACATGGAACACAGTCAAGAACCAACTTATGATCTAACTCAAGATTGGAATGATATGGTTTATCAGGACTTAGATGCTTTGGATTGTGCAAGAAATCAAGTTCCATGATGTCCTTTTATTATCCAATCATTAACTACCCCTAACCCTCATTTAGATTATATAAGTTATCAAGCTTTACAATATCTAAGGAATACCATTCTTAGACCTCATGCTTTGTCTTATACGAGCAACCATGCTCCACAACACCTAAACATTTCTATATTAGGATCTCATCCTTTGGCTTATGTGAGCAACCAGGCTCCAAAACACCCTTTCATCATTCTAAGACCTAGTTCATTGACTTATGTGAGCAATCAAACTTCACACCACCCTATCATTACCATCTTAAGAATTTATCCTTTGGCTCATGTGAGTAATCATACTCCTCGATGCCCTACCATTATCCAACTATAGGCCATTCCTTCTCCATTACTAGTACCATCCAAAACTCAACCAATCTAATCATTCAAAGAAGAAGCTATGTTCAAAATTGGTATTTTCCAACTCATTAGAAACTAAGGCCAAGAGAACCAACAAATCTAAGATGTTTTTGTTAAACCAATCATTTGTGATAAGTCAATCTATGATGAATCACCTATTGATCCTATAATAGTTATCAAAGAGTCTCACATTAATGAGCCAATATTTAATTAGTCACTTCTTAATGATTATAACTACCTTTGGGAAAATTATTACCTCAACCACATGCTTTTTTTTTCAAGATTCTCCCTTTGACAAGATAGTCTCTGAGGAGTTATCTCTTGACCTTTTTCCCATTGTAGAGGAGTCTCACTTTGACAAACTAATCTTTGTGGAGCCCATTATGCCATCACATGCCATTATTTGTCCAATACCAAATATACAAAAAGACATCATTATAATAAATTATGCATCAAATGAAGAATTAGAGTAGATTCAAGTTCTATTCTTAAACTGATATCAAATTTAGCATCAAAATTAGAATCAACATCATTTTAAACATCAAATTTAGAGTCCATTGACTTAGAATCAAAATAAGAAGAAGAATACATTCATGGTTGTTACAACATTGGTTACACATGCCTTGTAGATCAATTTGAATACATTTGTGATCCTTCTATGGTTTTTGAGGATGAGTACTTCAACTTTGACATAAGTTTTATTATCTTATACAAGGATTTTAATGCTAACCTCCATTCCATTACCATTCCATAGGCCATTACCATAAACCAACATAGCCATATTATTGACATTACATCTCCCACAAGTATCGATTTAGATCAACAAAATCACACTTTGTTGAATTACATCCATGGTGACATAGCAGTTGAAGAAGAGAAAGAAGGCTAAGACCACATTCATATAATATAAGAACACTCTCCTAGTGAAATATTTTTGGAGGCACTAGGAGACAAGTAAAGTTCCAACTCAACATCTTTTAATGAAATTTTTTTGGAAGCACTGGAAGACAATCAAAGTAAAAATTCAATGTTCCTTAGTGAAACCTTCTCAAATGAATTATGGAATAATCAAGATAACTTCATTGGTGAAAACCTCATCAAGGCACTGATAGCTATCCAAAAAAGGTCTTCACTTCTTAATGAAGATAAAATCAAATATCAAATCAAAAGAGATTCCTATCTATAGCTTAATCAGATGGTAGCTACTCTCAAGATCAAACAACAAAAAAATCTACTGGTCTCATCAAGAAAATAAGTCTTCAACCCTGTCACAACTAAAGTTATGTTGAATCTAACATCAATAATGTTACATGTGACTGAATGTCCTGATCTACATTTGTTTCGCTACCATCACACATTCCATTATCATCTATCATTCTATTTCAAAATCAAACCTACCATCCATTATTTGTCTTTGTTTACCATCCATGGCTACACTTTCCTTTCTAGAGGCTATAAAGATACCTTATCTCGATGATTAAAGGAATTAGAATCAATGACAAACAAAGATCACAAAAGCATTCTTGACAACCAAATCTACATCGAGTTCTTGATAGAGTAGTTATTCAAATAAAGTGTGGGATAGAAATTAACATGATTGATTATTCTATTTTAATCATTTATTGATTATAACATACATCTCCCCATCAAATAGGAATAATATAATAAACAACCACACCCAGGCAAAAAACATGTACCATATCATTTCACATTGCCATGCCATTGCCATTGTTACATATCCTTTTTCCACTACCATGTATCCTTTCATTTAACCCATCACTTGGGGGCATTCCTCTTACCATTTTATCTAATTTGTCAACCCATCATTATCCTATAAAAAGACCATACCATCATATCATTCCATTCCTATCTAGACCAAAGCCTATTTTTAGTCATCCTACCCAATCTTATTTTGATCTTGGTTCATTTGGTTTTTCTTGCACCTTTTGTGAGAGGATTTCGATTAAGTTTCAATAATAAATCAAGTATATGCTTAAATGATAGTCTTTGAAAGTAGTGTGATATTTGATTTGGCAAGATATCTTTCATTTTTCATCTTATATCAAGTTTGTTTATGTGAGCCTAATTATAAATACCTAAAGGAAAATCAGTGTCTCAATGGTCTTGCTACTAATTATAACTACCTATGGGTAAATTAATATCATTGACCTATTCTATTATATCCTATTTATAATTACTTATGGGTAAACTGGGGGCAACACTTGTTTATCATGTATTATCCTATATCCTTTCCATCATTCTTTTCATTTGACTGGCCATTTTCCAAATTTGAGAACTTGTTAGGACCTAATTAGTTTTTCTCCACCTTTTATTTGGATGGAATTACTATGACTTGAGGTCATTTCAGGACTATGTGGGCCATGCTCAATTCATGTTGAGGTCACCTTAGTCCCCCTTTCCATGTGTTCTCATTATTTTATAAGAAACCTAAGCCAAATGCTCTCACTCATTTGCAAGTAGGTATCTTTTCATTTCTAATCTGTTAAGTTACCTCAAAAATGCCAAAAACATTCATAAATTTTCAAAAATCCAAAAGCATTTATCATGTCTAAGCCTAGTTAGTTATCCTTGATCTACCTTACTAGGGCATGGTCATTATTGGGATGCTTTCTTTATCTTTTATTTTCAAGATTTCTATTTATTTGTTTGTTTCAAGTTATTTGTTTGTTTATTTGTTTATTTGTTTTTTGTCTATTTGTTCACTTGCCTTTTTGTTTGCTTTCAACACTATTGCCTTGACTTGGTATATATGTATGCATTAGGTGATTCATTACACACATTATTATTGAGTCTATCCATATTCATACGTCAACATTGTCATCATGTTTTTTTATTATTGGTTCATTATTTTCAAGTGTTTATTGGATCAGGAGTCATCCCTGACACATATTTTGGCCAAGTCTTCATGGTGTTCTATCATGAAGCCTACCATCACATGATACAACAAAACTAAGTTTCAAGAGGTCTAAAATAAATGGATCCATAGAATTTTCTCCTTATAACCTTGGGAAATCCTTCCATTCATCTTGATTGAATCAACTCATTAACCATTCTAGTTGTATCATTGCTAATAAGGACAAACATCTCCTCATTGGTAGGTACAACTAAATCATTTCTATTGATCAATCTCATTCCTCTATCCATCTATTTAATCATTTTACCCACTCATATTTAATTTGTATTCTAAGTAATATCCTTGATTTATGCTTAATAATCTACCCTAACTGGGGCACAATCATCTGTAAGAAATCTAGGTCCTATTAATGATTATAACCACCTATGGGAAAATTATTATTTTATCCTTTATCCTTTATTATAACTACCTTTGGATAAATAAATAATATTTTTTAAATAAATTCATGTAAACATTTTCTCATTTTTATTAATCTTACCCATGGGTTAATTCCACATTTCTTCTTTCTTCTTTTTGAGGTACCGTCCATCCACAAATGTGATGGCCACTCCCTCGAGGGGGCATTATTATAAGCTTCCAAAAACAATTTAGAGATTTATTCTTTAAAAATAATATTTTTGGCATACATGCCATCTCAAATTATTTGATAAGACATTTATTTGCCTATGGTTGCAACATATTCTCAAATAGGGGCAAACTGTAGACACCTAAAACTAACCACCAATAACCTTCAACCAGGATTTTGACCAATTTCTACCAAAATGCATAATTTGGCTTTAAAACACTAAAAAACATTAAATAAGTTGAAATAAATATATTAAATTTATGATTTTGGCTAAGGTGTCACTAAATGGTACAATTCAATTTATGAGCCAACTAACTTTGATCAAATCATTTCAAGTCAAAATAACAATTTTGCACTTGGGTGCTCTAGATTACTCTTTTTTGTCTAATATATTGAATGAGACATGTGCCTTTGTTATTTTGTGTTTAAAACATACTAAATTAGATAATATTTCCAACACATCTGACATTGACTTCTAATTCCAATCTAGTCAAATTTTAGGCCAATAACAAGACATTCTAATCAATTTAGGTAATTTGTGCATAAAGTACCTAATCATGCTTAGAGCTAATTAATCCAAGATAAGTACTTAAGTTAATTTTCCATGGAAAATTTTTGAATGCTTGTTTTTATAAAGGATTATTGAATATTTGTATCATCAGGTTACCTCATTTCTTGGGAAGACATCCCTAGGCCATAAATGCCATAAATACCTCAAATATCAGGTTTCATGTCCCCATGCCTCATGAATGCCTCCCATGCCTCTTAAATACCCATCTATCCCAAATATTAATGGAAATATTTGGAGAATTAATTTAATATTTAGATTTATCCTTATCCACACATCTCAATCCTGAGATGGATGGTCTAGGTTGATTGTAGCCATTTTCCAAAATCTATAAAAAAAGAGGCCATGAATATGATTTCTAAGCTATTTTTATGCAAATTTATGCTCAAATATATTAAATAAACTTGGATAATTAAAATTTATAATGCACAAATAATTCCAAAATCCATTATAATTAGTGTTATAATGTCCAAATATTAAGCCAAGCCAAGCTAAAGCCACAAGGTGCCAAGGAGAAGAGGAGATAGCCAAGCCTCCTTTGATGAAGACTTCATGAGCATAATTTTATCAAGATACTAAAACATGAATTTTTAGCATCCAATAAAGGTGAATTATTCTTGTTTTTATTTACTTTTTAGTTGTGCATTTCATTTATTTTTGTTATTAAGCTCACCCTAGTAACTAGGCCTAGAGATGTATGCTACTTAGTGTGTTTTTATCAATTTGTTTTCATTTTTGGAATAATACAATACTAGTAACCTCTCTTGAGTAAAATTAATAGTTCACACATATTTCCAAAAATTCACTTTACTCCTTAGAAGTTACCCTTAACTAATATATATAAATAACAAGTGTTGATCAAGATATTATAAGAATTCACACTCCTATTTATATCTTGGGTGAATTGAAGTTATTTATTACTATTATATGTGAATAGTGTAATAATTATGAAGGAGTTGTATTTTTTTAATGAATTTAAATGAAATCCATCTATATTTTCCCAAAAAAAAATAGTTGATGTTTGGACAAACACCGTTAAGGGACCAAATGTTGTATGGCATAAAAGGCACACAAACTATTCTAAGATGCTCCTAGTGGGTTGGGCAAGCTATGATGGAGAGACATGGAAAGTGAAAATGAGTGGCATAATGGTAAATGAATACACATAACATGCCATGGAAGCTTTGATGGTATAGCCTCTTTATCATGCACTTACATAATGGAACAGGTGAAAGTGGAAATTAATTTGAATGAATCTATTTTTTCTTATCAAAGATCATGAGTTCACACATATAAAATTAAAAATATATTTATGGTTTATAGTAAAATGGATATAGATTAGGTTGTCTATGGATAAATGGTTAGATATATCCTAGGGAGCAAGGATGATAAACTATCTCTAAAGCAGGTCAATTAGATGTTAAACTAAGATATGCTAAAACAATAAGAACAACTATGCTAATTATGGAAATGATAAAGAAGTAATGTACTTAACTAGTTATGATGCTAAATTAGTTATAGATATATAAAAGGTAAGAATCATACTTAACGATGATTTTGTAATAGTTGTCAAATTCTAGATTAGGTGCCTATGGAGCTACAAATGCTAGCATCAGCTTGAGATGGTTGTATTGATACTAATGTTTGACACCAATGTAGATGTCGTATATATACAATCTATTGGAAAAGGATGCGACCACTTGTATGCTTATAGGTTTTTCTTTGTCTTCAATTTGGTGCATTCAGATATGGATTATGGACTATCATTCCTCATAAAATTACAAAACCCTAGTTCTTCATCTTCATAGTGACCTTGTAGAAAAATGGGTTAGTGGGAACAAGGTGTAAATATGACCATAAAAACCCCTCTATCCATGAGGACTACCTACATATAAAATACTCCAAGAAGGGCCTTAGACTGGTGTAGTTACCCCTATGTGTTGGCTTGTGTTTGAATCATTCAATATGTGCAAAGCAAGAACAACAGTAACCTAACTTGTAACTTGGAAAATAAGGATCTTAGGTTGATCCTTTAGTAGTTAAAACATGTTTATGTGTTATTCAAGGCATTTATATGATAATAAGATAAAATAGGAAAGTTTTGATTTATTGAGTGTTTGATTGAATGATTTTGATAGGTTGATTTGGTCTATGCTAGATTATATAAGTGAGGAATGAATGAGAGTTTATATTGTATTTATATCAATCCCTTTGGAAAAATAAATCACATTAAATCATGTAGGCTAATTATTAGGATACATTTCATTTGTAAATTGGATGACTTTTGGACACTAGACACTTAAATTATAGTAAGACACCTATGCTAATGAAGGTGTTTGTCTAGGATGCTAGTGTTTATGGAAAAGGAAAGTAGGTAAAAACTCAAAAATTAATGAGGTGAAAGATAATTAGGTTTTAATCATTCTATGTGAGATATAATATCTGCATCATCAACATAAGATAGGTTAGACTAAGAGATAGGCCAAGGGGCAGAAGATAAAGCAAATGCAATACTTTAAAAAGAGGGAAAGGTATATAACTAAGAGGAATATATAAGGTCTAAGTTTTCCAAGTTTACAAGACTAATGTGCTATATAATAAACAAAATAGTGTCTACATTCCCACTACTTTTAATCTAGTAATGGAATTTATAGCTTAAAAGAAAGGAATTTGTACCTAGGTGTGTATAACACACTTTGTCTTTATGTGAGCCAAACCTGAATTCTTTGTTGGTGAGTAAACTAAAACCAAGAGCATGTTATGGTACATAATTAGTGAATATAATATGGAATTTAAAGTATTTGAAATTATTAAAATTGAAAGAGAAAGGTTTAATAGTATACATGTGTATCAATGTATCTACCTTTCCAATTGGCAAGTTGATTTGAAATATGTATCATTGTAAGGATCTAAATCTAAGAATAGGAAAAATATATATAAATCTATAAAGTTCATATATCTAAGGATACAAATAAATATTACAAGGCACATGTCCCCAACCTTGGAGAAAAGGTGAGTTATCACCCGATAATTAAGATTAAATCATTTTTACAACCCAATCATACTTATAACATGGTGAGCATGAGTGAAAAAAGTCAAATCATACTATAAAATTAGTAAGGCTAGATGATATAATCAATTTAAACCTAGAAACTTGTCAATATTGAGTGATTTAATCACCTCAACCATACCAACTACTATAGTAGATTGGTTTAATACAGTATATAAAAGTACATCTTAGTGGGTGATGATAGTACCTGAGAATGTTTTAAAATCTAAAAATGATTTATATTTTTTAGTATTAGGTGCACATTTTCATAACATATTCACCTTAGATATGTCTCATGTTGAAACTATGCATAAAAATGGTACCAATTTATAGAATTATGCCACAAATGTGAATCTAAATTATTTAAGTATGTACTTTGGCCAATTCAAAAATTGTGTAAGTTGGAGAAAATGTTTCCAAATAATTCCCACACTATATATGGATAAATATTAAAACTAAAATTAGAGCCAATGTGGAGTAAATGTTTCCAAAGCATGCCCCCCACTTTAATCTATATATTTTGAATACTGGATAATTGTGGAGAACATGCTTCCAAAGCATGCCCCCACTAAATCTATTTTTTTTGAATGTGTGTAATCCATGATTATATGACATACCCCAAATAAATATTTTTGTTTTTGAAAAATGTGTGGACTCTATGCCTATATGACATGCACCCACTCAATATAAAACTGTGAATGCGTGGAAGTCATGCCTGTATGGCAATCCACCACTAAATCTAAGAACTATGAATGTGTGGAAGCCATGTATATATGACATGACCCCACTAAATTTAAAAAATATTTTAAATGTGTAAAAAATGACTTTATTACATTCCCCCATTGATATACCCTCCCTTTGAGGTGAGGGAAGGATATAAACCATTATTTACTTCACCTCAAAAGGATACAACAACTGTATAATCTGTGGATGAAACCATATAGCATATATAAGGAACATGACTAGGTAGATATGACATTGGAATGAATATAAAAATTTGATCACATGAAGGCCTAAAATACATGATAAAAATCATAGAAACATATAGATAGTAATAGTATAAGCACAATAATCAAATTAAGAACACACACAAGAGAACTCAACAAAAAGTCAAAAGGAAATGGTCCAAGGAGACCAAAAAAGAGATGCATGTTCAAATGCCACATAATTTAAGGGACATGACTTAGTCCAATGTCCACAAAATTAAGGATGACATATTTAAATTTTCATACAATAAACAATGACGTATTCAAATATAAAAAAAATCACACATAGGCATGGGGGTCATAAATAAAGGAGCATATTAAAATGCTCAAACAAGTAAGATAATAAAAAGGTGATACATTAAAGGAAGTGGATAAAGGAAATCTTAAGCAACCAACATCCCTATGGATCAAATGTGTTAGCAAAAAATGTCAAGTACATAGCATATTAAATACCCTGTGTAAAATATAATCATGGATAACGGCATGTGTAAGTACTTATATGATCTCAAAACATGATAATGTAAAGTGACCATATAATGATATAACCTATAAGTATCATGATCATAGAGGTGGATTCCACCAATGTCCATATGACATGAGTAGAGGGAAGGCCCAACATCCAAAATAGGAATAGATCATGTATTTGTGTATTCTTGTATCACACTTAAATAGAAGCATGACACACATGTGTATGTAGGAGTAATTGATATGCCATCAATTAACATGGAAATAACACATAAATTCCAAGGAGCCAATATAATATATTTATGATGAAAATTATTTTGGATTTTTTAATGTTTTTTAATTATTTTTTGGTATTTTTTGAAGATGTGAAGAGGAAATAACATCCTATGATCCCATCCAAAAAATGGTCATATGTACCTCACCAATATGAACCTAGTATAATAAGCTAGTGATTGTTTTTGAGGAACATGTATATGTGTAATATATTTCATTAAAAAATTTGTGATTCTTTGCATATGTAAAATATGAATATGCGGTCTTGGAGAATTAGTAGGAGTAATGGTAGGTGTTATTAGAAACCATCATTGAGTGATCTATGGTTTATTTGAAATAATATTAATAGTAACATGTGTAGGTGCTCTGGATATCTTAACATGTGCATAATAGATGAGGATTTTATATAATCCACTTTATGTATCTAATGTAATGGTTTCTCAAGTAATAGTCATCTAATAAATGAGATTGTCTATTGCTTATCCTTTTCCAATGAATTATCCTTAGTAATATTGATAATTAATTGTCTAGGTATAATTTTCTCTTGTTCAATAGGATGCACATATGGTATTTCAAAAAAATTAATTACCTGATTAGAAAGAATGCATTTAACACACCCATTCACTATATAAGGTAAATCTCAAAGTGTATGTATCCAATATCTTCCCAATAACATATCAAATATTTTCATGGAAGGTTTAACTAAAAAGGTAGTAACCATATGTGTGAGACCAACCTATAAAGGTAGGTCAATATTTCCAATAACCTTCTAGGAGGTCCTATCAAATTCTCTAACTAATACAGAAGAAGGATGGAAATTGTGATGAGTATACCCAAGTGCATAACTTATGTCATGGTGTAAATGTTATCTATTGTCACCACTATCAATCATAACATTGTGTATAGGGTGTTTATCAAGGTATGCTCAAATGAATAAGGAATGAAGATCAAAGTGATCATCTTTAATCTCACTCTCATCAAAAATAAATAGAAGGTATTTGAACCATAGGAGGCATTTATCATGTATAAGTACCAATAATCCCATATAGTGGGTGCCCATAATGTGATAGAGGCGGATGTGCATTTTCATTTGCATTTCTAGTTCCTTCTTAGAATTATCTTGTAAATTATTGTTAAATATTTCATGTTTGTGGTGATATACAATTTATGAACCTAATTCCTTGGGAGGATCATCAAATGTAATATTTTTGTCATCAATAAGGTCTTGTATCTTATTCTTCAAGGTGAAAAATCTATTCGTAGAATGCCCAAGTCCCTAGTGATAATCACAATATACATTTTCATCATATTCTTTGGATATATGTCTATTCATATCAACCTATATAGGATGAGTGAGAGATATAATATGAAACTCTATCATTTGTGGGAGCAATGAAGTGGGAGACTCAGGTAAGCATGTAAATTATCACTTTGGTGCATTTGATAGGACAAGTCGATTAGGCTATTGTGAAACTATGTTAACCATAGTTATTGCTTAATTTTTGGGTTTATGATGTTTACGTTATAACTTAGTTTGATTCTAAATTTGGTAATGGATATAGATTTGACTAGTGTAATTACTACATACTTGAGCTTATTGTATTAAATAAGCTTATTTTATTGGTCTCATACAACATGGCATATGTCATCAAAATATTTTAACTTATTAAAAAAAATGGAATCATGTAAAGGAGAAATCAAACTTTGATTTAATATGTCTTGCAACTCTTTATCTATCATAGGATTAGTTATTTTAGATAACATTGTCTTATACCTCAAGACATATTAATTGATAGGTTCACTTGTTCCTTATTTTATTTTGGTAATTTGAGCATAAAAAACCTTTAAAAAAATATTAATATGAAAAGTGTTCTAAAATGGATCTATAATAAGTTTGAATTCTTTCATTGATTGGAGAGGTAAATCATAGAACCACCTCAAATCATATTCCTTGAGGCTTCTTGGGAATAATTTGGTCAAATTTTTATCATTGGAAGCATAATCAAGGCATGCAACAAAAAGTTTTAAGATGTTGTTTAGGATCACTTTTACCATCATAAAATCTAAATTTAGGTTAAAAGCAAAATAGATGGTAAAAGGTGCAAATATAATTCAAGTTCAAGAGGGTTATGCAACATATCTTACAAATCAATAGCATGATCAAAATTTAAAGCAATTTTTTCAATGTTTGTAACCTTGTCATCCAAGGTATTTATAAATTGAAGGAGTGTTTTAACTATAGACCCATTGGGATTTAGATTAACAATTAAATTAGTCACCAAATGGGATGTAAACATGGTTTGAGTAGTAATAGGCATTGAAACTAGTATTTGATTTGAAACAAATGGTATTTCATGGTATATGTAGCAATAGTATTTTGGTTTTTGGTAAATAAAGGTTTAAACATATAACACATGATCCCATTAGAATTATTAAGTGGTAATGTATTGAAGGGGAGGGAAGTCTGAACTATACCTTTTGAATTTTTGATTTCAAATATATTTTTAAGGATCTCATTAAGATCTCTAAGGTTAATACACTCATGAAACAATCCAAGTGATTTCACTTGATCATGGTCTATTTGATCATGTTCATTGGTTTAATTATAATCACGGTTATCCTTATCATAATCTTATTCTATAATAACCTCATCAGTATGTTTATCATTATCAACATTGATATCATCATGATGCATATGATTATGTCCCTTAATGGATTTAGACATATTATATGGTGGGAGAGGAGGCTCAATGTGTTTAATAGGCACATCTCCTGATCTAGGGATATGCTTAGGTTGCATGAAAAATAATATAAGTAGGAAATGAAAAAGAACAACAACATGAAACCTAGCTGATTGAAAATATTAAGAATCATAAACTTTCCCTTTCATATGAGTCAAGTCCACTGAATGTTTAACCCTAAAATGGATGTAGATTAGGCTATCTAGGTTTAAAGGGGTAGATATATCCTAAGGTATAAGGATGATAAACTATCTATAAAGTAATCTAATTAGATGATAAACTTAGATATACCATATGTTAAATTAATTAAACTAAGATAGGGTAAAAATAGTAATTAAAATTATGCTAAGTATGGAAATGAAAAATAAGCAATGTATTTCACTAGTTACAATGTTAATGTAGTTATGGATCTAGAACAGGTAGGAAACATACTAGAAGATGATTTTGGAATGTTCATCAGATTCTAGATTGAGTGCCTTTAGAGATATGGACAATAATATCATCTTGGGATAGTTGCATCGATGCTACTATTTGAACTTGATGCATGTGTCTTGTATGGAATGCGTATTTGAAAAATATACAACCACCTAGATGCTTCTAGGTTTGTATTTGTCTTCACTCTAATGCATTCAGATCTAGGTCATGGATTGTCACACCTCATGAAATTATAAAAGCATGGTTCTTCATCTCCATAGTGACATTGGGGAAAAATGGGTTAGTGGGCACATAGTGTTGAACTAACCCAAAATACCCCTCTATTAATGATCATTTCCTACATATCTAACACTTTAAGGAGGGCCTAAAATTATTGTAGCTATCTCCTATATGTTGGATTGTGTGTGAATCATGAAATATGTGCAAAGCAAGTACAATAGAGACATAGGTTTTAAGTTAGAAAATCAGGCTCTTATGATGTTTCTTTAGTAATTTAGACCTATGTATGTTTTTTCTTATGAATAATTTATTTATTTATTTTATTGAGTACCTAATTTAATTATTTTAATAGGTTACCTTGTTTTATGCTAGGTTTTATAGGTGAGCGATGAATGAGGGGTGATGTTGTATTTATACCAATCCCTTTAGAGAAGTAACTCACATTAAATAAATGAGGCTAACCATTAGGATATTTTTAATTTAAAAATAAAATGACTTTAGGTCACTTGACACTTATGTTATAGAAGGACACGTATGCCAATAGAGGTGTTTATCTTAGATGCTAGTGTCTAAGGAATATGAAAGAAGGTACAAACATAAAACTTGTAGAGGTGGAAGATAAGAAGGTTTTAAGCATTATGAGTAATATAAAATGTTTGTTTCATGAAAATAATATTTTTTAGACCAAGATATAGGACAAGGGGAACTAAATAGACAAAATGTGAGACTTCAAAAAGTGGGAAAGGTCCAAAACTGATAGGAATAGCCAAGGTTTGAGTTTTCCAAGTGTATAAGACTAAGGTGATACATAATCCATAAAATAGTGTTTAAAATTTATGTCATTTGAAAAGTGTTGGAGAAATCAAAGCATAATGAGTTGTTAATGATTCAAAAATATGTGGTTTGGTGTTAGGGTAAGGTACAAGGGGAATAGTGCCTTAAATAAGCATTCTCTCATTGAATGCAATTAATTACATAGTATGGGATTTTGCACTATGCATGCTCTAGAATATTGGTAGGCTAGGACAAAAGGGAACATGAAGTGCAAAAATGTGAGTCCAAATAAGTGATTTTTTAAAATATGGATAGCAAGGGTATTTTACTATATGTATGTTTGACATTCTTGGTTATGTTGGTTATCTTGAAGGATCTCTATATTTTTTGTTACCTTGATGGTTTCATAATGTTATATGTATTTTAATGGAAAAATGCTTGAACAATTTAAAATAATGAATCACTCTAAAATGTATCTAAACATGAAATATTTATTAGTGTTTCATGTGCATGAATATTTAGAGCATGTGAATGGAGTGTCAAATGCATATTAAAACCTATAGAGAGATAGTTTAGAGAAATTTTCATTGAGAAATATCTATTATATATTTATGAAATCAAACCTAAAATTGAGCTAAAGATAATCCTCAGGAAGGATACCAACATATTCTTAATGAAGTTAGGAACTTGAAGCAAAAATAAAATTTAAAATATTGGAAAAGTTTTAAGGGCTCAATGGATCATTATGTATACATGGTTGGATATTTTTGGTCATCTACAAGAAGTTATAAATCTTTTTTTCAAAGTAGCAATTAAATCAAGGAAGTCACATGAGCTATGCCAAGATCCATTTTAGGTAACTTTATTTCCAAAGGTATTCATACAAGTCAACTCATATTTTTAATCAAAAAAGAAAATTATTCTCATATATACCTATAATCATCTACAAAATCTTATGTCTTGAAATCAATGTCTCTAATTGATTTTGTACATTGTTTTGATCGTATCTCCTACATCTGGAGTCTATTATATCTCTCATTCAAGGTGTCAAAAAACCTCTTTTGATGATAAACTATTAGGTAAGTAATACCCAACCCTCATAATTAAAATTTTTCAAGAGAATCATTCAATTCACTTTCTCAAGAAAATATACAAGTAGAATAGGTCAAGTTTTTAAGAAAATGATCTAGTTTGGAAGTGGATGTTCATTTATAATATGATTGGGATAGGTGAATTAGATATTAGTTGTCTAAATCAGGACATGATATTATGTGTTGCACACCATCTATATGGATCCACAAGTTGATAAATCACTGGTCACCAAATAATCTATATTTCTACTTCATTCCACTAGGGAATGTAGTCTCATAGTTAAATCCAACTATTATAGTGAAATTTTGTCATCTAGACTTCACATCTTAATTGAAGTTATTTTATAGTGATAAAATGGTCTATGTTTGATAGAATAATATTCAACTCTATAACCCAATGGACAAGGTAGTGATATAATAAAATTTGCATGGAATAAATTTGTAATATGAAATTCATGGGCCCAATATAGGAATCACATGACTGATATAAAGGGAGAGAGTTAATCAAAATAAAATGCAAGTTTTTCAAATTAGACTTCTTTCCTTGTAACTCTGCTAAATCACATTTTTTATTTATTTAGAGAGTACACAAGGTTTTAGGACAAATAAAACATATTTTTAAATACTAATTAAGTTAATATAACTCCTTATAAATTTTTGTGAGATAACTCTCTAATTAAGTGTACTTTCTCAACCTGACCTTATTGCAACTAGTTCTTAATTAGGTTTTTAGGATTATAAACCTGATTTTAGGATCCAAAATCCTAAAAAAATTACAAAAATCCAATAAAACATTTGAATCACCTTTATAACAATAATACCAACATTTAGGAGTAATTTTAAGGACTAAAAAGGTTTCTAGGGTCTAAAACCAACAAATGACCAAAAACCTTAGGTAGGGTTCTACACAGGCCCGAGAGACAACAAAACAAAGTTTTCAAACTCAAAATGATAATTTAAAGGACAAATAATTATATAATAAGGTATGTTATATCATAATAAAATTGTTTTAATTTAAATAAAAACCAAATCAGTTAAAAATATACTCATAATTGGTAATTACTACCTTGAATGTACTTAGAATATAGGGTATAGGACTGTGTAAAAAGAGTTTGAATTTTGAATGAGATTTAGTATTAAAAATAGGTTCCTAAGTATAAAAAAGTTTCCTTAAACAATTAACTACTCTATAACACAATTTCCATTATCAAAGTGTTTGAGATGAGCTAGCAAGACACCTTGCTTCTCTAGGTTCTGGATTGTGTCAAGCACAAAATTCTTAAGACCTAAGTTTGTCTCTTCTCAACCTATAGATGAATGATACTATTCCAAATAAATAAATAAATAAATAATTTATATGTATTTAAACTTACCAAGATTCAAGATCCAATATCTTTTCTCATTCTTTGGCATTCATGGTTTTCAGAAGCATACACAGAAATTTTAATTAGTCAGTCATCTTCATGAAAATTTGAACCTTCTTATTTATTAGATCAATGTAAATTAGTATACCTTGATAAATAACTCCCTTGAGACTCTTAATTCAGTTTAATTCCCTATAAAATATCTAACTGAATCTTATTTTCCTCTAACATAGTCTCGTGCTTGAACAATCTATCTAGGCATTACAAAAAGGTTTTATCATGAAAACTATGACCAAAAAGGTAGAAAACCACTAAGAAGAAACATAACACCTATAATAACCAAAAAAAAAAAACCTAACCTTTTACCCAAGAAAAAAAATGATTAACACCATAAAACTAAAGAAATAAATTTAAAAAAAAATGAACTTAGAATTTTGGTGGGAAAATGGTTAGACAAGTCAAATTCAATTTTTTTACACTCTTAAGACCTATAAATGAATCTAAAAGGATATTAAATACTACAAATATTAAGTAAATACTCAACAACTATAATAAAAAGACACAAATTTTCATATGGATTGATGTTTGTGCATCATACTGGCTAGGAACAATAAATTGACTCATGAACACCTGTTCATGAGGTGTTCAAGAGTACCTCTATTCTTGATGCATCTATTATTTTCATCCATGTTTAATACTATATAGGATGATGTTTCCACTACACTAAGTATTGATAGTAATATTTAACTCTTTTCTTTTTTACAACTTCTTGTCCAAGATGAGTTTAAGTTCTTACTTTGTTTGTGGTAACTAATCTTCCCATTCTTGGATTATTGTGTCTTCACTTCCAATTGGTTGATCTTGAATTTATCCTTCATTTCATGGACACAATTATGAAAAATTAAATATAGGATATATACCTATGACAATAGGCAAATATATGTCATAAACATTATTATAAAACTTCCTTATGACCTTGCATGGGCTAATTTCTTCATCTTTAGTTTGTTATACTCACCTTTTGGAAATATTTTATTTCTCAAGTGAGCTAACACTATGTATCCAATATAAAAACTTACCTCTCTCCTCTTCAAATTAAAATGTTGATTTTACTTTTCCACACTCAACTCTAAATTATTCTTCACTTGATGATGCACCTCTTGCATGTTAATGGAAAACTCTTCTTCCTCAACACTTCTTTTCTCTAATTTTCCTAAAGCTCTCAACTCAAAGACTCCCCTTGGGTGCATACCATACAACACTTTAAATTTAATCTTTCCTATACTTATTTTGGGTGAGTAATTGTAGGAAAAATCATCTTGTGGAAATACTAAGTCCCATGGATTAGGACTATCCTTTTTCAAACATCTTAGCAAGTTACCCAAAATTTTACTGATAACCTTAGTTTGGGCATCTATTTGAGGGTGGTAAGCTAAGATAAAGTTCAAATTTATTCCTAGATAATTCCACAAGGTTATCCAAAAGCATCCTAGAAACTTTATATCTATATTTGAGATAATTCTTAATGGTATTACATGTAGTTAACCACCACCTTGAAGAAAAAATTGGTCATATGAGTAACATCATTGGTTGTCTTACAAGGTATGAAATGAGCCATCTTGGAAAATATATCTATAATAAAAAAAATAGAGTGATGAAATCTTTGAGTTATTAGTAATCCCATGAAAAATTCCATGCTAATGGATTCCCAAGCCCTATTTTCTAGTGGTAAGGGACAATATAGGACTACATTAGTGCTCTTTCCCTTTATATATTGATAAAATTTACACCTTTCCAAAAAATTCCTCACATTTTTTTACATTATAGACTAATAATAGTGATTACTAAGTTTATATAAGGTCTTATCAAGACCAAATTGACATACCAAACTTATAGAATGCTTCTCCTTGATCAAATTATCTATCATAGAAATCCTTGGCACACAAAGTTGAACTCCTTTGAACATCAACCATCCTAAATCATATACTCCATCCAAAGCTCTTTGTTTCTTGTAGTTATATTCTTTCAAGCCTTGTATGTATCTTGAAAATCTAAATTAGTTTCATATAACTCCTTAAGTGACTCTATTCCTCCACTCTCAAGTTAAATTTCACTAATAAGTAGAGTTATCCTACTTAGAGCATATTATTCCTTATTTGTTTGACCTTTCTTGTGCTTGATGATAAATTTGAATTTTTCCAAGTACTCCACCCACTTCATATGCCTTTTAATAAGATTATAATAAATGGTTATGAACTTAAGTACATTATTATCCATGAAGATAAGAAACTCCTTGGGCATTAGGTAATGTCTCTACTTCCTCAAGGCTTGAACCATGGCATAGAACTCAAGATCATAAGTAGAATACTATTTATTGGTCTCATTTAACTTATTAGTAAAGTATGATATAGGTCTACCCTCTTGACTTAGGAAAGATCTAATGGACACTCCATTTGTATCACATTAAAATTGAAACACCTTGTTAAAATTAATAAGTGATAATGATAGTTGTTTTATTATTATTTTCTTAAAAAATTGAAAAATTCTCTCAGCTATATCAATCCATAAAAATATATTTTTATCTCCTCTAATAGTATCAATAATGGGTGGAAAAATCCCACTATTTTTTTAATAAACTTAATATACATTCTAGTTAATCCATGGAAGCTTATTACCTCATAGATTTTCCTTAGATTTGGCCACTCAATGATGGATTTCACCTTGTATTTATCCATCTTAAAAACACCTTAAGAGATAAGAAAACTAAGATAAACAATATATATTTTCATGAACAAACATTTATCAAGGTTAATCAATAACCTCTTCTCTTGTAACCTTTGCATGACCATTCTTAAATGTTGAATATGCTCTTCCTTGTTAGAGATATAAATCAAGATATCATCTTGATATACAATCAAAAAATTAACAAGTAAAGGATTTAATACCTCATTCAATAGTATAATGAATGTGCTTTGGGAATTAGAGAGATAAAATGGCATGACAAGACATTCATCAACCCCTCATTTGTCTTAAAGGCGGTCTTCTATTCATCTCCTTCTCTTATTCTTATTTGGTGATAAACACTCTTGAGATCCATCTTATAAAAGTAGCTATAAAAACTCAAGTAATTCATAAAATCCTTAATTATTATAAGGGGAATGCTATACATTATGGTTATCTTATTGATTACTCTAGAATCTATACACATTCTTCAATCTCCTTATTTTTTGGGAACTAGTAAAGCTGGTACTAAATATGGGCTGATGCTTTCTTTGATAAATCCATTTTCAAATAGGTCTTATATTTGATTATTAATTTATGAATTATCTTATGGATTCATCTTATAGGTATATTTATTAGGCAAACTTGATCCTAGTACAAAGTTAATGTGATGATTGATGATCTTAATGGGTGGAAACTCATTAGGTAGTTTATCCACCACTATATCAGCATACTCCTCCAACATATATTTCACCTATTAAGGTAATTCATTTATATTATTGGTTGTTAAAATATTCCTTTATTTTATCAAAACTTTAAAACCTAACTATTCCTCTTTTATAGTGTTCAAGAACTGTTTCTAACACACCATTATGACACTTGTATTGGTCTTTTATCCATTATCTTCTTATTTGAGAGGTTGTAATGTATGGATTATGCCATCCTTATCCAATGTATACGTTATTTATAACATCATGATTATTATTCATATCATATTTCCAATGTCTCCCTAGGATCACATGATACACATTCATTAGCATTATGTCACATAATACCTTATCCTTGTATCCTTCAATCTAAAAGTCTACCCAACATTTCTCATTCACAAGAACATGATTCCCCTTTTTTATCCATGAGACCTTTTATGGGTTTATATGTGGTATAATTTTCAATCCAGTCTTTTTTAAAATTTATATTTCCACTAAATTAGTTATGCTACTTTAATCAATCACCAATTTGAAGCACTTACCTTGACATTTACATGTTATTTTGGAATATATTTCTCCTTTAAGTAGGATCCTTCTCCTTGGGTGTTTTGATCAACACTCTCCTCATTAATAAAGATTCACCAACTTATGGTTCCTTACCATGACATGGATAATCCACACTCTTTTTATCTACTTGAATTATTTGGTTTCTATTTTTAGTTCTAGATCCACTAGCTTGAGCATTCTCTAGACATTCCCAAAACCTATGGCCAAAAACATTATTAAATTTAAAACACTTACCAGTTAATAAACTTAATCCTCTACCTAATTATGTGTATCCTCTTCTAAATTATCATCTCTTTATTTTAATCCACCTCTTAAATTTGATGCATGTTCTTGATA
Organism: Torreya grandis; assembly: GCA_037957365.1. Lineage (NCBI taxonomy): Eukaryota > Viridiplantae > Streptophyta > Pinopsida > Cupressales > Taxaceae > Torreya > Torreya grandis. The sequence continues at coordinate 254,295 of JARHVA010006555.1, read as the reverse complement.
TGTACTAGGTTATGAATTAGTTTTTTTGTGATGTGCCTCTTCTTTCTTGTTGACATATACCTATATAACTTTTTCACCTGCCCCTATTTTAATAATTTTGTCTTCTATTGAACTTATCTTTATCTTTTAAATCATATTGGTAACACTCTTCAAGTGTTCTTGGACTTAACAAAGTAGGTTCATCAAGAAGCTTGTATCTTAGACATTGACATACCTAGTAATCTTCTCCACATCTTCTTCTATATGACTTGATCTAATGATAAAGTTGTATAATTCCTTGGTATATTCCTTAACACTCATATCATTTTACTTAAAATTATATGATGAATAAAAATAAATGGAGTGTGGATTATACCATGAAAAAGATACACATTAAATTTACATACTCATTAAAAAATGGTGGAACAAAAATAGAAGAATTAGGAAAATCTCCCCAAAAAAGGGGTTAAACATATTAATAAAATGCCAAAAGTACAAGATATGAAAGGGTGGTGAAATGAAGTTCACCATGGAAAGGAATAAGATAAAAAAATAAAATAAAAAGGAAGTTCATACCAAATAATCACAATGTCATAACAAATTCAATAATGTCAAGAAATGATAAGAGAATAAAAAGAAAGGCCAGAAAAAGGCTCTCCATATCATGAACAATGATTCACAATTGAGAGTCATGGTAATGACTAGAAGTAGTATGATGATAAAGAAAGGTAAATAAATAACCATTAAATCTAATACAAAATCATAAATAAATATGTAAGGTGAGAAACCTAATATCTATGAACATAATCACATTATTGATAAAAGAAGGGAACTAATAATAGAAAAATGAGAGAAGGGTCAACTTAAATTGAGTTATTTTGATGAAAAAGATGTTGAGGACATTAAAATAATAATAATAATAATATTAATACAAATAAAAAAATATTGAGTAAACTCACTCAGTTATATAAATATTAGAATAAACAAGAGAGAGAACATCAAGTGAAGAGAGTAGGAATAAATATTAAAATATAAAGAATGTATTTAAAATAAGCTAGAAATGACAAAAAAATTCATTTTATTAAATGTCAAAATAAATTTTCAATAAATAAATAAAATATTCTTAGACATTGGTGTATATATAAATGTGTTACTATAGAACACATGGGAGTTGGTGGGGAAACTACACTTGCATAAATTGGCATGCGATATTTCCATCACTAACAATACTCAAATCTCATCAATTGAGAATTTATAAAAGATTGAAGTTAACTTTATGGGGATAAATAAGAAGGTAGATTTTAAGTTAATTTATATGTATGATACAATTTATCCAACACTAGTGAATTTGGAATGGTTTTTAGACTATAATGGATCCTTAAATTATGAAGAAGAGGAAATCACATTTGAAATAAAATGATTGGTAATCTATTTTATTATATAAAAAATAATGACAATGACATGGTCAAAATAACTATGGTCAAAAGATTGAGGATAGTAAATTTGATGACCTCACTAGCATGTATACTCTTAAGAAAAATATTTAAGAATGACCCAAAAAATAATGATTAGGGGGAACTGATAGTTGAAGGAGAAACACCCTTAGGGGATGAAATAGTCCTTTACGTATTATGAGCCAAAAAATATAGTGTATAAGGTATCTTTCATAAGGAAAATAAAATACAAAGGGAAACCACCACATTGGAAAATATGGTAGCATAGAGAAGAAGGGATCACGACATAGAATGAGATTTGCATAACTAACTACCAACATTTTAGGCATTGGATGAGTTGATGATTAATTATAACAAATGATGACAATATTTACATAATAAGAGATAAGGGTAAAATACATCAATGATACACTCATGATTGATGCTATGATATGGTGGTATACCCATAAAGTAACCATCCACACTTGGAAAACTTTCTATGTACTACTAAAAATAAGGTTTTTAAAATTAGAAAGTTACTTTCTAGGAATTAAAATCTATACAGGCAAAACCAAACCAAGATTACATCTTGATACATGGGAAAAAGTATGGATGGTAAAAAGGGAAATAAATAAATGATTTTGGGTGTAATTATTTTACTAAAAATTATAGCCATTCACTAAAAAATGGTATTTACATCAAGACATGTGTAAAGGAAAAGGTAGATGGGCAAACTTAAAACTAGAATTTTTTAGAAGTTTTAATTTTTAGGACCCATATACTAGCATTTGTCATGCACTGCAAAAGATAAAAATATTTTTATTCATGGAATATTATGAATCAAAAATATATTTGTCAAGATTAATAATAAAAGAAACAAAATAGGGTCAAATGGATGATTAAGAACATATTGGAACAATTTTGAGAGATTTACCTAAAAATATGAAAAGAAATCCAAAAAAACACAAGTGGAACAACTGGAATATTACAAAAAAAAAAAAAAAAAACATGAAGAGGATGAAGAATAAAAATTATAAAAACATCAAAATAGATATTGAGGAAGGATAATGATAGCTCCTTGATATATCGGAAGATAAAACACAATACTTATACCAACCTCTTAAAATTAGAGAAGAGAATATTACCACAGAATGAAATCCAAAAATGGTAAAAGTAGGTAATTATTGGACAAAAGAAGAGGTGGAGAAGATAATAGAGTTAATAAGGCAATTTCAATATTTATTCCTAAGAACATTCACTAAGATCAATGTAATTAAGGAAGATGTGGGTAGTATGAAAATCTAGTTGAAATAAGATATTGAACCATTGTGGAAAAGACTGTACAGATTAAATCCTAATGTTAAGGAAAAAGTCAAGATTGAATTGGATAGAATGTTAGCTAAAGACAATATAAATCATGTGGAATATTATAAATGGATAAGCCATATGGTAATATATAATAAGAAAACTAATGAGATACACATATGTGTTGATTATAAAGAATTAAATAAAGCATTTCTTCATGACCCCTTCCCAACACCATTCATTGAATAGATATTAGATATAACTGTGAGAAGAGAAATGTAATCAATCACTAACAGATTTTTAGGATATAATCAAGTTAAGATAACACTATATAATATAATAAAAAATACATTTCATATAAAAGGTGTATCCTTTATATATACATTAATTTCCTTTTGATTAAAGAATGGATCCGCTATGTTCAGTTGCATAATGGTGAATTTATTTTAGGATTTCATACATGAGTTTTTGGAAGTTTATCTTGATGATTGGATAGTATATGGATTGATCATAGACCATATTTAGGCACTATGAATGATGTTTCAAAGATTTAGATAATTGATATAGCTAAATCTCAAGAAGTGTATTTTTATACACCTTTTGGGACTTTATTGGGACATATAATATGTAAAGAAGGATTGATGGTAGATCACCTTAAAACTAATACAATCATAAATATACCACCACCCAAGACACAAAAGGAAGTTATAACTATATTTTGATATATTATACACCACTACATATTCTTAAGAAATTACATAACTATAAGTGCACCCATAGAAGAATTATTAAAGAGGCAGAATAACCAACCATTAGACTAGTCAAGATAATGTTAGGATTCATTTGATGCACTGAAGAATAGTATTATAGACACCCCAATTATAGTATTAATAGATTTAAAAATTCATTCCACATATATGTTGATGCCTCTATAATTGTAATAGGATCAATTATAACACTACCCCATAGAAATATCAATCATCCAATTTCATTTGTTAGTAAAAAACTGGCAAGAGTGGAAATAAATTATTCCACTACAGAGAGGGCAGAACTCGCTATGTTCTACATGGTGTATGAATTCAAGCATGAATTATTATAAACCCAATTTATATTGTTTATATATCATGAGACACTTAAGTATCAAATAAATATACCAATACTACAAGGAATGATCTACCACTAGTTTATGTTATTCCAAGAATTTCATTTCAAAAATATAGTGAAACATGAAAAATCAAACAATGGACTTGACTACTTATCAATAATAATTATATGTGAAGATATGGGACCAATTGAGGATGAATTTCCTAAACCTCACCTCTTCTATGTGGAAGTATTACCCAAAGATATGTAGGGGATCTCATTATTTTTGTCTAGTAGAGAGGTCCTAAAAGAGTATAGTATATTACAAAGGAAAATATTGATGATACAAGCATTTACATTTACACTGATTAAAATAACATTATACAAAAAATAATGGATGAGTTATTGTAGAGAGTATGAGAGGCATATTATCTAAAGAGAATCCCATGATGGGGTTACAAGAGGGCATAACTCTAAAGAAGTTATGGATAAGAAAATATTATTGATAGGACTATGGTGTCCATCATTCTTTAAGGACACACATAAGTATGCAATAATATGCAACATATTTCAGAGAGTGGTTAAACCAAATTATTGAGATGATATGCCTCTATACATAATCTTGATAGTAGTTCCATTAAGAAAATGGGCAATTGATTTTATATATCCCATCAAACCTGTAGAAATAAAAAGTAATGCTAGTTTCATTATCACTAGAACAAAGTATCCTTCAATATGGGAACAATTTATCCCAAAAAAATATTGTTCTATAAATACTGCAATGAAATGTTTGTATGAAAATATAATTATAAGGTTTGGATGATCATTGAGTGTAATGAGTGATTAGGGGAAACACTTAAATAATTACACCATTTTAGAATTTCTAAAATACTCTCTAATCTAACATCATAGAAGAACTCTTTACCACTTAAAAGAAAATGGAATTATTATGGCATTCAAAAAATTATTATAGAAGGTATTAACTAAAGTATGAAATACATAAATAGGGGATTGGAATACCAAGATGCTATTATTTTTATGGGCTTACCACACTACTTACAAATGGTTGATCAAGTACTGTCTCTTTCAATTAGTTTATGCATTATAAGTTGTAATGCAAATGAAATATTTATTGCCAAGCTTGAGACCTATGGTAACATTCAGGATAAATGAGAAATATTCCATTCAAGGAAGGTTTATATAATTAGAAAAATTGGATGATAAAATATTTTTAGTAGTATATAACCAAATGCAAGAGAAAATATGCAAAAAATATTGGCATGATAGACATATAAAAGTGAAAGAATTTTAGATCAGGGACAAGGTGTTGTTATATGATGGAAAGTATAAAAATCCAAGAAATCTCAAAATAACATGGGTTTGAACCTATATATTTTAAAATATTTTAGATTAAATATCAATCAAGATAAGAACATTAGCAAGTACATTGAGATAAGGATTTGTCAATGCAACCAAACTTAAATCCTACACTGCAGACAATTATGATGGAGGGCAGTAAAAATAAAGATAACAAATTTAACAAGGTGACACTTTCTTCCCATTTAGTTGAATTTTGGTATAAGATACTAAGGTTACTTATACCATATGCTTAATGTTTTGGTCATAGATCATGTCACCTCCCCATTAGGTTCGCATTATCATCCCAGACATGAAAGTTGAATAAGGTGATTGTGGTATCCAAAAAAATAATTTCTCAGTATCTAGTTATTTGATGTTAACATAATATCCTAGTGGGAAAAATAAGTAGAATAGGAAATACGAAAAAAATGTTATTAAAAAACAAAAACATGGGAAAAAGATAAAGTAAAACATTGAAAAACTAAAATGTAGTTGTAACCCTAAATATAGATAAAAATAGATAGAAGACAATAAAGAAGCTATAAATCATGCATGAAATAAAATTATGAATGTGTGGTAGTAAATAACATATTATGGTAATTTATTTTTGTGAACCTATGCATAAAAGCATTCATAATTATTTACACATATATAAAAAATGGAATAAAAAAAATTGAAACTACAAAATAAATAATTACAAAGCAGTAAGAGAGAATGATATGCTACCAAAAAACCAATTTATAATTCTTTTTACTAATATTGATTGTGGAAATAAGGGAAAAATATATCTACAAAATAAATAGATGGATAGTGATAAAATTAAAATAAGATAAATATAGAACTATAGTGGAAACTAATAAATAATGTAATATCTTGAGTGAAAAACTTTAAACATTGATTAAGGGTGGATATAATGGTGTTCATGGTATGGATCCATGGATGAATAAGGAGTTCACATGGAAGGTCTAGATCAAGTACATGGATTAAAGTCCCTTAAATAACAAGAACCACAATAATAAGAAGATAAATAGTGCCCACCTACTGATTCTCATTATTTTATATGCCTTTATAGTAATGGTATTAGGCTCTAGTGCTACCGTAGAATGTCCCAAATGTTTTACAAAACTTAAATTACACAAGTTTACACCTGAACCATTTTATATAAACACCCTTTTTAAATTTGTGTTTATATAAGATGACTGTTATGTATAATGGAAGGTTATGAGATGAACCATGGGTGAAATGTTTGAATTATATAAAGTCATTTGATTGTTAGAACAAAATTGTGCCATGAGTTCTTGAAAATAGATACAATTATATTCTCTAGAACTTTGGATTGTTGTAATGCTTTAAATAAAATATCCTTATAAGTTGGAGATAGATTGAGAAGATCTAAAATGGAAATTTAGGCTGGTGTTTTCTCAAAATTCTCTATAATTTTATATTTTCCTTTATGGATAGGCAAAGGGACACTTGTGATTGTAATCTTTATACACCTTGTAGTGATGGTACAATCTTGGGAATTAATTATAACAACAAAAACATGATGATCCATATAGTCAATGTGATTCACTATAGAATAAAAGGGGTGATTGGATTTATTGACATTATTTTATTTATTTTTATATTGGTTTGAATTATTACAAATTTTCTCATGCTTTGGAAAGGGATCTTGATATAACCCTAGTTTTTTATTGTTGGATTTTGATGCATGTTCATCTACTACTATTTCACCATTATCAATAAGGTCTTGGATATAATGTTTGAGTCTCAAAGAATAATTTATGGAATGACCTTTTATTTAATGGTAGTGACAATATTTGTTATCTTTTTACCATTCTAGATTTTGAATGTTCTCATCAAAAAATTTAGTATGTGGAAATTTAACTATGTTTGAAGCAACCAATTTTTGAAATATGGCATCATAAGGCTCTCCCAAAGGAGTGAATTTTCATTTTCAATTTTCTTATCAAGGTTGACCACTTGGTATGGAGATGTTATTGATAGGTTAGGTTTTTATTATTTGTTTAACATCAGTTACACCATCTTCTACCATGTTCTTGTTCTTTGCAAAGAACTTATTTTTTGATTTGAAGAAGAATTATATTATTTGAAATTTTTAATGATACCCATGTAAATTAAGGTTCTTTAAATTTGGACTCATTTCTCTATAATTTCATCAAAAGATGTAGTATAATTGAATTATAAGTGATAAGCCAATTTTGAATTAAGATTATTTTGTAAAAATAGTTATGAGTTGTTTTTTAAGAGGTGACCATGGGAAATGGCATGCCATGGCATGTCATATTTTAAATAAGGAGGTGAAAGTATCCCCATTCCATTGATTGGGGTTATATAGGTCTATCATGGTCAAATCATGTTCAAAATTGTATGAAAAGTGACTAATAATTTTTTTGTAAAGGTCCTCAAAGGTTGTGATTGATCCTTTAGGTAAGTGTAAAAACCATTCGAGGGTTTGACCCCCTACACTTCATAGGAAGAGTATTAATAGATAATGGTTACTAAAATAAACTTCCAAACATGCTATATAAATTTTTTAAAGGTGTTCTATAGGATAGCCCTTGCCTTTGTACTTATCAAATGTTTGGGTTTTAAAATTTGAAGGAAAGGGTACCATTATCATGTTAATTTTGAATGGGTATGGACAAATTCCTTTAAACTTGTATTGTTTGATTTTGGAAAACCTATCATATTATATTCCTTGGATCTTGTCTTTTATGCTTTCCATTCTTGTATATATGTCATATCCTTGAGTGGTGATTATTGATTTTTATTTGGATTTAAAAGTGGATTCAAAGTTTGATAAATGAATTGGTTTTGATTCATGTTTGAATTGAAAATTTGATTAGCATTTGAACATGTAAACTAGTTTGAATTGAAATTTAAAATGGAACTTTAATGTTGATTTGATTGGGATTCAAAGCATGGATAAAATTTTTATATTTATTTTTATTGATTGGATTGGTATTCAAATTAGGTTAGATGTTGGTTTTGATTTTGATTGATTGGATTGATATTCAAAGTAGTGTTCGAATGTTTATTTTAATTGATTGGTGAATTTGAATTGGCATTCAAATTATAATTTTTATTTTCATTGATTGGTAAATTAAAAATAAAATAAAATTTAGGTTAAGGATTTATTTGAATTCAAATGTAAATTTGAATTAGGAGTTTGATTTTGATTGATCGATTAAGTCTTAATATGGTTTCAAATTAAGATTTGGATTGGTTTGAGTTAATCCTAGATTGTTGAAATTATTAAAAGGATAAATTAGAATTAGATTTGGATTGGATATTTATTTGTATAAGGGTTATGTAATAACCCAAAAGTGGTATTTGAGTGTTAAGAGTGATAATTGATACTACCTATCCCTAACATATCCCTAGACCTATCCTAAATCATATTTTTACACTTATATATCCTTCATGTAGGCCACATGTGTCTCTAGTAATCCACAAAGTAGTCCTAGACCCTCATTTATTTATCTTGGCCCTTCATGCATAATGTTTTACTAGTTGGACACTCGCACCATAATAAGGACACCAGCACCACATTGTGCTAATGTCCCCAAAATGGTGCTAATGTACTTTGACCTATCTTTTCTTAAATGAATATCTTTTCAAAAATAGAACCCCCTAAGGTTAACATAAACATCTTTATCACCTGCACAAGCAAATAAATAGTATAAATACATTAATTTTATCTCTATAACAACTAAATGGAAATTAAATGCAAAATACACATTCAAAATAGAATAATTTTAAAAATAATTAAGGTTATCAATCCTTATTTTGTCCTAATTCTACATACTACCATCTATAATAGCCCTAAGCTGAGATTATCCAGCTTTATAGTCTCAAGTACATTCAAGTCACTCAAGGCCACCATCATCTATCACTACCTATAATTTCAATAGCACTTAGGATGGTATAACTACATTAGGATTAATTATTCTTTAGAGTATTGGTATGTAGTCAACTCTATTCATAATAGGGTGTTGAGGATGTCTAGCCTACCCTACTAATGAACACACTTTTTAGCTCATTCCATAGTTAGAGGATTAGAGTTTACACAATAAATCAATCATTACAAGAAAAATAAATGGTTTCAAAACTCATGAACACAAGAATAGACCCCATAGATATAGACACATATGCACTTAGAAGCTCAAGATAGTCCTGCACATAAGACACTACCATCACTTTTCCAATAATAGTTCTGCTATCCAATTAAGGTACTACTATATAGGATGGGTTATAACACTGATATTTAGTTTATGAAAATTATATTAGATTTAATCTTAGTCTATATAACCCAAATCATTTGTATTAGGTGTTTTCTAGATAGGTCATTACTTGCATTATTATGACTTTAAAAGAAAAAGTCAAATCTAGTCAATTTTATACAAAAATAATGGATGTATTTATTTCATATGATTTCCCTCATTTAGTCTACTCATGTCTATAAAAACATAGGATTTTCATAAACTAAGTCCTAAAAGGTTAAAAATTTGGTGAACTTGACTTAGAACATTTCTCAAACCCTAACCCTAGATGTTCCTAGGATTTGTATCCTTCTTTTTCCTATTTTTATTATCTGCTTTAAGTTTTTTAGATTTCATATATTCTATTTTAGCATCTCTATTTCAATTTATTTACTATATGCCATCTAAAAAAGATATATCTCTTCTAGTAAGAATAAGTTATAGGTTAGGTGGTAATCTTATTGAACATATTTAGATTCCTTCTATTTGAGCTTATATCATGGATAAAGGACCTATTGTAACTCTAATTGTTATCCTTCACACCCTGATTATGTGGATGTCAATGATAATACATATGAAGATGATAAATATAATCAAGATCAAGATGATACACAAGTTTGAAATCAGGATACTCTCCTTCTACTTAGCAATGATAACCTCATTATTAATAAGGATGATATCCTATAGAGCTTTAAAGATAGACTTAAAGAACAACCCCTTGATCATGCATAAATTTTACAAACCATAATTGAAATTAATAATAAATCAAACAATGGTCAATCTTAAACTCACCCAAATAATAATATTTTTACACCTATAATGGGGACAACTCATATATCATAACCAAAAATTGTAAATAAACAACCTTCAGTGATAACTATGCCTAGAAAGGCTAGTTCCTCCACTTCAAATGTACAATCCCTTATGTACAAGGTTAATAATTTGTAGGCTAAGGTGTTACATCTTAATAAAAGAGACACTAAGATATCACATGATTTGGATTCTAATGTTTTCTTACATACACCTTTGTCACATCACACAGTGGTAACTCCCTTGCCATCTAGATTCATGGCACCTAATCTTACATTGTATGATGGTAAGGGTGACCTAGAACATCATATATAAGATTTTAATGTAGCATGTTTAGACTAAATGTCTAATGATTGGCTTCTCATAAATTTATTTCCATGAAGTTTAAAAGATTATGCCTTACAATGGTTTTATGACTTACGCAATCAATCTATTACAACATTCAATCCTTTGGAAGACATGTTTTTCGCACACTTATCCATAAATATTAGTAAAAATATCTCATATGCTCAAGTTGCATAGTTGAAAAAAAATTTAAATGAGCCTATTATATAATGTATTACAATAAAAGACTATGTTAGCTAAATTGACTATCCCCATGATAAATAAAGAGCTTCAAGACATCTTCAAATAAAGTCTTCTACCAATATTACACAAAGATATCTTGTTTAAGAAGTTTCCAACATTCACATATTTGTGCCTCATAGAAAAATAAAGAGAAGTCAAGCTTATATCAATGGGTAAACTAAAATATACAATTGGATAAAAATAAACTACTAAGAGTTCAAGTAAGCCTACATACAAGGTAAGGGCCACTAAAACAAGAGTGATCAAAAGGCCATAGTTAATACATCTTTAGATTCATCTCCTCACTTGGTTTTATTAGATATTCTATGCAAATTCTTCACCAACCTTTTAGAATTGATAACATAGATTTTATAGAAGCTCTTAGAATGTAATGTCATATCTCTCCCTCCCATCAAAGAGGTTGATACACAATTATCTCTTCCAAAAAACTATTATTCCAATGTATTATGTGAGTATTAAAGGGCACCCAAACATACAAAAAATATATGCAGTAGCCTAAAACATAAGATACATGATTTGATTGAGGATAACATTATTGATGTGGGCATACACATAAAGGCACAAAAAGTAAAAAAAATATAAGCTAAGGCATTGAAGATATTCTCAAATATATTTTGAAAACACACAATGAATGAGGTAGGGAGCACTTTTGGTATTAACCACACATATCAATAAATCCATCACCAACTTCATTTTACACTACTATTAAAGGAGGCACACCCATTACACAATATCATTGGTATGTGCCACACTAAAGTTCCAACTAGACCACTCATCACCTTTTCATAGTAGGGGATTTTTTTTGATGATATATATTTACATGCACTCTTTATATGAGCCTTAATAAATCATCATCCTATCTAGAGTGTTATGGTTGATAATGGTTCAAGCATTATCATGTGAATTATCAAAATTTTATAACATTTGTGATATTAAAATAAATATATATCCCCTATAGACAAAAATTATCATTGGTTTAAATGGTCATGTTTATATATCCATCAAGGAGATTGTGTTTCCATTATAGTTTGGATCTACACATGTGGCCACTCAATTCTTAGTAGTTCCTAATGTAGGAATTTTTAATATTTTATTAGGTAGGAAATGGATATAGTAACTATGAGGCATCCCATTTATAGTGAAAATATGCCTAAATTATATACATGCTTATTAAGTGGTCATAGTTGAGGGTCTTCCATATGAGTATCCCTTACCTATTCCATAGGCAATTACATCATAGTTACTAATTACAACATAATTACAAGATATAACATAGGTATTAGTTAAAACATGGGGCACAATTCCTATTGATACACCATAGAGTTTAGTAGAGTCACTAGTACAAATGAGGCCTACTCCTACAATATTAACATGTATGCATACTCTCCCATGGAGCCCATTGTTAGAGAGAACCCTGTGTCAGATATATGTTACAAATTATAAAGGACCTCCCTATACTCACTTTATATTGAAATTAATATTATTGAGTTCTCAAGGTTATTAAAACAAGGAACCTATGCCACTAATAACTTATTCTATCATATGGGTTCACAAATCCCATACAGTTCATAAGACACCACAATCAGTGCCATAGATTCTTATCACCACTACAAAAGTAGATACATATATAGATCACTTAGTATAGTAGATTATGGGACCATAGTTTCCCTATCACATAACACATATGATCATAATACCCTTATTTGACATATGACACAATGATAGTGAGTCTCCCATGAGACTCATTGGTTAGCATTGTTTCTCTCTTATTGTACATAATTTCCCTCTCTTTTACTCCTTGTACATAGTTCATTTTCATGTTACTTGTACATAGTTTATTTATATAAAATCTAAAAACATTATAATATTTAAAAAACCCAAAAACATTCAAATATTACTCAAAATACACAAAATTACAAATGATCTGCATTTTTATGTTTACATTTCTTATATTTTCCAAACACTACGTATGCTAGTTATCTTAGTATAGTCAATTGTATCATACATACATGCTTCACTTGTTCTTATCAAGTGCTTGTAGATTACTTATAGGACTTAGGTTTACTATAATGATCTATACTTACTATTATTTACCCACCAATACATGGGTCTTCACTTGACACATTATCCCACTTTGGGGCATCCTATACATAGTTTTGATTACCAGGTTCTATCCTTTTATACTCTATATCCTAGCTTTAAAATTATTATATCTTAATATTGATCATTATAATCTTACTCATATTTTTTGATAGCTATTATTACCTTAGACTCAACATATGTATAACCTAGATCTTATATATATTTGTATTACATATTCATGCATAATTTCCTTTCTAGCTTTCTTAATTTATATTTGATTATATCTCTATGCTTATTCTATTTGAGGGCATTTGAATATGTCATTGCTCTTTATATTTACACCACTTATATTTTTAGTATTTATGATTTGGAGATTTTACCATATGTTTATGTGCATTTATTTATTGTGTATGTGTACATTTGAACATGTATTTTTAGGTGCCTCTAAACCAACTTACTTATTACTTGTCTATGTTTACATTTAAACATGTTCTTGTATGTCTTATTTTTATTAGATTTAGTGACATGTGCCTATGTCCCTTGTATTATTGCCCCTAGGCCTACTTTGTGTGATTCATGTGTTTTGTATGTATGATTTCTTGTATGCATCATATCCATGACACTTATCTTTGCTTGTTACAAACCAATTTTTGATGCCATGATGGACCTCTTCAATCTACCCTTCCTAATTGGGTGTCATGATGGATATCATGCCCCATCTCCATAGGTAGCTACCACTTATTACTTAGATTTATTATTACATACATTGTTACATCTATCTTGACACCCTTGTAAATGTTACACATGACATACATATTACATTACATACTTATGATCATATTATCTTACATTTTGATGTTATTCATTCAAATTATATTAGATTATTATGTAGATATCATTAACACTCTAGGTAATACACTTTTTATATATCTTTTTATTTTGAAGATAGTTCTTACATAGGTTAAAAAAATCCCCTCAAAAGAGGGGGCATTATAGGGGTTTGTCACAATGATCAAGTTCCTATATTGCACTCATAGTACATTTTTCAACATAGGCTCAGTTATAGAAAATCAAACACATGTAAACATATTGGGAAAATAATGACCCAAAAAGTATTATAGTTACATAGAATTCAAACTAGAAGGGTAATAGTGCCTAAATTTAGACACTAGGACCATATTTTCAAAAATGGCACTACTGTCCAAGACATGACACTATCATCTATTATCATAAGTTTTAAACCAACCTATATTGGCCATAATAGTACAATAGGTATAGTATACTTTTACATAGATTCAGTTATAGATTTATCAATCATACTTAGTCTTACTTGTATCCATAATATTTTAACTCAAATTCATATTAGTCTACTTAGATTGGTGGTATCCTATGTGACATGACCATTCCAATATTCAATTCAGATACCCATATATAATTTATTACAACTTAGTCTAAAATATATATGCTTAGATATTAGATTTAGGGGCATGTACATGGCACATTATTTCCATATGTTCACTTACACACTAGTTGATCAGATGGAATTGTGAATTCCCTGTCATTCTCTATAATATATACACCTAACATCATTTTCCAGGTTGTACACTAGTTTCATGCCTTACTCATTTACAATGGTTGGCATTCTTGAGTGTCTGAAAGCTACCTAATATACCATAGTGGCCATAGAGATGACATACACAATTAGATATACCTAGTTATACATTTATATTATTTGATGTAGTTTAATTTTATATGCATCTAATACATATGTGTGGAAAATGATGGAGTTATATCTAACTTGAGTTCTTGACCCACCTACATAAGAGGGTTGGACATGAACACCATAAGTCCAACTCAAGATATTCACATGTAATGATCCACCAAGCAGAGGTGGGAAATGATAGACTCAAAACCATATTGAGTTCTTGATCCACCTACACATGAGGATTGAGCAAGCCATAAACTTAGTTAGGGTTATTCATTAATTAATCACTATATACATGCACACACATAGGTTGTCAGTAGGTTCACGTAGTGGTTTGTATACCCAATGTGGTGTATTTATTCCTTTATTATTTTCCATATATTTAATCATTTCTACTCAGTTTTAATTCTTTAATCAGTTTAGTATTTTGATTTTGATATCTCTTAAGGACTAATTTATGCACATTTCACTTGTAAGACACACATTGGATCATGTTTCACATACTTAGACCCAAATTTGTGGGTTTCACCTCTTAGGTAAGTCCAAGTATGTTTTTTTTTCCTTTATCTTAGTCATTTGATTTGAAGCATTTATAGAATAAACGGGGGGAATTCAATCACCCAAAAATGGTATTTCAATACTAAGAGTATTACTTGAGACTGCATATCCCTAGCTTAGCTCTATACATATCTTAGAGCCTATTATAAAACTTATATATCCTTCATGTTGGCCATAGGAATCCCTATTTATCCCCAAAGTAGTCTTAGACCCTCATTTCCTTATACTAGCCCTTTGTTCCTATTAATTTTCTAATTGGACAATGATGCCATAATAAGGACACTAGCACCACATGACTCTAGTGTCCCTAAAATGGCATTAATATAATTTTCCTTATCTTTTCCCAACCAAATATATTTTCAAAATTAGAACCTCTTAAGTTCATCCTAGACATATTTTATCACCCGCACAAGTAAAAAAACGTATAAATACATGACTTTTATCCCTCTAACCACTAGATGTAAATCAGATACAAAATACACATTAAAAATCAAAACAAGTTAAACATAATTAAGGTTATCAATCCCTATTCTACCCTAATTCTACATAATACCATTTACAATATCCCTAAGCTTATATGATCTATATCTATAGTCTCCAGCACATTAAAGACACTCAAGGCCACTATTATACTAGTATCACTTACACTTATACTAGCACTTAGGTGGGGACAACTACATAAAGATTGATCCCTCTTTGGAGAATTGGTATGTATGAAACTCTTTGTATCAAGGTGTTGATAATGTCCAATCTACTCTACTAAAGAACAAACTCTTAGCTCATTCCCTAGTTAAATGAAGGATTAAGGTTTACAAAATAAATTATCCATTATAGGAAAAATATAGGGTTTAAAAAAAATTGCACTCAAGAACAAACCTTAAATATCTAGACATAAGTACACCTAGAAGATCAAGATAGTCCTACGTAGGGGACACTATAGCCAATATCAAGACACTACCACCATTTTTTATAATAATGAAACTACTATCCAATTATGGTGATACTATCTAGGAGGAGTTCTGACATTGGGATCTAGTTTATGACATGCATACCAACTTCCATATTATTTTATAGCACCTAGATCATTTGTATCAGGTATTTTCTTGCTAAGTCATTATTTACACTATTTATTACTATTTGTAGAATAGTCAAAGCTATTTAATTTTGTAACAAACCATTGGATATATTTAATGCATATTATTTTCTTATTTATTCTACTCAACTCTTTAATAAATATAGGATTTACATATAATAAGCCCTAAAAGTTTAAAATAGGTTCCTTTATATGTTTGCCTTAAGTTTATGAATTTACATTTATTAATTTTTGATATGATATTATATTTAAATGGCATGGATTTTTTGGGATGTTTCATTTATGATCATTTTACCTTTTCCCATGTAAGTTTAGAAAAACTTTTATTGGTATTATTGGAAAAATAATGGATTTATTATTCCATAGGGAATCACTAGAATTTCCTTTCTCTTATATGGGAGGTATGGATTATTTCTTAGAAATCAAATATGTAAGTCTTTAGGATTAAAATCAGGGAGAAGCTTCACTCCTAGAACTAATGTTTGAAATACGAATTCAATTTTTTTTTAATCTATGATATATTCCATAACAGGGGAAAGTAGATTATTATGAAAACTGACTATGTGGAAATGTTACTCTTGATAAGGTACTTCATCTTCAACATTATAATTGATCTCAACATGATGTTATGGGTTACAAAATTAAGTGGTCATTCCCAAAAGGCTTTAATATAAACTAAGTATTGTTCAATAAGGCCATTTTTATTATGATGGGATACATTGATTTGGATGGTTTGATCCAAAAGTAAAAAGGTGAAATACTAAAAGATTGAAAGTATATATACTTGAAAAAAAGTTTTAAATTTATTTGACTTTGGACTTTCATCTTGATTTAAACTTTGTTGTGATTTAGTATTTTGGTTTCAGATATTTTAAAATTGGTTTTAAATCATAAAAAATTCAAGTAAATATTATTCAAACTAAGTTGAAAATAAAAAAAAGATAACGAGCAAGTGTTATTTTAACCAAAAAAACATACAATACACAAAAAGGGATAAAATTACGTTAAAAGAGTTGAATGTATTTTAGGCTCTCATATATACTGACTCATCCATTATAAAGTGTTGACACAATGTTTATAAGAATTAATTATGGAGGTAGAACCATATCCATATCCCACTTAATCCAATTTTGAGGGTAAGTTGAGAGTAACTTCTTGAGGCTAACCATTGATCGGTGCACTATAATTCAAATGGATGAAATTATTATCTTGCCATTAAGGTTTGTAAAATACTATATAAAAGGGATTCATCTAAATAAATGTTAGTACTATAATTTCCAACACACCACATTTTTGTAGAAATAAGGGACCCCTCTTTAAGAATAATGTGGTTCAGAGTTCCCATACCCTTTATCTCACTCTAGCTAGCCCCATATAAAGTGAATCTTTAAAATCCCATTTCACCCTAGTTTTCTAGAGCATGTGGTGCATTTTTAGTGGATAATTTACCCAATTTATGAACATTAAATAATTCTAAAAATAACTAGGGAATCATAATTCCAAGTCTTGATGATGCTTTGAAAGTATGACAAACTCTTTCTTAGTTAGGATATTTGACTTAATAACTTTTACAGTATTATTATCACTTGAAAATTCATGGAATCTCAGTCTCTTCCTAGAACATCAAGCCCTAGAGTCCTACATAGAACCTTGAGAGATTAGATAGTATCCAAGTGAGAATTTAATTAGTCAAACTTCTTTTCTTTTCACTTAGTCATTTTCATGGTCTTTCATAGAAGAAAATGTTGGAATAAAAGGACACCACATCAATAGCTTTTAGTGATTTTAGAGATACCTAGATCCATCCAATGAGCTCATCCTATTATTAAAAACTTAAATCTCCCAAAGATAACAAAGATGTTATATCTTAGGAGAGGTTGATGTTATGAGAGAAAACCACATAGCCCAAGATTCCAACCAATTGGCATACACCAAAGTTATAAAGTTTAATATCTTAATGTTGACAGAGATGTCAAAGCTTGAGAGAGCTTGGGCCAATGAGGAGATACCATGTTGAACAAATTATAATGGTCAATATCCTATCACTAATATAGATGTTAGAGCTTAGGATATCCTGACTAAATGGAAAGGTACCACATGTCTTAAAGGTTAAAGGTACTCAGATCCAACCAATGACCTCACCCCTATGTTAGACATGTTAGTCTCCCTGACATAATAGAGATGTCAGAGATCAAGAGATCTTAACATAATGAGGGAATACCATATGGCATGTTACCAAAGTTTTTAGTCTCAATGAGCTAGAAAATATGTTAGATCTATGGATAGCTTGATGTATCACAACATAAGATATTGTAGATCCTATAGCCTAAATTTTAGATTCACCTCTTATTACTATTTTTAGAAATAAAGACCTAAAATATAAACACACTAATAGAGGGGATAAAATAAATAATCAAATTATTAAGAGTGATCTTACCATAATATTAACTATTTATAACTTATATCCAAGATTGCCAAATAAATGTTTGAGGTCAAATTGAAGGATGTTGGATTACTTACTTGATAATTTATAATCTCTTATAATGGACAATTGTGTTTGATAATGGATCTTGATGGATAAAAAAAGGCTATATGGATTTAAGATAATGCTATCATGTTGATAGTTTTCTAAGTTAGTTTGCAGAGAAGGGGTGGCTTAGTTATATAAGAAATGGAGGGAGAAATCAATGTCTCAAATTTAATTTTAAGCCATTGAGATCAATGGATAGGATATTTCTAAGGAATTTAAAATTCCTTTTTAATCTCTAGAATTGAAAACTATAGAGGAAAAAGGGCTAAAATGGAGGATATTTCTAGAATCCTCCAATTCTAGAAATCTCCTAATAGGGTTTAGGGGTTTATGAATAACTAGGAATAGGGTAGTAGATGGGTAGGTAGAATAAATTGTATTTTTAAATTGGAAAGTGCCTTGGGGAGTAGGTTTGTGGATAAATGGGTTTTTTTATGGTATTAATGAATGGATTAATTGGTCATGGGATGGAATAAGGTTTTTAAGATGTAATAAATGGGATATGGGATAATGGGATATTAGTTAAATTAGCTAAGAAATGTAGTTATAGCTTAAATTAGTGAAATTAGTGAGGTGAGTGGATTTTAATACATGAATTTTACCCTTATTTAAAAGGGCATTATGAGTGGATAGGATGAGAGGATTAATGGTCTTTCAAAGAAGAACCATAATTATGTGGAAGAAATGTTAGATGGTGTAATTTATGAGTTATTAGAATATGATACCCCCTCAAGGGAGAATATATGAATAAATGAATTAAAGGGTCACTTAAATAGAATTCCTAGGGGTGGGATAAGACTAAGATGATAAAATGGGGTTGGCATACTCCAAGACATAGCTATAATTAATATGACCCAAGTTCAAGGGGATAAAATAGATCAATTATGATGGGTTCTATAAAAATGACTAATGTATAAAAAGTGATTTGATTGATAGGATGAAATTGATTAAGATGATATGGGTACAAGCCTAAGATATGTCCTATAATAAGGACACATACTAGGCGAGGCTTGAAAACTGATAACAAAGATAAGAGTTGTTGACTAGCAATAGGGAACCTCTTTATGTAAAATATATAGCTTAAGATGATGTGTGAGTATTAAGTGACTAGTATAATGAAAATATGAATATGAAGGATGAATGGTGCTTGATCTATCCCTAGGTATAGATTAGGTATTGCCTACATAGTCTTAGGAGACCTTAGGCTAATGTAGTTCTAATTCTAAATTCATATTGGACAATGGGGAAATGGAAAATCCATGCCTTAGATGACATTAGATATGATAAGGGATGACTAGTTGGGGTCTTGAAATAATTTTGATAGGATCTAGATATGGGATTTATTATCAAAATGATGTTAGGGTGTAAGGGGGGTAAAAGATTGGGGGGGGGGGTCAAATATGACAAAATAGTAAAAATAGGGTCATTTGAGATTTTTATATTTTTTGAAATTTTACTCTAAGATAAAACCATTGACCAGATTCCCTGATATTCTCATTGCAGTGAATGAGTGTGAGAGTTATAGAGAGAGGTAGATGCCGGACCATCGGTGAGTAATAAACCCTATTCTTTATGTTTATGCTAACTTTTTGTGAAAATTTTGAATTTTTGGTAGAAGGTTGTTAGGGCAATACCATAATTGAGGGATACCCTCGATCATAATATATTCATCATATCCTTTGAATTTATAGGGGAAGAAGTGGTATTTCAATACCACAAGTCTAGAGATACAATATTATAATAATGTAATCTTAGACCTATGATATTTTAATATCATGAATCAAGGATTCATAATTTTTCATAACTATATGGTCAGATAAAAATACAAGTTACAAATAACATTTTTGTCAATATTGATAGTTAGGTCATGTTTTCAAGTTGTGATATTGTCATGGTAGGAAAAATGTTTAAGTGTGGGGGGTATAAGATGATTTAAATGGGTGTATGGGATTGATAGATAATTAGGATTAGGTTAAGGTAGGGATAGAGTTGTTAGATGGTTAAGATTGAGTGGGTGCTTAGATAGGTTTTAGATTGGTTAGGATGAAGTGAGTTAAGTTTTAATTAGGGTTAATTAGTTATAAGGGGTAGTTAGATAGGTTAAGGAGTAAAATTAAAGTGATTAGGGGTAATGGGGTTGATGTTGAATGGGAAATTAGGATAGGTTAGTGTTAGGGATGCATAATATGAAATTAGGATTAAGGATGTGTTGTGATAGGTTAGGGTGAGGTTTTTATAGTATGAGTAGGATGGATTAGGTTTGAGGGGGATGAAGGTAATTTAGGTGAAACTTGAATGGGGGGAATGTGGGTTTGAACTTCATTTATAGATAGGAGAGGTGATTTGTGATAAATGTAGTGATAGGTTTATGGTGAATGGTGTAGGAGGACTTAGGTGTGTTGGCTTCATGGCTTTGGTGACATGAGGTGCTATAAGAGATGAACTTATTGACTAACATTGAGTATTAGGTGATGTAATTGGTAATTCTTCACTATATTATGATGATGTTAGTGGTGTGCATCAATCAGGCCCTAATCATAAAGTTGGTGGAGCACTATAATTTAGAGACTATCACATTCCACTTTATGATTAGGGAGATGATAGTGATGTTGAAGGATGTCTACCATATTCTTCACTTACCAACGTTGGGAGATATTATCTACTAGATATGCCATACACTAGTTGTTACTCTACATAGACTAGTGGGAATATTACAGGTGGGAGTTCATGACAAGTGTGTAGATATCGATAGATGTCTTTGAGAGGGGACCATTGATTGTATTACTATTGTGGTTTTGTATCTTTTTATTAACATAATCCTACTATAAAAGAGTGGGTATTGGTTTCATCTAGGCTTAAGAGATTTTATATCAAGCATGGTTTAAAAATTTAGAGTGTTTTCCTAGGGGCTAGTGGTATTGAATCATCTATATCGAGAGCTTTACTTGGGAGCCTATAGGGGAGAATATAGCCTAGGGTCATCCATATTATTATAGATATAGAGATGGTATCACATTGTGATCCAACAACCGCTTGGGACTTGAAAAACTAGGGAGGCATATTATCCCATGGTATTTGGGTGGTATATTTTACTTAGAGTGTAGAGGGGCCATGTTGGGGAGATGCAATTCTACTAGGATGCATTTGATAGTTTACACCCTAAGCACATCACATGGATACCTTATAGGGGATTATAGTTTGGCTATGATGACAAGGTTATGGTGACATAAAACATGTTGAATGAGTGTTACTTGATGGGTCATAGGGATACTATCATATAGCAATACATGCTTGACAAAGTATAGAGGTGGTTAAAATTCATTTAGGACATTCCAAGGGAGGATCACTTATTTATGAGGAGTGAGAGGTAAAGGGCATAGTGGGGGAGATTAGTGGATAGATCCTAGGCACATATAAATTATGATATCATTACCCTAGTGACATTGGATTTTTAAATGCCTATCCTTGATCTAGGAGTTATAGTGGCATATATAGCATGGTAGACACTAAGGATCCCATTAAGATTGCTTCAACCTAGGATTGTGGTTAGGAGAGGGGTTATGAGGTTATTTATCAAGACAAGGGATAGATTATAGAGGAGGATGAAGCAAGCACCCACATAGGATGGCCAAGATGGATAGGGGGATGAAGATGCTATATAGGTAATGGAAGCTAGATAGTAGTTGCAAGGTAAGTTGGGCCTCAAATTAGGAATAGGTATAGGTTGGTACATAAGTTGGAGGTAGTGGTGGTGGATATGGTGAAGGTCCCTTATAGTAGCTAGTTTTAGAGAATGAGAGGTCTCTACTTGCATGGCTATAGATGGAGATTCAAGCTCATCTTGTATAGATAATAGGGATCACTCGAGAGAGAGATAGATCATATATAGACATAGGTACAAGCCCATATGACATAGAGACATAGGCAATTTGCCTAGGCATAAACATAGGTGCCTAGGTTATAGGGGTAGTTTACAAGGTCACATGCATAAATAGAAACATTGTAGAGCTAGACCTAGAGCCAAGATGCACATATCATAGGATATCAAGGCTAAATCATTTAGATATAGGCATGGATTTAGACTTTGATAAGAGAGGTAGATATGGATAAAAAGGTGAAGAAAGAGGTCAATTTGGTGATGAGTGAGTGTGGGATGGCCAATGTGATGAAGAAAATTATGAGATTGACCTACAAGGCCCAATATTATAAGACATTGTATGATGTTATTATTCCAGTTGAGCGACATGCACCTTCATTCCAAGCTAGTTCTTTAAATTCATTACATCATCCTACTAGAGGACCACCAAGGCCACTAGGATGAAATCCATGATCAAGACATGATATATACATAGAGGATTTTTGTAGTTTAGCACATTCTTGCTCCATAGGTCCACATATTATATCTATTTTTTGACATGGACTCCATGTGGACTATTTATATATTTATATATGATGTGATTTTGGATGATGATGATGTGATGTATCATATTATAATTGATATTTAGGGATCTTGTTATATTGTGATTATATGGATATGATGGCTACATGATTTATATTTATAGGATGAGTTTATTTATGATGTGATTATATATATGATGTTAGATGTGATTTGATGGAATTATTTATGTTTATTATTTTAATTTATATGATTTTAGATGAGGTAATGGGATGGATATATGCTTATGATCTTATGAAACTAATGATCGATATGTGAATGACTATGTTGGATTTATTTATGATGTATATGATTGATGAGAGATGACTGTGATGTAGTGATTTTAGATATATACAATGTTTTATATTTATAATTATGTGATGGATGTGATGTGGATTTATTTACATGTTTATATGATGAGATGGATGTTATGTGATTACTATAGGTTCATAGTAGATGATGTATGGTATAACATGCTAGATGTCATATTACATGATGATATGGTATGAGATTAGATGTATGGAGCAATGATAATTGGATATGTAATTAAATATAAACTAATATTCTAATAAAAAGATTAATCCCATTTTAGTTCATTATGTGTCATAATGTAGGTTTGGTTAGGAATCCTCCTACACCATGGAGGTAAGATAATGATGGGATGGGAGATAATTAGGTTTTAGAAAAGATGGTGATAGGCTAGATGGGATAGGGATAGTCTTGACATGATTAGGGGGAATGGGATAGGTGGTGGATTTGGAAGCCATTGATAATGTTTGCAATCCATTTTAATATTGCATTGGTAAGTAACTGTGTGCCATATGACATGAGAAAAGTCACAAACACTTTAAGTATTCACTGCATAAGGGAAATCCATTTGAAAGTGGACTTTCAAGGGTCACCAATACCATCCTTTTTCATAAAAAGTTAACAAGATAAAATATATACAAAATGATAATAAGACTTATTAAACAAACAAGACAAGGTAATTAGTATGTTCATTATTAACTAACCACACACACTCAAAATATACATACATTCACACAAGAAAATCATAAGGCAATATAGATTAAAGATAGGGATAATAAAAAGGATATAATGAGGTTATGATAAATGATTATAGATAATGGGATGAATAATGGTATGGGTATATGTATATGGGGTATGTAGTTCCCAACAATATTAGATTGAACAAGGATCCAATCGAATTCAAAATCACTCATAAGTGGGGATTAGAATGATCAATTGGGATTCAAAATCATAATATATATTAAACTCTAGAAAAAGAAAACTTTTTTTTACCCATTCATAATATTAAAGTTAGTGGGAAGATGTGGACCATGGTTTTGGGTCAAAAAGGGACAAACAGGTATGGGATTTGTCTTGAGGATTAAAGGAGACACACTTGTCAAAGAGGATATGATGGGGTAATAGGATAGGGGATGGACATAAGGATGTGATAATATTTGGGGAAATATATATGATAGATATGGATAAGAGATTCTAGATGACTTCCCCAACAAACATCCCCATTACTCTGTAAGAAATGACTTCTTCCTTGTTTGAAAACATCTATCTCTTATTTCTACATAAGAAATTGTGATGGATGCCCACTATTAAGACCAAAGTTAGGAATGTGAAGATGATGGAATGGAAGAAGATGTGTCCCCAAGAGTGGGGGCCCATAGACAAAGGTAAGGTGGAACCTGTTAAGTGTAAAAAGCTTCAAATCAATTATATTAATTGAATCATCAAGCTCTTCACCATCCAATGTAGATAATTTCTAGGATTTAGATCCAAAATTAGTAACTATTATAAACAAACAATGACTTATTCCTTGTTTCAAAACATTTATCTCTTATTTCTGCATAAAAACCTGTGATAGATGCTTATTGTTAAGACCAAGGTCAGGAATGTGCAAAATGGAGTGGAATTGAAGGAGGATGATGGAATGGAAGAGGATGTTCCCCCAAGAGTGGGGACCCATGTATGTAGGTAAGGTGGATCATGGTAAGTGTAAAAATACTTCAAATTCATTAGATCATCAATATCTTCACCATCCAATGTAGCTAGTTTATAGGCTCCAGATCCAAACTTAGTAGCTATTATAAATAATCAATGACTTATTCATTATTTAAAACATTTGTCTCTTATTTTTGCATAAGAACTCATGATGGATGCCCACTTTTAATACCAAGGTCATGAATGTTCATAATGGAGTGGAATGGAAGGAGGATGATGGAATGGATGTGGAGGTGTCCCCAAGATTTGGGACCCATAGATGAAGGTAAGGTGGAGCTTGTTAAGTGTAAAATCTCTTCAAATGCATTATATTCATTATATCACCAAGTTCTTAACCATCTAATGTAACTAGTTTGTAGGCTCCATATCCAAATTTAGAAACTATTATATAAGGCCTGATCTAGTTAACTTCAAATTCACCTTTCTTATCCCTATCAATATTAGTATTTTTTTATTCTTTTTCAAGACTAGATCACTGACCTCAAATTATTTAGACTAGATTTTCTTGTGATATTGGCCTTTTAGTCTATTTTAATATGCCGATAAGTGATTAAGAGATTTTTTATGTTTCTCATCTAGAAGACCCAATTCATGTAGCCTATCTTATCTATAATTGTGATCATTGATAATTCCCTATAATGAGATTCATAGGGAGGGGATCTCTACTTTCATAGGCAAGATAAATTTTGTCCCATATACTACGACATATGAAGTGGCCCTAGTAGGTGTTTGAATACTTGTGTGATAAGACCAAAGTTCTAGATATAGTTGTAGGTGTTAATTCCTACCTACCTAATTGACTATTTTTTATGAATTTTTATAGGGGTCTTATTTATTGTTTCATCCTATCCATTCCCTTGGGGGTAGTAAGGAGAAGAAAAATTTTGATTGATGTGATACCGTTGGCATAAGGCCTCAACTTTTTGAATCTTAAAGGACTTGTTATCAAAAAAGATGTTGGTAGGGATGCCAAAACAATAAATAATATGATTTAAGATGAATTTAGAAATATAGAGGCTTGTAGTATAGGTAAGCATAATTGATTCTACCCATTTAGTGAAATATTCCGTTGCTATAATAATTAAATTGTGTCCATATGAAGATGTGGGATTTATCTTTCCAATAAAATTGATTCCCCATATAGAGAATGGCCATGGACTCATTATGGGATATAATTCTTGTATGGGTGAATGGATAATATTACCATGCTTTTGACATGATACACATTTTTTCACATACTGGTAGGAGTCCTATTCCATGGTAGGCCAATAATATCTATTCTAGATTAATTTATTGGCAAGGGCCATTCCATTGATGTGACTACCATAAATACCATCATGGACCTCCTTGATCATGAGAGAGGCCTCTTCTAAGGTTAGGAATATTAACAAAGTCTTGTCAAAGCCTTTTCGATAGATAATGTTTCTAAGGATTATGTAATGGGAGGTATAGTGGATGAAAGCCTTGGGATAATGGTGATTAAGGTTAGGGGGTAAGATGTTATCATGGAGGTAGTTATAAATGTCATGATACTAGGGAAGATTGGGATCATAGATTGCACAAATTTGTAAATGAGACATGGATTGATGTGATGGAAGAATCATATGTTTGGTTAAAAATTCCCTTTTAAGACATCTTCAGGGAGATCAATAAGAGAGATAATAGTGGCCATGTAGTCAACTATTTTATTACTCCCTCTTGGTACTTGTTCAAATGTGATAGTTTGAAAAATATATTTCATTTGATCTACCAATTGATTATAAGGGAGTAATTTTACATCTTTTGTCTAGAACTCATAATTAACATCCTTTATTATGAGATGTGAACCATTAAATACTTTTAAGTGCTAGATCTTCCATAAATGGATAGTTGAAGGCTAGCTATTAAAGCCTCATATTATGAAATATTATTGGTGCATGGAAAAACAAGGAAAAATGCTTTTGGAATGAGGTCACCTTATGGGGTGACTATAAGGATGCTTGCTCCTAATCCATGGTGGTATAATAACCATCAAAATATATCTTTCAACCACTAGATTATGAAGTATTCATTATAGATTCATTCAGGAAGGTTGTGATAAGAGGCTCAATCACTTTAAGAGGTGCTTTTTCTAGTTGATCTAATATTACTTATCCCTTAATGGCCTTTTGATTAACATATTTAATATCAAATTAATTGATTAACATAATCCATTTAGCCATTCATATTATAAGGTCTAATTTGGATAGTAAATATTTGAGAGGATCAACCTTGGTGATGAACTGGACTTGATTGTTAAGCATATAATGTTGATGTTTTTGTGAAGTAAAGGCTATGACTAAGCAAGCTTTCTGAATTAGAGTATAATTCAACACATAATAGATTAAAGTGTGACTGAGATAATAAATTTCTTTTTCTTTTCCTTGGTCATTATGTTGTGCTAGGAGGGCACCTATTATCCATGGAGTTGTTAAAATATACAAGAGTAAGGAGCTTCCCATGATAGGTATGATAAAATAGGTGGATTTGTCAAATAAAATTTGAGATTATTGAAATTATATTTGTATTCAAAGTTATAATTAAAAATAATCCCATTTTTTAAGATATGGGTAAAGGGGTGACATTTTTTCATGAGCTGAGAGATAAATTTCCGAATGTCTTGCAACTTTTCCTGAAGACTTCTAAGTTGCTTCAAATTGTAAGGAGGAATTTACATAATTAATTTAACTTGGGTTATGTATAATTATATGCTTCTCTTATAAACTATGAATCCAAATATCTTTCTTCAGGTAACACCAAATACACATTTCTTCAAATTTAATCTAACTTTATACTCTCACAACCACTCAAATATTCTTCTTAAGACTACATGATGCTCTGACCTGAATCAAGACTTCCCTAAGATATCATCCAAATAATCTTCAACTATAACATGCATCATGTCATGGAAAATAACTATCATGGCCTGTTGATAAGTATCCCTAGCATTTTTGAGGCTAAATGGCATGACTAAAGTGATGAAGGTTATTTTGTGTTGATATTCAGGCATGATTTTAATTTGATTGTAACTCAAAAAGTCATCCCTAATATATAAAATTTCATATCCTACAATTAAATCCATAATCATATCAAAATGTTTGGATGAGGGAAGTCATCTTTGGGACATGCCTTCTTAATGTCTCATAAGTTCATGAAAATCTGAATTACTCCTTGTGTCTTAGCCATATGAATAATATTAGAGATCCAATCAGAATAGTTGATGGGTTAGATAAAGCTAGATTACAAGGATTTTTATATCTCCTCCTTAACTAATAAGGACACTTTGGGGTGCATCTTTCATAAGTTTTACTTAATTAGTTTATATTTAGGATGCAAAAATAAATGATGTACTACTAAGGAGGGTTAAAGCCTAGGCATGTCAGAATAACACCATGCAAAAACATGTATGAATTCCTTAAGCAGCTCAATAATAATTTGACACACCTCGAGTGTTAGAGTTTCCCCCAGTTTGATGATTTTTGGAATTTCTTCAATTTTAATGTTAACTTTAGTCACCTCCTTGATGAGAGAGGGTGACTAATCTTAGAGATAAGGGGGTAATGATTGATCCAAGATATTTGAAGTGAAACCATTCAGGAGTTCTATGTCTATTTCCATATACTCTTTTGTTTTATTTGAATCATGTGGAAATTCTTTCATAATTTGAAGTGGTTCTTATTATTTAGATTTTTCTTCTTCACTTTGATCAAGAAGGTAATGTTGTTCCCCAAAATATGTTGATTTACAAATATTAATAGAAAATCCTTTATTATGATCATCAGAAGGCATAAAATCTAAAGCTTCAAGGAATTCTAAAATGGTCTCATCATTTTAAACTATATCACATGATGGCTCCTTAAGTTTATCCCAGTCAATTAAAGAGGGATATCAAAGGGATATATTTATGGTGTAAATGGTGGTTTTAGGGAAAAGGTTTGTGGCATCAAGCTCCTCAAAGTGACTATAGATGGAACTCATCTCAATTTCCTAATCAAAAAGAGACTCCTTAAAGATCAAAGTAATATCCATAATAATATTGTTTAAGTCATCATCAAATAGTTTTAACCCTAAACCAAGATATTGTGGACATTCTTTAACTGATATGGGTTCAATCCTACCTTATTTGTGTCTTCCTAGTCCTTTTCCTTAAAAATCATGTTCCATAACATTTTATAGATGCATGTATATCACTTTATAGGATATGTGAGGGCCTCATTATCTAAAATAAGCCACAATTAATCTAAATCATTAATATAATCTTTAGATAATAATCCAATGCTAGATAAGGTCATTGGTCTAAATTGATATCTAATAGGATTGGTATTCTGCATAGCCAGGGACCCATAACTACACAGGGAAAGTAGTAAGTCACCTACACAAAAGGTTTTATATTAGTATTACCCACAACCTATGAATGTGATATTTAAATGAGTGACTTCAAGTAGTGGATCTAATTTAGGTACAAGATGTTTAGGCCATATATAATTAGAAATAGTTGGGCTTAAAATGAAATTGTTTGTGCTAGGATAATAATATGAAGATGAAGATTGATCCATTTGTCAGCTACAAAAATTATCAATTTCTCTAGGAATGGTGACTTCCATGCCCGAGTGGGGGAATTTTAGACATTAATGAAGTGTAAATGGAACATCTTTCATCTCAAAGATTTAGGGGTATCCTAATATCATACTATAGGGTAAATCAACATCTACATCATGGAGTAGGGTTTGATGTACCACAAGTCCCAAAATAATAAGAAGGTAGATATTTCCTGTAGATGGACTTTCATTTTCATCATATACTTTGATCATAATTATAGTAGGCCCTAAATAATATTTGGAATACCCTAATTACTTCAATAAATCCATATTACATAAATTTTAATGCTGACTCTCTATCTATGAGTACCTAGGGATTGTAGTGATTAGATATGGAGACTTTTATGAATAATGGATAGTTATGATGGGGGAAAATAGGAGGCATGTCCTAGGTACCAAAGTCAATTTGATGAGAAGGGATTAAATGTACTACTAACTCTTAGAACTGATTAGTGTCAAGATCACTAGGGACTTTTAGGTCATTCAAAACTTGGTTAAGTATCTCTCGATGTAAAGGGGATGTTTTGAGAAGTTCCATAAATAATATTTGAGTGGGTGTCTTCTCAAGATACTAAATTATACCATAATATTTATCAAAATATACTAAAAACTTCTTATAAATATTTCCATTTTGAGTAGTAGAAGAGGATGGGTCCTTAGGGGTGCCCTAAGAACTATGATTTTGCTTTGTTTTGTAGTAACCACATAATCAGTAGTGGCCTAGTTGATTTTTAATATGGTGGGTGATTATGGAATGGGCTCTTGAGGGATTCAAATTTTAATGGTGTTGACATAATGATATGACATGGCATGGTAGTTAGTATGATTGGAAGAGGAGGCATAAACCTAGTCTCTTGATGGCTTCTTATTTCTCTTATCATGATTTGGTAGGGGGTCTTGATAGATTCATCACTTCTCATTCTTATATTGATGTGCAATACTCTCCCCTTCTATTTCAATATCACCTCTTTCAGTTAGGTTCTAAATATATTTATTTAATTTCATACACCTTTTAGTGTCATGACCTTTTAATTTGTGATATTTTTAGAATTCATCCTCATGGTACCAATCTAGTTGAGGTTGTCAATCATCTAAAGGTTATATTATTGGAAGAGTGATCATGTTAGAAGTAACTAATTGCTCAAGGACCATTTCAATGGGTACTCCCAAGCTAGTGAGAGGTATTTTTACAATTTGAGTCTTTGGTTTACCTCATATAACTTGAACAAAGGAGCCATTCTATTATTCTAGGGGGTTATTTTATACTATTTAAATGCGTTACTATTTGGAATCAGTCACCCCATCTCCCACAACATTTTTATTTTTGTTCAAGATTTTTGATTTTCCTAAAAAGGAATTATCTTGGTTCTGATTGTGCTCATTTTAAGAATATAATTTAATTATCCCTTTTTTAATAAGTGATTTTTCAATTTGAAGCCCATTCTCAATTATTTCATTGAAAATTTTAATACATTAGAGTTTTAACTGATATTTGAGCTCAACATTAAGGTTATCAACAAATATTTTAGCTAACTACTTTTTAGGTATTGTACATTATAGGCAACTTACTAAGCTTCTCTATTTTTTCAAGAAAGATGTCAAGATTTCCCCACTTCTCTATTTAGTATTATAGAGGTCTATAATAGAAACATCATGTTCAATATTGAATAAAAAATGTCTAAAAAATTATTTAGTTAATTCCTTGAATCTATATATAGACCCATTTGGTAGGTGCATGAACCATTCTAAGTCTGGTCCAGCAATATTTTTTGCAAAAAATCTCAATAGATAGGCATCTTCACATGTTAATTCATGACAAACCACATTAAACTCTTATACATGGTCTCAGGGATCACCTTTCCCTCTATATTTTTCAAATTTAGGCAATCTAGATTATGATTGGAAAGGTATTTGCAAGATGATCATGTCCAATGAAGAAGATCAAAAATATTCATATTTGTATTTTAGTGTTTGTGAGTGTGGGTCTATTTTTTGGAGTGTATCCTTCATCACTTTCCATTCTTGTGTGAATGTGGGGTCCCCAAGAGGTTTAGAAGCTTTTAGAAATATAGAACATAGAGAAATATTAATGAAATAAAGATAGAATTAAAATACAAGAAACACAATATAAGATAGACATAGATTTAATTTGGTTCGCCCAATATGGGTTATGCCCATATAGAAATAACCAGTCCTTTTTATTATTCAATCCAACATATTAAGGGAAGATATTGCAATACAATCACTGCAATATCCTCTTCACTTACATATAATAATACATTATGATTACAATTACCTCATATCAAAGGAGGGTTACATATTAGGGTAAAAATGCATAAACATAATTTCTACCATAGATTTGTGAACTAATAATGAACAATCTAGATTTACTATAAAATTATAATATTTTGTATTGCATTTAAAAAAAATTGTTTTAAGGGTGCTTCCCCCAAACCCCCACTAGGGGGGATCCAAAATAGGTCTCCAACCCCCTGGACCCCCATGGCAACCCTAGTGGTGGGCGTTGCCCCCCCCCCAACACACACACACACACACACACACACACACACACACACACACACACACACACACACACACACACACACACACACACACACACACACACACACACACACACACACACACACACACACACACACACACACACACACACACCCCTCCCTATTAGGAACTGGGAATTAAAATAAGATCAATCTCTACCATCCAACAATCTCCCACTTAGAGATTGATTGTTGAAAACCACACCAACTCTTTCTTGGAATTTTTTTTGAACTTTGACCTTGACATGTTTCTCATCTTCTTTGTTATCCTTGAAGACCTACTAAAGCTAAATAACTCTCCATTTCTCTTTAGTGATTACCTTTGTTAGCATATCTATATGATTTTGACTCATATGGATATTTTCTAGCTTCAATTGACCATCCACTAAAAATGAATTAATGAAGTGATACCAAAGTTGTATATGTTTGGTTATTGAGTGGAATGCTAAGCTCTTTGAAAAATGAGTCACACTCTATCTATCACTATACAACCTAAAATATTACTAATTCTACCTCAACTCTTTCATCAGCTATTGCATCCATATCATCTCCTTTCTTGCTTTAGTAACTACAACATATTCTACCTCTATAGTTGATAAAGCAACTATCTTCTATACTTTTGAAATCTAGCTAACTTAGGTACCAAATGTGAATACATAACCTATGGTGCTCCTCCTACCATCTAAATCTCTAGCCATATATACATCAACATATCATTGTAAGGTAATACCTAATCCTTCATAGCATAAATTTTTATCAGTGGTCCCTCTCAAGTACCTAAAAATCCACTTGACTGCATCCTAATGCTCTTTTCCTAGATTATTCACAAACTTGATGATAACTCCCACTACATGAGTAATATATGGTCTAGTGCACACTATAACATACATTAAAATTATAAATATTAAAGCATAGGGAACTTTGGACATGTAATTGTTTTATTCCAATGTTTTAGGGCACTGTTCCTTGCTTAATTTGAAGTTCCCTCCCAAAGGTGTAATCATTAGTTTTGCATCTTGTATATTGAGCTTGACTAACACCTTAATAATGTATTCTTCTTGAGATAATGTCAATTTTCTTTTTTTCCTATCTCTTGTTATTCTCATACCAAGGATTTGATTTGCAACACCCAAATCCTTCATTGAAAATGAATCTGCTAGTTTTCTTTTGAGCTCATTTATATCATGCATGTTAGACCCTGGAACAAGCATGTCATCTACATACAATAACAAGATAATATATCTACCATTATCTAATCTCTTAAAGTAAACACAATGGTTAAAATGACATCTACTATAGCTTTTTTCTATCATAAACATGTTAAATTTCAAATACCACTATCTTGGAGCTTGCTTTAGGCCATACATTCTCTTATTCAATATGTACATCATTTTTTCTTTACCTTTGACTTCATATCCCTATGGTTGCTCCATATATATTTCCTCATCCAAGTCAACGTGAAGGAACATTGTCTTCACATCTAACTATTCAAGGTGCAAATCTTCTATTAATACCAAACTTAAAATATTTATTATAGAAGTCATTTTAACTATTGGAGAAAATATTTCATCAAAATCTATACCTTTCTTTTATTCAAACCCCTTTACAAAAAGTCTGGATTTGTACCTTTTTTTCCTTCATATTCTTCCTTGAACCTATAAACACATTTATTCTACAATGCTCTTTTACCTATAATCAAGTGAACCAAATCCCAAGTTTGGTTATGTACGAAGGATTATATCTTCTCTTTCATGCCTTGCTCCCACTTATTTGTAGTTTCTACTTGTATTACTTCTTCATAGATTTCTGGCTCACCAACATCAGTCAATTATAAATAATAAAGTGAAGGATATTATTGTTCAGGGATTCTACTTACTCTGGTAGATATTATAACTGCACTTCCAAGATTTTGATGTAGTTATTGTTGTATTTGTTTCACATTTTAATTTTCTAGCACTTTTGAAATTTCATTTCCAATGATTTCATCAAGTATTGCATATTCAATATTTAGCTTTTCTTATTTATTTCCCTACAACTTATCTTTGTACATTACCTTCTCTTTAAAGACCACGTCTCTACTCTTAATGATTTTGAGATTTTTAAAATACCATAAATGGTAACCAAAATTATTAACTCCCTATCTAATAAAAGTACATTTCTTGGATATTTACTTTAATCTCGGTTCTATTTTCTTTATCAATATGGACAAATGCTTCACAACCAAAAGTCTTTTAAATAGAGTAATCTACCTTTTTACCTATCCATTCTTCTTCTAGATTGTCACCATCCAAAGGACTTGAAGGCCCTCTATTTATTAAATAAATATAAATATCCACAACATATATCCAAAATTGTAAGGGAAACCTTACATGTAAAATCATACTCCTTATACACTCCATGATTATCATGTTCATCCTTTCTAACATACCATTTTGTTGTATTGTTCTTAGAACCATCTTCTCTCTATGAATCCCATGAGATGAAAAATAGTTATCAAAATCCTTGCTGTAGTATTCACCTCATTGTCTGATCTACACACTTCAACTTATTTCCTATCTCATTATCAACCAAAGCTTTCCATTTCATAAAAGTATCAAAAACATCAAACTTTTTTCATATGCAATAAACCCAAGTTTTTCTAGTTACATCATTAATAAAAGTAACATAATAATAAGAGCCACCAAAGGATGATACTTGAGTTGGTCCCTATACATCTGTATGCACAAGATCTAACTTTTCATCCTTTTTTATCTTCCCAACTTTGATAAATATAAATCTCTTATATTTTCCATACATATAATGCTCACAAAAATCCAAATCCACCTTCTTCAAATTTGATAACAAATTCTTTGAGTGGAGAAATTACATCCCCTTCTCACTCATGTGCCCAAGTTTGTGGTGCCATAATTATGTATCCTCTTTTATAAAATCTAAAGCAATAAAAGATTCAAAATTACCATTATATAAATATAATGTACCTACTTTCTCTCCTTTTGATATTACCAGTGATCCATTAATGACCTTCCATAATTTTTTGGCAAATGTAACTATGCAACCCTAACTTCCCAACTACCCTATTGAAATTATATTTATTCTCAACTCAGGAACATGCCTCACCTCTTTAAATAACTATTTTATTCTAGTATATAATTTTATCTATATCTTACCCTTTCCTATAATTTTACAAGGTTCACCATCACCCAAATAAAACTATCCAAAATCACCTTGAACATAGTCTTGAAAATATTTCTTATGGGGTGTAACATGAAACGAATGCCTTGAATCTAGCACCTAATAATAATTAATGTTATATAAATAAAGTATTAAATCATCTTTTAACACATCACCTGATACATTTGATTCTTGATTTTTATCATGTTGTCCATCTCCTTGTTTTCCTTTTTGAAACCAATAATCTTTCTTCAAGTGTTCTTTCTTCCTATAAATCTAGCACACCAATGCTACTCTGGATTTAGATCTACCCTTCTTAGACTTCCCATGATTCTTTGGGCCTTTTCCTCTATCATTTTATCTTCCCCTATTATCTATAGTCAAAGCATTACTTGATGTCTCACTTATGCTTTTTTGTCACATTTTCTCACTAAGAATAACACTAATAACATAATCAAACTTTAAACTATTTGAACCAGAGATAGAATTACTCACAACCACGACCAATCCATTTCATATTTATATAAATAAGTATAGAATCAAAATATCCATAGCCTCATAATCAAAGTTTACTCCTATAGAGCTTAACTAATTTGTAACAGTGTTAAATTCATTTAAATGATCAACAATAGACCCACCTTATGACATTTCCATATTAAATAAATGCTTCATAAGAAATAACTTATTTGAGGTTGAGGGTTTTTCATACACTCTATCCAATGCCTTGATCACATCCACTATTGTCTTTTCTTTTGAAATATTGAAGGTCATTGACACTGCGAGACACAATTATATTTTTTCTAGTGCCTTTCTATCAAGAACCTCCCAATCTTCATCCTTCATAGTGACTGGCTTCTTTTATATTCCACCTAATGGTAGGAAAATATCCTTATGATATAGATAGTCCTCCATTTTCATCTTCCATAGCTGGTAGTTTTGGCCATTAAACTTCTTGACCTTAAACTTGCATTCTTTCACTATTACTCCCACTCAAACTAGGAACCCTCATTTCCTATGAGTTTATCTACAAAATAAACCTTTGGCTCTGATGCCAATTGTTAGGAATATTGAACATAGATCAATATTAATGAAATCAATACATAATTAAAATGTATGAAACATAATACAAGGTAGACTTATATTTAACATGGTTCACTCAATATGGGTTACACCCACATAGAAATAGCCAGTCCTTATTATGCAATCCAATAAATGAAGGGAAACATATGCAATAAAACCACTACAAAATCATCTTCACTCACACACAATATGATACCATGATTAAAATGCCTTCATATCAAAGGATGGTTACATATTAGGTAAAAATTCACAAACATAATCTCTACCATTAGATCTGTGACTTAATAATGAATAGTCTAGATTTACTACAAAATTACAATAATTTATAATGACTTTTTAATAAAAAAATTATTCAAGGGTACTACCCCAAAACCCCCACTAGGGGGGATCCAAAATAGGTTACTACCCCCTTATACCCCTATGGCAAACCTAATGGGGTGGGGGGGGGGGAAGGCTTTGCCCCCTCACCCCCTATTGAGAATTGGGCATTAAAATAAGATCAGGCTCCACCATCCAACAAAGTTTGATCATGAATATTATGGCATCCATGGGAATTATGGTAGTTTTTATAGGGATGATTACCATATATTTTGTGTATGGAGTAAATGGTTTATTTATTGTGTAAGTTGATCTAGTTGATCCTCTAAGATAATTTTCCTCTTATTAGCCTCAATATGGTTATTTTAGAGGGTACACGATGTTATTATTATTTAAATTATTATTCCACACCTTCATCTTATTTGTTTATTTGATTATTATGTACATTATGACATGGTGTATTAGGATGGGGGGAAGGATGGACAATATGTTGTAGAAGGATATAGTCAAAGTTTGAGGGTAATGTACCCCACATTTCAATGGCTCAGGATAAAATTGATCATTATTTTCATAGAGGTATCATTAAATTAAATTAATAACCTCATGATTATAGAGGGTATTTAATTTTTCATATTCTCCTTTGGGGGTATGCATATCACTATGTGTATCATCATGATCCCAAGTTAGATCACCTAGATTACCCAATAGATCATTGTCTTGGTTAGAATCTTGTCTTATCCTGAGTTTGGCATGAGTATGGATCACCATTTTGGATTATAAAAAAGAGATGTAATGAAGTGTGATAAGTGATGTGAGAGTTTTTAATACTAACTCAATCTTGAAATCAAATCTACTAGTGGTCAAAGAAGATAATGTGGTGATTTTTTGGAATAACTAAAAATTACCAAAAGATAAAAGCCTTGTAAGAGTCCAATATAGAAATAATGAAAGAGAGTGATGGGATAAAATACATTTTATACTATCAAAATATAGATTAGATGTGTGCTAGGAATTGAAAGTCACTTGATAGAGATAAGTGATGAGTGATAGATTAGAATCTTGATAAGACTATGTATTGTTGGTAATACCTAATCCAAGGATGATAATAAGGATAAAAGGGATGGGTGACCATTATAACTTGATTCCAATATTAAATATAGTATTCAAGGGTGATGGGAGGATATGAGATGGATGGGTTATAGAAGATAAATTATATTGGATGGGAATATATGAGATGAATAGAAGCTATAGGATGGGTATTAGGTGGCTAGAAAATAAATGAGATGTTTGGGACAAGATATAAGAAGGATTATAGAATTTACTTAGGATAAGTCTATAAAATGGATTTTTCTGGATGTGAGAGATATACAAGATGTACGATGGGTGAAAATATAGGCTAGATATTAGATGATGTCTAGGATAAGAAGTACAAAATGTGGGATGAGTTGATAATATGAGATTGAGTAGATGATACAAGGTGGATTTTTTTATAGAGGCTATAAAATGGGTATGCAATAGGTGGAAGATATAGGATAGGTTTTGGATACGGTGTGAAGGTAGAAGATGAGTGGTAAATGTAAAATGGATGGAGGATGGGTGTGATTTAGGATGATGAGATAGGTATGATGATGGGTTTTATGGATAGATGTTAAACTAAGGGCATTTAATGTGTCATAAACAAAATTGGGTATGGAAGACTCTTTTTGAAAATAATATGGGTCTAACATAACACTCAAACAACACATAATGATAATCCCTAAGATAGTAAACTATAAAAGGGTACATTATCTGATGTTCACACCATCTAATGGATTTGAGGGTGAACCTATAGGTTGGTGTCCCATTATAGAATCATCCAAACCCTTTCAACACTATCTACACTTAAAAACTTATTAATATTTTATCCTACCTCCTAAAATGAAATGCCTATTATGGCCAAAATGTCCTATGCTAGGTTTGCACAAGGATTTCTAGGCACATATTTGATATACATGAAGGTATAATGGGGACCAAGTATATATAAGATGTTATCTAAACACCCTATATACTAGAGCTTAACAACCCCTCACTCCATAGAATGCTTTATGAGGAATTATACTTAGGTGCTTAATGACAGATCTCCTAATTTTTATAATCCACCATAACATGAAATTTGGTCAAGTCCATAGTGATGAAATCCACATTACTAATCCCTAATTGATAAGCTTATGCATGGGGATGAATTACATATCACATGATATCTTAGACTCAAGAGGAAGGTAACAAATAGGCAAGCACAATTGATTTTTTTCCAACTAATTACTTATGTGATAAAAATACAAGCATGTATAATCAAACCACACATAATGAACAATTATATACAAGAAATAAAACTAAAATAATTTTATTTTATCACCCCTCCTGTAATCATAAAGGTTAGAAAATTAAATGGGGTACTTTAGTCTTAAGGTGTCTTGCACCAAAGGGGTTAGTATTTTAAATTTATACAAAATCATAACTCCCTATAAAACCATAGTTACATAGAGTAAAATTGCAACTATAAACAACAAAATTGCAACTCAAAAAAAATCATAGATCATGAGTTACAATCTTGAAAAGTTAGAAAATCATTATAATTACCCTACAAAACCATGACTTTTAGGCAAAACCACAACTATAAAATCAAAATCACAATTTTCCAAAATTCACAATTTGTGGTTTTGTATTAAAATGGAAAACTTATAAAATCTTAAAGTTTTTATCTATGTTATTAACTACTATAAACACTTAGTGAGATGATTAATTTTTTAGAATATTCTCTAACAATCAGACCAACTAAGAAAATTTCTATCTTATGGAAAATTTACAAATTTGACTATATTGCTAAGAATTTAATAGAATATTATTTAGGTATATAGATAGAATGACAAACTATTTATTTAGAAGATTTATTAAATATCAAACTACACCCTAACATAAAACTACTACTATAATCTATAAAATCATAGATATCATAGTAATAATGCAAATTTGAGAGTTACAATATTGATATAAAGGGTTAAAAAATTTAATAAGGAGGGGGTTTGATATTTTATTTTATCTTCCTCTTATATGTATTGGTCCTCATTCACACAAAAAACTTTAGAATACCTCTATAAGTACTTAGTTAGGCCAAAAATAACTAGATTCTAAAATAGTTAAGATGAACAACAGAGAGTCTTGGCTTATTTTAGGATGATTTATGATTATCTAACAGACACTGATCAATCCTTATAAAAAAATAATAGGTCAAGTTATACTAATTTGGATAATAAAGGCAAAATAATTATTCTTAAAGGCAATATTATATACACATAATATTTTCAAACTTTTATTGATTACTGACACTTCGTATCCTAAAAAAACCTATGGAGTCTCAATATCTCTAAGTTCATGCCTTAAGGGATGCACAAGAAAGGGGTGGGTAGACCATTGGTGCTTTGTAATATTGTTTTTCTATTTTCTACTTGTTATCTACACACTAGCCCCCTAAAACCATGAACCCTAGGTTTGTTCTTCTTGTTCTTATCCATTCCAATCATTATCATGATTTATTATTTCATTTCTTACCTTAATACCATTTTTACCTATTCATTACACTAGGTTAACCTGGTAAACCTAGTGTATTTTGGGGACACTTTAACTATTTTGACTTGTTTACATCCTGATCAACCTAGCATAGACTTTAAGCATCAGCCTGAGAATATACTAGGTCAACCCATTCAACTTAGTACAAATGACATGTTTGAATGGTTTTTAGGAAATATACTACTATATATACAAGGTCATTTCCCACCATTTAGAAGATATAGAAGAATCAAGTGAAGAAATGTGAATGAACATTTGATTATTGACCATTCTACTTGAGGAATAAATCTTTAGGGTTCAATACTTTTTTCTAGAACTCTGATCTTGTCTTGTGGAGAAGTCTTTTAGATGATTAGGTAGGTCACGTATCCTAGAGATGATTTATATTGGTTATCATTACAAGACACAATAATCTCTTATGAAGCACCTTAGCCAAGGGAGAGGTTGAGACTTGGTAGGTTTATCTTCAAAGGTAAGTATTCCTAACTTTATTTCTCCTTCATGAGAGTTGATAGATAATGTAGTATGTATTCTTCTCTTCTATGTATTTAGATTCAATATAAATTTATATGAGTATATGTCTACTATACATATTTATTTTAGTTATTATTTATTTATTTTGTTCTAACCCCCATTTTGTGCCACAAGCTTTGGTGTACACTAGATTAATTTACTTTTCTAGTTATTATAATAGTTTACTCTCTTGTTTGTTAGCATAAGTGAATATAAAAGCATATGAATCTTTTAGGGTTGTTGTGTAATTATATTAAACTATAGACTTTAAAACCCTTTTTAGCATGATGTGTTGTGATAAATGATACAAGTGATCCCCTAATCAGGTCTAGCAGATCCCCATATTGGTCATGCTCCTGCTTAACAAGTGTATACCCAATTAGAAGTGTTGGTTTGCTCTATCTTATTTGATCTAGGATTAATTCATTGTGCATCATGTAATTATAATTAAATAAAAATACCATAGTTACCAAGTTAAAGTTATAGATGGGAAAGTCATGATATTGCAAGTTTAGTCATCAACAATAAAGGCTTGATTATTTCCCATTTTCCATGCACACCAGAAACCAAAAGAATCTATAGAAATATAGATCAAGTAAGAACTTACAAAAAAATTAGTGACAAATAATAAATAGGAATATAAAGAAAAATATAGGCTTGACAAAACCATGACTCCTTCAAAATTGCAAGTACTAGTGTAAAGTCACCAATTTGAAAGTTGTAATATTGCATATTATGTATCAATATCTAAATGTTTGATTGCATTGTCTCTACCCTATGCATAGTAAATAAAACACTTTTAGTTAATATACAAGACACTAATTTTTTTGTAGAAGTGTTAGGAAAATGTAAAGTATATAGATATAACCCTAATTAGTGGATTCCATAAAATCACAACTTGTCCTACAAAATCATGATTAGCAGGGAAAAATTGTAACTTACAAAGTTGTAATTTTTTTAAAAGACAAAAGCCTATAGAATAAGAAAATTGTTAGTGGTTAAGACTATCCATTAGGAAATATCACAATTTCCCTTAAAAAATAATGACTATAATATCGCTAATACCAGAGCAATATCGTAATTCTCCTACACATGATGAAATTTAAAAATATGG
The DNA here is from genome assembly GCA_037957365.1 of Torreya grandis. NCBI lineage: Eukaryota > Viridiplantae > Streptophyta > Pinopsida > Cupressales > Taxaceae > Torreya > Torreya grandis. Next base: position 212,048 of record JARHVA010006555.1, on the reverse strand, counting down.
TGTTTAATTCATGTCTAGTTAGTTCTACAAGCATCTAAATCACTTTTATCAATCTTAGAAGGTTAGTTTAGGGAGTAACTCCCATGATGGTTACCAAAATGTATCCTAAATTTTAGATTCACCTCTTATTACTATTTTTATCAATAAAGATCTAAAATTTAAACACACCCATAAGAGGGGATAAAAGAGATAATTGGATTTTTAAGAGTGATCTTTCCATTATCTTACCTCTTTATAACTCCTCTTCACGATTATCAAATGGATGTTTGATGCTAACTTGAAGGATGTTGGATTGCTTGCTTGATAATTGGTAATGGCTTCCAATGGATAATTGTGTTTGATAATGGCTCTTGATGGATACAAGAAGGCTATATGGATGCAATATAATGACAAGAAGTTAATAGTTTTCTAATTTAGTTTTCATATAAGGGTTGGATTAGTTATATAAGAAATGGAGGGAGAAATCAATGGCTTAAATTTAATTTTTAGCCATTGAGATGAATGGCTAGGATATTTCTAAGGAATTTAAAATTCCTTGGAAATATTTGTAATGGAAAATTTTAGAGGAAAAGGTATAAAATTAAAGAGATTTATAGAATCCTCCAATTTTATAAATCTCTTATTAGGGTTTATTGGTTTACTAATAGCTAGGAATAGGGTGGTAGGTGGGTAGGTAGAATAAATTGTATTTATAAATTAGTAAGTGGCTTAGGGAGTAGGTTAATTAGTAAATGGGTTTTGTTGTGGAATTAGTGAAGGGATTAATTGGTTATGGGATGGAATAAATTTTGTAGGATGTAATAAATGGGATATGGAATAATGAGATACTAGTTAAATTAGCAACAAAATATAGTTATTGGTTAAATTAGTGAAATTAACATAATTAGTAGGGTAAATAGATTTTAGTGCATATAGATCCATTTGTATTAGTAGGTGGAGCCCTGAAGGCCTTATGATGGTTAGAATGAAGTACAAGTGGAATTACAGGGCCTAATTAGAGGATATAATACATCCCTAACTAAAATTTTACTCTCCCAAGTGTATAATAATATATCACTTAACCATACCTAGGTGTCAACCATTATCACAAAGGCCAAAAATCAAATGTCACATAGCATAAAGCAAAAGAGATCTCAGAAGCTTTAGAGATGATGTGGCCACATACCTAGCATAATTTGGGCATTAATGAAGAGGGAATATTTACTCAATTAGAAAATTTAAAATGTCACATTACTCTCATTATATGTAAAAGGTGACACATGATCATGAGATATAAATTTAAATTTAGATTTGGAAATAAAGGGGAAGATTGAGCCACCAAATTCTATTAAATTAGGAGGATGAATGTGGTCTATTGTAAGTATCCTATGGAAAAATACTTAATGATTATCAATCTTAAACTCTCAAAATTCAACTCAATGTTTTTTTCTCTAGACAAGTTCAATCTATATATTAACTTATACTTAATACTCTTCCATTAAATTCCATCCTACTAGAATGGCTACCTTATCATAAAGCCCTAAGGTTGAGCTAGAATACTGATACTCTTTTCCTAGATGGCTTGACTTAGTTCATGAACTACCTTAAAATATTTAAGGATATCAAATAGGTAACTAAGGAATCTAGTAGTGATAATGAAGGGGAAATATAATTTGAAGATTCCCTATGATCTTATGAAAAGTGTCAGCTACATAGGGCCACAACCAAAATAGAAGTGTTTTCATATGTTGAGTTATTTGGCAAGCTACTTTTCACATCTAGGTGGGTGAAAAATGACATTCATGCCTATTCTACTCAACCACTTTTAGGAATCAAATTACATACATCTTAGGGATATCCTTCAAGGCTTATTATAATTTCCTATATTACACATTTTCATACAACACAGTCATAGTGAAAATCTAGACTGACACCTTCCCAATCCATGATTCATTGAATGTCTGGGCTAAAAAACCAAATGCCAAGTGGGTAAACAAAGAGGATGATAATGAATACATAGTTTATACTTTCAAGAATGAGATCCATGATGGTATGATTTTAATGAACCAATTTTTTATAACCTTAGATACATCCACATCAACAGCTTATGGGTTCCCTTACTCCACATGATTCTACATGGATCCCATGTATTTGACCTAAGAGGGGTGCTTAATTTCATCATGATTAAAGGAATAGTGGATGCCTACATAGGCAATGATTTATACATGATGATTTACCTCATAGATGTAGTCTATGGTATGTTTACCTTTAAGCCATCTATTTTTCCTACATGGGTTCTTGGAGGCTCAGTGGTCCATATGGTATTATACAAGATATATGGCCACCACTATAGAAATTATATCTAAGATATCTATGAATCCTTCTACCCAATGGTGTATAATGCAATCAACAAGGCCCCTATGCCCTATCTATCAAAGGAAATCATAGACTCCATTATTATCATTGGTGACTACTAGTATTACTAGGAGGATACCTTAATTCAAGTCATAGACATTCTCAAAGAAACCATATACTTTCCCTAATATGTCTAAACAATCTATCAATGTAGTAGATCACATACCAATTAGTGGAAGGTGTCTTTGGATTCTATATTTGTTGTTAGAAAATTCTTACCACCTCTTCCAATTACTATCTAGAATCATGTGTATTGGGCCTTCCTTTCCCTACAAAATATGGTGGTTGGGAAAAATATTTGGCTTTGGGAGAGCTAAGTAGTGAGATTGGGACCTATAAGGCATGATAAAGGCCCACTTTAAGAGATACTCAACTCACTTCAACATTTATTATGGCCACTGGTCAGAGGATGATAATTATATATACTTAAATGTAATGGATGATCAAGAAGTGCTCACTCAAATTGGAGCCTACACAAAGAAGGATAATAAGGTTCAGCCCAAACCATGTGTCACTCCCATCTACATGCACTCAGTCAGGAGGAGATATTGATGCAAATCCTCCCTAACTATCCAAGAAAATTTTGTAGGGGATCCTTTTGCCTTTTCTCCCTTGAATTCCCACTACTCATCCCATGGCTCCACATCCTCTACATTTTGTGGCTTGAGCTACTCATACCTAGCTATTCTATACCTATTTTTCTTGATAATTGGGGTCTAACTCAAGAAACTCAACCCCAAACCACATAGGCTCTATGGTTTAATGGAAATGGTAGCCTAGAGATGAACCTAGGTCATGACCAATAAGAGGCATTGGTACAAGTCCCTTTTTCCACTCCTCCCACTCTCAAACATCTTTTCATGGCACCACCTAGCTTCCTATTACCTCAATATTCTACTCAAGTAATTCTTCCTCTCTTACCAATTTCATCACTTCTATTATTAATTTATATACCTTTAGCCTCAGCCATGCATAATTTACTCACTTATTTATTTACATCCACCTCATTCATTCCCTAACCCAAGACTTCCTTAGTACTCTTATTTGTTATTTTTTAGGTTCAAATGCTTGTAAGAACCCTACTTCTACCAAGTGACCTAATATCTCCAGTGGTAATTGAACTTTTGTGCACATCTTAGACATCTTGGGACATCCTAGTGACTCATTATGTGTATGAACAACTTCCTCAATCATCCATCCCAATGTTTACTACCTCTACTCCTACTACTACATTTGGAGTAGATATAGGAAAAATATAAGGGAATAATTATAAGGTGGCTCATGTTCGATGTTAGGCATATGTACCTATTATTCCTACTTTGCCTCCTATATAAATTTCTACTACTCCTCTAGTGTCAACCCTAGTAACTCCTCATATTATTTCTTGGCCTCCCTTCTCCCTCACCCCATGATCCTAGGGATTTGGCTTTAATTAGCTAATCTCTTACCTTATACTAAACAACCCTCTCCCAATGGTAATTTTTCCTTAGTTTGGCATGACCCAAAGTTAATGGTAGGTGTAGATGTTTCTTAGGGCCTTAATATTCATATTTATTCCATACACAACATGCTTCCTCCTCCATTACTTTCCTCATTCATCCCTTTCACTTCTTTCATGCTCCCTGTACCTCATCCTCCACCTATCACTACCATATCCACCCTCCCACCAACATGTCCCCAAACTCAAGGAATAGTCCTAGTGTCTTAGGCACCAATAATGATAATAAAGGGTGACCCACACATGTATTGAGATTCCAATCACACCATGGGGAATATAAAAAGGATCTTCACACATAAATATATGTAAGAGGGGAACCCTATGTTTTGATAGACCCAACATGAATGTTTTTTCCCTCACCAAGGTGAGGAATTATAAAAGGGAGGATAAGGTGGCCAAGGATCATATCTCAGTTATCCAAGTTACCCATGATATGTTATAAAAACTACTATAATACATGCAGAAGTAGGTTCAAACCTTAGAAGCATAGGTGAAGAACTCATTCCAAGTTAAGCTAATTAAGCATGTCAAATATTCCATACTATAAATTTTCATATCCCTAGGGAATGTGGTGGAAAATTTAGTATATGTTCAAGTGATCATCTAATGGACCTAAGCCTATTTGGAGAGGATTTCTCTAGTTGAGATAAAGTGTAGGAGGCTAGTGGTCTTCTTGCACATGGGCATGTTACCAAAGTTAAAATTAATTCCCACTTTAAACTTTAGCACCATACATATGCCATGAGTATGAGAGAAACAATAGAGGAATGGCTAGGTTTGGATAAAAATATGCTAAACCCCTTGGAATATGGAAAAAATAAGATATTGGCCTACTTCAAGGAGGTCAATATCTCTATGTTATTTTACCTAGATGGCACTCTACTGAACAAGGGTGAATTTGGGTTTTGCCTATGTTACTTTGAATAGGTTATGCAAAAAAACATGGAAAAAGAAAAAAAATATAAAGCCTATGTAGTATTTGATCTCTCAACCTAGTCCACAATAAGTATCATCTAGGTGTCTGAAGTCAAGGTGGGTACAAAGGCTCCCCTCTAGGTTTACCAAAGCATTATGGACTAATTATAGATGATTTTAGAGAGCCTCCTATAAACTTCATCAAATTAGATTAAGAATTAAACCTTATGGAAATAGTAGTCAAAGAAGAGGAAGAAATTTACAAATAGTTAGTAGGTAGCCCATTTATACCTCTTTAATGTATTGGTTAAGTGGGCCTCTACTAATGTTTTTAAAGTGAATGGTGAGTATATTCACATTTTTTTGAAATATGAAGTTGTAACAACTAGGAGTGGCCATCATGGCCCAATATTAGAATTTAATGCTAGTTTTAGGTGAGCCCCATCCTTATATAGACATGTGTAACTACATTTTATTTTTAGGGTTGGTAATTCTTAGCTCCAAAGTGTTGTCATATTTAAGTCAAGATTTCACCTAGTTTATCCTCCACACTTTCAAACTATGAAAAGTTGGTCATGATCTATATTATTTTAAATGAAACTTATTTTTTAATGGATGCAATCTTAATATTTTTATAAAATACATGGTTTGTATGTCAAAGTATCTATCATCTCTAGTTTTGAATGAATGTTATTGTTAATAGAATCAAACTAATGTGTTGTCACTTGATGTGAAATGGTTATAACACATTTTTCAATTATAATTTTTTTGTCAAACCTTCTCATTTGATCACAATATTTATAATCTATATTAGTCTAAAGGTTGTGATAGAATTATGTATGTTATTTTCTATTGGATTTTGAATATTGATACTTAATAAGCGATTCATAAATTAAGTATTCTTCTTGGTTTCCTAAAAATCTTCTCAATGTGTGGTATTAGGTTAAAAACTTTGATGAAATTTGAAACACATTGTTATAAATATGGTAAATGCACTAGGTTTAGTTGTTGAATCACTAACCTTATTCTGACCTAGAAACAATCTTTCCTACTGTACTCTACCTTATATTTTTATGTTTCTTGTAGATCCTAAATTACCTCAAATTTATTTTAGAAAATGGAAAAGTGAAGCACATTAACATTAGTAACATAACCAAAATAAGTAACTTGAAAATCAAACTATCAGTGTTGAATCCCTAATGGTGGTGCTACATCTCTCATAGACTATTCCATGTAGCCTCAATAGTGAATCTAAATACTTAAAACCATACCTACGCTAATCTCACATTAATCCTAAAATGGAGGACAAAATTACATCAATGCTCCCACTTTTATCTTTAAAAACACTCAGTCTCATGAGTGTTTTACAAAGCAAGGAAATTATATTAGAGTAAAAAACAACTAGCACTATAAGGAGGGCCTCTTAAAAAAATTATATATTGAGTGTTGACTTATTTTTAGTTATGATTTTTAATGGTAATTTACTAAATATTACTTATATATGAATCATCCTTGAGTTAATTTTACCTGTCATTAGAGCTAGGTCCCATCATGGTGGGCTAGGGTTTCACCCTTATAGATCCATATGAGATCTAGGCTCAGTAGACCTAAAACCAAACCTATAGTAGTTCTCATTAACTCATCCTCTTAGTCTCCCTCAAATAAACTTCCCATAATGGATTTCATAATAGATTGGTTATCTAAGTCAGGCATTAACATTCCTAGAGTTATCCATAACTTACCCAAAAACCTAGAAAGATACCTTCCCCATTTCACTTCTAGTGTTGGATTAGCTATTGAAGAGCATGTGACCTCTTACAAGACCAGCCTAAGGATTTTGAATGTGGAACACAAGGTTTTGGCATGCAGGATTTACCCTTCACATTGATGGAATCTACCTATGATGAGTTCCTAAACATCCTAGATAAATTAATCATTGACATGGACCTATTTATTAACACCTTCTTGGCCATTTTTACACAAGTTACTACCCCTAGTGTCCTCTACCAATAGTTTCTTACATTAAACAAGATCCCATTAAACCTATCAAGAAATTAAATGCTAGATCTTAGAATATGTATAGTCAAGTTACCATGCTCTACCCACCCAACACCCAACTAGCATTTGAGATGTATAAAAATTATTTAGACCCTTAGATGGATATGTTCCTAAGGCGAGACCCATTAATAATGGACATACCCATGGATTATATAGAGGCCATAAAGGTAGAAAATAAGTTAATCCCTCAAATCCAAATGATGGATCCCATCCTAATACATTACCATAGATGCTAGAATTGAACCTCTTACCTAATACTAATCAAAATATCTCAATGATTTAGCCACTTCCCATAATGAATCAACTCCCTCTGATTCACATTGAACCAAACCAACACTTAGGTTTTATTAACCCAATTAAATATAAGATATATCCATAGTTGGAACACTAGGTAAAGTTGGTAGTGGCTAAAAATACCCAGGCCATAGCCTAAGAATACATAAAGAATAAGGTAGATGACATTTAATGAATGGTGTAAAAAATTAGTAATGATTTCCTTAGAATGCAAAGGTAAATGAGTATCTCAAACATAGAGAGTTAAAAAAAATGTTATGTATTAAATATGGAATAGTAACTATAGCCTCCCCCATAGTCAGCTAGAACCATTACCCAATAAGATACCTAAGGTTAACATTTATGAAATAGCCTTACACAATTATTGTTGAGTGCATAACATCACTGCCCATAGGGATATTTATTGTATAGAGTTTTTTAGTGTTTTTATAATCTTATAAAGGGAGGTGGAGGAGTATGAGGTGGTCCCAAATCATCAAGAATGATCTAACTCAAGTAGACCCCCTAGTACATCCATGGTGTTGGAAACCATGGATTTTACTAGTAAAGAAGAGAATGAATTAAAGGAGGGTACTAATCAAGTACATGTATTATAAGTTTTTCAAAGGATAAACTATGCCCTAAAGAACAAATAGCCAAATAACCTCTCACTACCTTGACTTCCCTAAATAATGGTGTCACCCCACCTGACCATAATGTTAGGAATGAACCCCACACCTAAAGAATTAAGATAAAAAATATCCTATAGAATCCCTATTATTCTATATCAGAAGAGGTTATAATATATTATAGTAAATGAATAATATCAAATACAGCATCATGCTTCATGAACTTGCTCAGATCACTCAATAATGTGATCTTCTACTAAAGCCCTTGACTAAGAAACTGGATCAAGCAACCCATGTAAATCCAAAATAATCCCATACCAACATGTTCATTCATAAAAATAAGACTGAAGTGCCTTCCTTCCTCTTAAAAATAAGATTTTTTGGGAAGAACTTGCATAAATACCCAGTGTAATCGAGGGACTCAACCAATGTAATGATATAAGGCATCTATGAGAAGCTAGGGTTAGTCATTATCAAATAAAATAAGGTAATGGTTCAACTAGATAAATCTAAGGTTAAGGTCATGGATGAGCTAATAAATTTTCATATACATTTAGAGTTTGAGCATAGAATTAAACATTTCATAGATATTCAGGAAGTGGAGATTCTTAAAGCCTATGGAATGTTCCTTAGTAGAGATTGGTCTAAATACCTAAATAGGTATATAGCCATAAATTTATCCCACATGTGGATATCTTGGAGAGGTTTATCCAATAAAATAAAGGTGGTTAAAGATCCATAAATTAAACACATGATAATAGAATAAAATGTGTATAATGAGAGAGTAAATCTAGAATCATCAGACTTATGAATCTATACACTAAGAATGAAATCTTCCAAAGACAAAGCTAATAATCTTCTAGATTTACGCAGCCTATTATATCTTTACGTAGGTGAGGCCTATTACAAATAAGGTAGTGGGGTTAGAATTTTGATAATATATTCATAAGGGAAGAAACATATCATCATATAGGTTACATTTCTCTTACACAAAATATTTGGTAGAGTATGAAGCCTCATACTAGGATTGTAATTTGCATTGAAACATAAGGCAAATGAACTAAGAGCATTTAATGACTTTGAACTAGTGGTGAACCAAATCAAGATTAAATGTCAATGTGATATATATTATCTTAGATGGTATAAACATAGAGCCCAAGACTTGATCAAAATGTTTAGTACATTCAATGTTATCCCTATACCTAGGGAAGAAAACCAAGTTATTGAATCATAGTATCAAGAGAAGAAAACTTAACCACCATAGATGACACTAGTTATAAGAGTTCTCTGTGGAACTTATATGTTGTCCTTATATCCCTTAAAATGTGACAAACTTCCAAGTCTTCAAGGATGACCAGTGAATTATCTAGTGTTTTAACAACATGGGGATATTTGAAACCTAGATCATTAATAAGGTAGATAAAGACAATGTCAAAGCTAAGATAGGCAAGGATAGGATCCTCAATATTCATGGGAAGCAAATCCCAAAGGGAATGATTTCATTATAAATAAAATTTAAAACTTTAGACCCCACATTCCAAATCAATAAAACCAAGTTTGAGAATTGAAAGTGTCAAATCATCAACTTTAGACCTATGGAAAACCCTTAGACTATCAATTTAGTTCCTAACTAGATAGACTTCAAATTGGAGAAGTTATGAAAACTACCATTGAGATACAAATATGTAATTTCTTAGGCCTATGCACACTTTAAAGTCTTCAACCTGAGAGTGATCACTCAGACTATCCTACTCAAACTAGGTCATAAACCATTTAGGCAGAGATAGAGACTAGTAAACCTAAGAATGGAACCCTTAATATAGAAAGAGGTCCATAAGTAACTCTCTACTAGGATAATTTTCCTAGTTCACCACTCTATTTGGGTGGCCAATCTAGTACCCATGTAGAATAAAATGGGGGAGATCCACCTATGTGTAGACTTATATAACTTAAACTAGGCCTTAGAAAAATACAACTACCCATTACCCTCCTTTGATGAAGTAATCCAAATGGTGAGTAGATCCTAGATGATGTCCTTTCTTGATGGATTTTTTGATACAACTAGGTCTTGGTTAATTTAGAAGACTAGGTCAAAATCACATTCACCACCAAATGAGGCACATTTACCAATAAATGAATGCCCTTTATGTTGATCAATGATAGATAAAACTTTGAAAAAGTGATGGATTTTTCTTTTGAGGGATTAATTGGTAAGTGTATAATAGTTTATATGGATGACTTGACTAGGTTTTATAAATAGAGGTCAGATCACATACACCAATTAGAGAAAGGATTAAAAAGATGCAGTAGGTATGGTATTTTGATAAATCTAAATAAGAGTGTTATTGATGCCACCAAAGGTAATATTATATCATATATTAACATAGGAAGGTATTTTTATCAATCTAAAGAGAGAATATGTGATTTCTAAATTAACTTTATCTCATGGCAAGAAAGAATTGAAATCTTTATTTGGGAAAATTAACTTTGTTCCCAAGTTCATCTATGGATTTTTTAAAATTGTAAAAACCCTAAATTCTATGTTGAAATATGACTCAAAAGTGGAATGGCACATAAAATTAAAGAAATATTTTTAGGATATCAAATATGTCATTGTACAAACCCCAATGCTTATCAGTCCAAACTATAGGAAATATATATACATTTAACACTTTTCTTTTGAGCACATCATTGTTGCCTACCTCACTTAAAGATTTTATGGAAAGGAAGATATTATTGTTTTCATGAGCACCAACCTTAAATATGTGAAACTGAGATATTCTACTCTATATAAACATGCATATGCCCTAGTCAAAGCTATGAAAACGTTTAGGCACTACATTCTCAATAATAAGTGAAATTATCCAAAGCTCAACCATAAAGTAAATTTTAGGCATTAAAAATTAGGTGAGCATAGAGGCTAATGGATGACAAAGTTTTAGGAGTATGACTTGGAGATTAAACTTGCCATGTTGGTCAAAAGATAGGATCTTACCCAACTAATAACTTAGATAGACTCAAGGATAACTATACACCAATTATACCAATATCTAGTGTTAAAACCATATTGTTATGACCCAATCATGAATTTCTTACTCTATGTGATTACACCTCCTAGACTCAATCATACACAAAAGAGATCCTTTTGGTTGAATATTGCATAATATATACTAAAAAAGGGAATACCCTTTAGAAAGAATCATGTAATCTACCTTAGATGCTTGTCATAGAATGAAGCCAAGGAAGTGATGGAAAGTTTTCATGAAAGACTATGAGTTGGTCACCCTATAACAAATGCCATGATGTAAAAAATACTTTAGGTGGATTACTACTAGCCTAACTTGTTTAAATATGTACATAATCTTGTCCTCATTTTCCATTACTTCTAAACCTTCACCAAAAGGAAAACTCATGAAATAATTCTAGTACAACCCATGGTAAATTTGAAACCATTTTACTAATGGGGGTTGGAGTTCATTGGGGCCATTAAACCTAATTTATCAGTTGTCCATATGTTTTTATTCACATCCACAAATTATTGCACAAGATGGATAGAGGTGGATGTAATGAATAAAATCATTGTTTCTAAAGTTAAGTTCATGGAGAACAACATAACCACTTGGTTTGGAGTCCTGGTATCCTTGGTATGTGATAATAGTTTTGCCTTAAAATTTTTAGAGTTTGTAGAATGGGCCTATGACAATAAAATCATGTTGAGGTTATCATCTAATCATTATCTACAAGGAAATGGATTGGTAGATTCCACTAATAATAATTTAATAGATGCCATCAATAAGGCTACATGGGATAAATGTTAAGAATGGAATTTATTTTTAAATTTAACTTTATGGGATGACTATACCAAGTATAAAAAAGTATCAATTGATGGAACCAAATGATAAAATAAATTGGCACAAAAAATAAACTCTAGGGCATTGTGGTATAAACAAGCATCAATTGATGGAACTAGATGATAATTTTATGCATCAATTGATGGAACTAGATGATAAAGTAACCTCCAAGCTCATAGAAATCATTCAGTAAGAGGAAGCCTAAGGTGAAGCTTTAGAAACATTAGGGTACTATCAAACAATGGTTTTATAAAATAGATAAGATTAATTCTTTTATAAATTTTGATCTAGTATGAATGCATGATAAGGCCCATGAAAATAAGGGCCAATACTCTAAGTTTTATCCTTTCTAGATTAGACCCTATCAAATATCCAAGATCTTATCCTAGAATGCCCTTTGCATTAAGTACCTTGAGGGAAAATACCTAAAACTACCAGTGAATGTATAATTTCTAAAGCACTACTTCTTAGCTGCCCCTTTCAGCATAAATTTAAAATAAACTCAACAAGGGTAGTAATGTATATTTTACTTTAGTTTTTTTTTGGTGTGTTTACTTTCCTTACTATGTGTGGTTTTTTTTTAAAACTTTCAATTTATTTCAATTTTATGTTATTTCTATGGCATTCATTTCCCCCTTGTTGAGCCTTGCCCTAGACCTAGTCCTCAATTAAAACCAAGTAAGCTCCACTTAGAGGGATCCTCTAGAGAACTCAAAGTTAGTAGCCACTCAAAATTATAACTAGAAACCTAGAAGGTACCATTAAGATTTAGAATATAAAGTTTGAGCCACTTAATTTAATCAAATCATATATGGTAAGTAGGTGTTTTACATTTTGGATCTTTAAGGCCAATGATTATCAATGAAACAAGTGGATTTTAGAACAACTCAAGTCTTGATAGAAGCCATAAATATAAAATTTATAAAAAAATTTGGATAATATAAAATAATATAATATCAATTTAGAATTTATAGATTCCCAATTGTCCTATCACCCTTAGCTTGGTCATGAATCTTGAATGGAAAAGACTGCTAAATCTCTTCATAAGGAGCCTTGAAAGAAGACTAGAAAAACATGTATAATTTAAATTTTGAGTCTTCCTCAAGAGAGATATTTAGCGAACCTCTATCATAGGATTTTTGGCTTGGATGGTAGTGGAAAAAGGCCTTGAATGGTATTAAAGGCATCTATGTCAGGGCTATGGATGCTTAGTTTGTAGCAAAGCAATATTTGCACCGTTACCCTCCAAGCCATGAAATTGTTAATGCCATTAAGGCAATCTAATTCCTAGCTTGACCTTGGTTTCTTGAGTGAAATTTAGAATTGGTGAAATCAATTGAAAATAGCCTATCACTTACTGGTGGTCTTCTATGGGATAAAATCTTAATATACGCCTTATGGGACATGGCTTTAGCACCGTATGTTTTTTCATAAATATATATGGATTTATCTTATATTTTAGATTTTCTAAAGGAATGAAGGATAAAATACTTAGTTTCTAAGTGTTTGAAACCACTTTACCCTTGAAATTCACCATTTTTTATGGTCAACATGCCTCATTTTCATATAAATGGAGGACCCTTCTTTAAAAATAATATATTTTAGAGTTCCCAAACCCTTTTGTGTAGACACTAAAAAACCACACTAAATAGTTCTAGTTATCTTAAAATACCCCATTGGCCCCCTTGAGTTAGGATATTTATTAAAAATCCTTAAAACACCCATTTACATAATTTATCTAAATTAATTAATTAAGTTAAATAAACCTATTTACACATCACCCTACCCAAACCCATGGCTAACCAAGTGACACCTATCCTTTAGACTATTTCTTACCTTCTCATTTAATGCCCTAACCTCCTAGACCTCTTATTCACACATACCCATACTACTTTAAATAAGCTTAGACCACTTATAATGGTATTAAGAACCAAACTTAAGTGCAAAAGGCTATTTTGGAAAACTTTAACTAAATCTCCCTTGATCAACATCAGTCACTCCTTGACCAATGCCAATTGACTACAACCAAAATCAGTTACTTAAGGTAGCCCCAAGACCCTTGCTTAGGAGGTTTAAACTTTATAGAGAGAATCAAATTTGTCATACAAATCCAAGCTTCCTAGTGAACTAGAGTGTAGACACCTAAAATTGGCCACCAATGGCTTTATACCAGACATTATTAGACTGAGTCTTACTAACCCTTAAAATTTAAGCCTAAGAATCCTTGGATGTCCTAAATTCACTTTTGCATTATTATTCAAAGATCATAATCACATTGAGATGTCCCTAATTGGGGTATCCTATTGTAAGCAAGAAAAACCTCTCACAGATTCATCTCTAATCATCATGTGGCATCATAACATGCAATGTGGTCTATAGGACTATTAAATAGGGCAAATTCACACATAAAATCAAATTTTGAAAAATGCAAAAAGCCTAAGTAGATTTAATTAAAATTATAAACCAAATTGAAATCTTATTTGAATTATCCATGTGTAATTAATGAAATCCTAAAAAATGAAATTCAAAAATCAAGAATATCCTAGGTTTTCATGATTGTCTTTTGTGAGTTTTCAAGCCTTTACATACATCTCCAAATATCTCACCCATGCCTATTCATTGAAAATCATGATATTTTGACACCTTTTAACTCTAATAGTGTTAATTAACTCACTTAGGTTAGATTTGAACCCATTTCATGTTTAAACTACACTTTAACTCACCTTGAGTTGGGGTTAGTTCCTAAACCTATAAATACAAGCATTTACCTTTAAGACCTAGCACATGAATTGTTTGAGCCTAGCTTTTGATGTTTCTTTAGGCCAAGTTTTCCAAGATTCCTAGTACATAACTTTTTCGAGCCTATAAATAAATCCATTGATGGTAAATTTTAGGTGTCTACACTTGGTATGACATGGCACAAACAAATAAATGGTTTTAGACTCAAAGACCAAGCAATAAAGGAAAAAGACCAAATACAACTTAGTAAATCATCCTAAGCCCAAGTGGCCAAGTGCTCTAAGATTCCTATCACATGACTTTTTTGAGCCTATATTTTGATGCTACATATGGCCAAAAGGCCTACCAAATTTTATTTTCATAGATTAGACCTATTTGGAACACTTTGACCTAGATTTTGGCATGCCAATTTTTATTCAGCCACTTGACCTTTTATGTGTGAGACATTTGATGTTAAACTTATGATGTTATATTGTTATATACCAAGTTTTAGCACAAATAATTTTGGAGATACAACTTCCCTAGACCAAGTTAGACTAGGTTCAAACCATTTATCCTTTGGACATTATTTTTAGGAGTTTGTAAAACTCCATGCCTTTTTATGAAGCTTTCATAATTGATGTAGATATGTCTAGTCACACTTATGGTGGAGTTATGTATAATCCAATTTATATAATGGATACAAAAATTATCTTTTCTCAAGACCCCTATGGTAAAGTGGTTTGTGAGATGAATCCATATCCTCCTTACAATCCTCAATTTGGGGAATAAATCCAAGCATAATATTTAGTTATACATTTTTTTTGGCTAGTTGACATATGATTTTCACCATCTCACTAATCATGCACCTAATCTCCCACCTATACTATTAATCATCCTTTGGATTGTATGATCAACCAAACTCCACCACATCCAAGGAATACATTTCTATACCAGGACCTCATCCTTTTGGCTTGTATGAACAACCATACTCCACAATGCCTAACCATTTTTATATTATGACCTCATCCTTTATATTGCATGAGTAACCACAATCCACAAAACCCTACCATTGCTATATCAGGACCTCATCCTTTGGCTTGTGTAAGTAACCAAGCTTCACAATGCCCTATCATTACCATTTTAGGACCTCATCTTTTGGCTTGTGTGAGTAACCAAGCTCCATAATTCCTTACCATTTTTATTTTAGGACCTCATCCTTTGGATCATAATATAAACCAACCTTCATGACACACTACCATTACCATTATAAGACCTCATCCTTTAGCTTATATGAGTAATCAAGTTCCATGATGCCCTACCATTACCATTATAAGACCTTATCTTTTACCTTGTGTGAGAAACCAAGATCCATAATGCCCTATCATTATCCAACCACCAATCATTCTTCATCTATTTCCAACCATTCCCCACTTTATAAAACCCTTTCCATTTGTCTAGCCAAGATTGAACTAATTAGTACCTCTCTAACTAAGCCAATCATTGGAGGACTAAGTTGTATTTAAAATTGATATTTTAAAATTGATCACAAACCAATTCTAATAAAACCAACCAATCCATGATATTTTTATTGAACCAAACATTTATGATGAGTCAACCTATGATGAATCACCTATTAATACTATACCTATTATCAAGGAGTCTCACTCTAACAAGCTAATATTTGTTGAGTCATTTCTTAATGATTATAACTTGATTTGGGCAAATCATTACCTTGACTATATGCCTATGTTTAAATAATATCCCTCTAATGAGCCATTCTCTAAGGAGTTGTCTATTGACCTTTTTCCCATTATTGAGGAGTCTCATTTTGATAAACTAGTCTCTGTGGATCCCATTATGTGATCATAGGTCGTTACTTACCCAAAACCAAACATTCAACAAAACATCTTCATAGTAGCATCCAAACCAAATGAAGAATCAACATTGAAGTTAGGTTTTATTCTTGAACCAACATCAGATTTATCATCAAAAGTAGAAATAATGCCAATATCAAAATTAGATTCAGAGTCCCTTAAGTTAGAATCAACTTTAGAATCATAATACATTCATGGCTATTACAACATTGGTTATGCATGCCTATTAGATCAATTTGAATATATTTATGATTATTCCATAGTTTTTGAGGATGATTATTTCAATTTTGATACAAGTTCCCCTAGTATCTTCTATGAGGATTATGTGGCCTCTTCCCACTCCATTATTGTTCCACATGCCATTACCGCCAACCAACCTAGACATTTGATTGACATTCCATCTTCCACATGTGTCAATTTGGATAAATAAAATCATAATTTGTTAAGCAAAATTCATGGTAACATACCGGTTGTAAAATATTAAGGGGACCAAGACCACATTCATTCAGAAGAAGAACAATATCTTAGTGAAACCTTTCCAAAGGTGTTAAGGGGAATTCAAAATCCAAACTTTGCATCTTCTAGTGAAAACTTTTTGAAGGTGATAGAAGAAAATCAAAGTCAAAATTCAAAATTCCTTAGTGAAACTTTCTCATAGGTTTTATGGGACAATAAAGACAACTTCATTGGTAAAAAAGTCATTAAGGCATTAATACTTGAGCACAATAATTCTTCACTACTTGATGAAACCATTATCAAAGATCAAATGAATATAGCTTCCAATGTATAGTATAATCAAATGTTAGATACTCAAGCCCAAATAATAGAAAATTTTGGTAGTCTTAGCGAGAGCATATTCACAATTCTTTGACCCTACCACATCCAAAGTTATGTTAAATCTAGAATTAGAAACATTGTGTGTGCCTAAAAACCTTGATATTCATTTATTATCCAGCCATTAAAAATTCCATTATCATCCACATATACATTTCCAAATCAAACTTATCATCCATTATTTATCCATATTTACCATCCCTAGATACATTTTCCTTTTCAAAGTCTAAAAAGATACCATGTCTTGGCATTTGAAGGAAACAAAATCAATGACCAACGAAGATCACAACAACATTCTTGACATCCAAATCTACATGTTATTGATAGAATAAATATTCAAAAGAGGTACAAGTTAGTGATTTTTATGTTTGAATATTTTTTATTGTATCATATGCTGATCAGGATGTGTATCTCCACATCAATAGGAATAATATAATCATTTACCTAGACAAAATCATAAAACCAAAAACCATGTCTTGGAAAAAAACCATATATCTTGTTGTTTTCATTTTACCATTCCTCTTGCCACTATTCCATACCATACCATTTACCTTGCCTTATCACTTGGGGGTAACCCTCTCATAATTATATCCAATTACCATCATCATCCTAAATAATGCCATATCATATGTCATTTTACCATGTCATCCCTATTAGACCAAAACCTATTTTTAGCCATTCTACCCAACCCCTTTTGATCTTGGTTCCTTTGGTTTTTCTTACACCTTTTGGGATGGGATTCTGATCTAGTTTTGGTAGTTTTATAATTTTGTGTTTAAAGGACATTTTATGAAATTAGTGTGATAGTTGATCTGGAAAGTTATCTTTTATTCATGTTTGACTAGTGTTATTGACAATAAAAGCCTATGGGCAAATCAATAGTCCACCTTGTGTTTCTAATTATAACCACCTATGGGAAAATTAGTATCATTGACCTATATCATTATTTCATAATTATAACTACCTATGGGAAAATTAGGAACAACACCTTTACCATGCATTACTGTATCACCTTGCTATTACTATTCTCATTTAGCTCACCATTTGGCTCAATTGTAGAACTTGTTATGACCTAGTCAGTTCTCCCCATCTTTTGTGTGGGTGGAACTATAGTGACTTGAGGTCCTAATGAGACTATATAGGCCATTTTCAATTCAAATTAAGCTTAGCTCAATCCCCCTAATACATATGCTCTCACTATTTTATGAGTACCTAAGCAACACTCTCACCATTTTGTGAGTTGGACCATTTAGTATCTCATAATTCCCAATCAGGTTGAGATGCTTAGAAAATTCTAAATCCATTCAAAATTTTAAAAATCCAAAAAAAAATCATCCTGTCTAAACCTAGTTAGTCATCCTCAATCTTCTCTATTGGTGAAATCCATTATTAGGATGCTTTCTATTGCTTTTATTTTCAATCTTTCTAAGTGTTTGTTTGATTAGTTATTTGTTTGTTTGCTTCTAGTATTGTGCCTTGACTCAATTTATATGTGTTCATTGGTTGATTCCTTGTGAATTATTCTTTATTCTATCCATATTAATACATCAACATTTTCATCATGGCTTTTATCATTAGTGTGTTATTTTCAATTGTTTATTGGATTGTAATTCAGTCTTTATACATATATCAATAAAGTTATCATGGTGTGCTATCATGAAACATACTATCATGTGTTATAGCAAAAATCAACTCAGGAAGTCTTAAAATCAATGGATCCATAGAATTTTATCCTTGGTACCCTTAGAAAATTCCCCCACCCTTGAATAAATCAACCATGGACCATTCTAGTTATATCAATTCTAATAAGGATGAACATCTCCACATTGGTAGATACAACTAAATCATTTCAACTAATCAATTCTTATTATTCTATTCATATCTTTCATCACTTTGTGCATCCTTGTATGCCTAGTTATTTGTGGATTCTTTAATCATTAGACAATCGCATATATGTTTGTGCCTACTCATCTGTAATATATGCAACAAGTTATATCCTTGAGTTATGTTTGCCAATCTACCCTAATGGGGCACAATAAAATATCATGTTTCAATCCTAGTCATCTTAATGATTATAATCACCTATGGAAAAATAATTATTTTTAATCATTGGCCCTAATTGGGGAATATGTTTTTATCATTGATTATAAATGTCTTTGGTAAAATAAGTGTCTCAACCTTTGTTACTAAATATAACTGCCTTTAGGAAAATTATTACTTATTTTTAAATCAATACATGATAACATTCTCTCGATTATATTAATCTCACCCATGGGTTAATTTTATTCTTCTTCTTGCTTCTTTTTTATGGATCATCCATCAAACGTATGTGATATCCACTCCCTCAAGGGGAATTTATTATAGGCTTCCCAAACATTTTTTGGAGCTTCTTCTTCATTCATCATTAGGCATACAAGATTTTTTCATTTTTTGAGAAGACATTACTATGATTATAACTTTTAACATCTTACCAGATAGGGGAAAACTATAGAGACCTAAAATTGGCCACCAATGGCTTCATACTAGACTTCAAACCGATTCTAACCAACCATTGCAAATTAAGCCTAAAAATAACTAAACATCCCAAATTTGATTGTGCATAATTCATCAAAGTGTATAATCATGTTTTTACATCCCTAATAGGGGTATCCAATCATAATCAATAAAAACCTCTCTCAGATTCATCTCTATTCATCATGTGGCATCGTAACATGTAATTTGGCCTATAAAACTATTAAATGGGGTAAGTGCACACAAGAAATTAAATCAAATATTAAAAATTCTAAAAGCCTAAATATAATTAATTAAAATTCTAAACCAAATTAAATGCCTAGTTCAATTATCTATGTGCAATTAATGAATTTCTAAAAAATTAAATTCAAAAATCAAGAATATCTTAGGTTTTCATGAATACCTTTTGTGAGTTGTTAAGCCTTTGAAAATATCTCAAAACATCTAACTCATGGCTATTAATTATAAATCATGAGAATTTGACACCTTTTAAATATAATAGGGTTAATTAACTCGCTTAGGCTAGGTTTGAATCCATTTTATGTTTAAACTACACTTGAACTCACCTTGAGTTGGGGTTAGTTCTTAATCCTATAAATATAAGCATTTACCTCTTAATTTGGAAAGCTTGGACAAAGTAAAGTTATAATGCAAGTTTTGGTGCATGATTCAAATTTATAGTGTAATAATGCCAAAATCACAAGCCAAAGAAAACATCAATCCATAAGCCATGGTGCCAAAGAGAGAAGGAGATAGCCAAGCTCCATTGCTAAAGACTCTTTGAGCACAAGCCAAGAAAACCATAAGACAAATCATTTGGAGCATTCAAGGAAGGCAAAGATCTTGTTATTCTTTGTATTTTAGTTGTGATTTTCATTTTTTTAGTTTATTATTCCCCCTATGATCTAGGCTAGAGATGTTAGCATGTTAGTGTGTTCATTTCATTGTTTTATGTTCTAACACAATATGAACTTCCTCTCTACATCAAATTTTGGCATTGGTTACTTAAGGTAGGCCCAAGAACCTTACTTAAGAGGTTGAAACTTTTGAGTGAGAGTCAAAAATCTCTTGTGAATCCAAGAGTCCTATCAAACTAGAGAACTAGCACATAGATAAGAAAGTGTTTTAGCACTTCAATACGGAGGACTCAAACATAGTTACTCTATCCACATTATTCCATGTTCTAGAGTAGCTTACATTGAACTTCAAGACTTATCTGATTCAAAAAACCCTACAAAAACTAATTGTATTTCACTTGTTCTAAGTTTAGTTATTTATTTTTAGTAGTTCAGTTCTTACACCCACTTCCAATCTCTCCACATATCCTCTCTTGTATTAGAGTTCTACAACTCCAACCACTCTCTCTTCCACCAAACACCCACTAGACATTCCTAGTCACTTGAGTGTTAAACCCTTGAGTTTTATATCCCTAAGAACCTATTATGTCCTCATGACCATCATCTAATCCCAAATAACCCATAAAATCCCTTCTACCACTAGCCCAAAGTCTATTCTACCCAGAATAAGAACCATGACAAATTCATATTGACCAACATTGATCACCCCCTAACCAACATTGATCATCCCTCAACCAATATCAATTACCTTAACTAGTATCAGTTGCATAGTGATTGGCATCAATCACTATGTAACTATTTTTCCCAAAAACAAACTAAATCCACCCATCAACCCTTATCCAAAGTCTAATTTTTTGAATTCTATCATGACACTAAGTCCTAAACAATTTTTAGAATCAAGTTTTACAATTAGTTTTGAACAAGTTAATGCCATTTTGATAAAATCACTCCTTTTCTCTTGAAAATCATTTATTTCATTCTAATTGAGTACTTTTTATTACTTTATTCAAGCATCTATTTTCATTTTCTAGAACTTAACTTTTTTAAAGAATGGATTGACAACCCTCTAGTGAAGTCTAGTACTTATATCTAGCATTTGATAGGTAATCCACCCATATATCTTAATAATCAATCCATTTCTAGCTTCTTTCTTGTTATAGGTCATATTCCCAAGCCAAAGAGGAGTTCTCTACATAGACTAGATCATGAGTGTGAAACTAAATCTAGGTTCTTTTATACCTTACCCTTTATTTAAAGTTTTGCTTATTTTCTAAACAAATAAAAATAAAATAAACATAAAACATAGTGAAACATTTTGGCACACTCGATGGGACCCTAGAGTTTTCTTGGGTTCATAATTATTTTAGGACATTCTAGTTTCATTAGTGAAATACTCATTAATTACACTTCTTTGTTTTTGAAATTAAAATGTTGTTTTCTTCATTTCTAAAAATTAAAAATCATAATTTTTAATTCTTTCTTATCAGAATCAAGTAATTATTTCTTTACTTTCTTATAAAAGGCAAATCATTTATTTTCCTTTATTTCTAAAAAGTGAAAAGGCATTCATCCTAGGATAGGACTTGCATTCTCATTCTGCATTTAGGTGCATTCTAGTTGTTTTTGTAATCATTCAAAGAAATTAGAAATTTCCTTTTAGGTTTAAAATCAACCTTCATTCATTGACTGCTTGCTTGGTTAAATCACATAGTTTAAATTAATCAGTAAATCAATCATAGTAATCACTTTTGTCTCACACACAATACCAAACCAATCATAATTAATTCATCAAACATTGACATAAGGCCTAACTAGGATTTCATCACATAGTTGTAAATTTTCACCCTTGGATATTCTACTTAGACTTTACTACCAAGGGAAGAAACCAAAACTTAATACATTGGTCGAGTATAAACTATGGTAATTTGGTATATCTTGTCTATACATCTGACACCCTTACCACTATAGTATATGAAGTGAGGGGGTAGGCCCCAATATCAAGCCATGTACCAATTCTAGTACAAGGATTTTGAGAGCCTTAAATAAACTTGAAAACATCCAGAGACTTATTCTTATAGTACTCATTTCAAAAACCAAGTGGAGTCACATAAGCTTATAAATTGAGGCATAAGCTTAAAAGTGAGATAAAAAAGAATTATAGGATTTAATGTAATCTTATCATGTGTGTGATTTACTTGAATATTTTATTTATTTGCTTTATTTTTGAGTGTGTGAGTTAATTTCAACAAACTTACAAAATATTCCACCATTCATTGAATGGTCTTGAAGAGGCAACAAGCTATGGACCAATCAAATCAAAAGCAACCTCCCTACCAACATCTTCCTCTTCCTCATCTATGGAGCACACTCTAGATGTATAAAGTTATATTGACCATTTCAAGAGTCTTAATATGCCTTGGTCTTTTAACTAAGGAGATATGGACTTTACAAACCTCCTTGATAATAACCTTGTGGCCTTTCAACACTACCTTTCCACAATTTCTAGCCGTACCTCTCCTTTGGTTCCTTCCATTGAACCACCCTATGGCATTCTCACTTACCTTATGGTGAGACCTCAATTTCCACTATCTCTACTACCCAATCTAAGGTGACCCAAGCTTCCTCTTCCACAAATGACCATTCAACCACCATTACCCAAAACTAAGCTTCCCTTCCACCAACCAATGCCCAATCACCCTCTACTTCCACCAACCCCATTACTAACCCATCAAATGTAGGGACAACTCAGCCTATGGAAACCCAAGCACCACTTGCCATTAGGATGACTTATACTAGTATTGTTTATTTATCACTTGACACTTAAAAACCAACATCTTATACCCCTTTTCAAAACTTAGTGGTTTCCATACCATCTACTCTCCCACCCATAAGCACCAAGGTGACTACACATCTTCAACTAAATAACCCAGCCATGTATATGACCCAAAAAATACCTACCACACCTAATTGAAGTTATATCCCAAACCCATAAGTATATATGCCTCCATCATCTTCCCAACCTTCCATGGACAATTACCAATACGTAGCCTCTACCCAACTTTATACCAATTTCCAATATATTACACCCTCACAACCCCAATAACACATACCTTATAATTATTGGGGTGCACTACCATAAACTGACATTATCAAAATGTTGATGGACAATATGACCACTTTATAAACATCCATTTTTGGATCCCATAATCTTCTGTCCTATGATCAGATTTGAAATGAGCCCATCCACCCTTATGTGCCAATCTAACCTTACCCCGCACAATGATAACTTTGCAAATTTGGAAAATTCTAAATAAAGGAAGATCCCTAACAACACCTAAGAGCATTTAGGCATTCATGTTATCTAATTTCCTATGATTATGTTCTTCTTATTTTAATCTTCGCTATGTCCTTAGTGGGACCCATATTAGACTTATATAGTGTCATCACTGGGCACTCCCTCTTTTCTTTCACTCAACTAGCTCACACCTTCTTGGACCATTTTTATATCAATATTTTCAAGAAGGTATCTATAACTAACTTATATTCCATTTGGAAATTTGAGGATGAATCTATTATTGATTTAATTTCTCATTAGAGAGGTTTGATAAACTAGCTCTCCTTCTCCTTACCCTAACCCAAGTTACTTGAACTTTTCTCTCAAGATTGTGCTAAACACATATCATCTACCTTATAGGTTCAAACCTTACAAACCTTTGATGAGGCATCTACCATGGTTCAAAAGTTGGAAATTTTAGAAATTGATGAGGGTAAACTTAAGCTAAGGAATAAAAATGCTAGTTTCAAATCTATCAAAGACTACTCTAAAACCTCAAACCATGACAATACCAAAGCCAAAGGAACAACCAGTTATGTTGTACTTAAAATGGCTTTTCCTTGGGTAGTCAACTGATCCAACCCCTCCACTTTTATAAACCAAAATTTTAATTCCCAAAACCACTTTGTGCAAAAGTTGTATACTCCACTAGGGGAGTCCTACACTTTAGTTTTGGAGAAGTTATTGAAGGCATCCATAATCTAAATTCCTCAAATCAAACCACCTAAACAATTTGATTCCTCCCATCCTATACCAAGTTGTTATAAGGAAAATGAGATATGGAACTTACACCATGTCATTAGACATAATGTTGATAGATGCAAAACATTTAAAAACATTATCTAAGACTTTATTGAAAAGGGTGAACTTATGATGGAAAACCCAAATGCACCCACCAATCAAGCACTTGTCATCTTCTGACAACCATTCCCAAACCATCTACTTTATGTAAATAATGAACATACTAATATAGAAACATCCAATAAACACGAGGATCATATGATTAATGTTGTTCTTAAGGAACTTATAGTTAATTAACCCACCACCCAAACCACCACTTCCTCTCCACTCACTTCCATAGAGGATTTACCTACCCTTCCTTTGGAAAGTGTAACAAAGGAATAAACCACCATTTCTTCTCTAGTCACCTCCATTGTGTAAATACCCATCTCTCCTTTGGAAATAATAATAAAAATAAGAATCCACCATTTCTTCTCCACTCACCTCCATAGTGGAAATATCCATCTCTCCTTTGAAAATCATAACGAAAGAGGAAACCATCACTTCCCTACCATTTTCTTTCATGTTAGAGCTATCTCCCTTTCCTTTGGAAATCATAACTAAGGAAGAGATTGTATCACCTATTCCTTCCATGGAAGAATCATCCACCAAATCCTTAGAACCATTGATATAGGAAAAGGGAAATGTTACCATCCCACTTCCATAGACACTTGGTCTATCCTTAGAGTCTAATACTAAGGGAACTCAACCTATCTATAAACTATTCTCAAGGTTGGTCCAAAATTTAAAATTTTTATCTCAACCAAGCCTTGACCATGCCATGTTTGTTACCACCTCAGACTTTCATACCCAAACAAGGAGTCACCATCAACACCATTATCCACCCAACCTTCAACCTCCACAAGTGAAACCACCATTACCTTAACCAAACCAAAAAAACCTCTACATCTTAAACTTTAGATAAACCAACCAACCTGCTTCCTTAAAACCAAAACAAAGAAACCTCCACTACCCCATTAAATCATATCGATAACTCAAAATATTACCCATCCTCCATTGAACTTATAATTGACACCACCAATCCCACCTTAAAATTTACAAACCAAACTAACAAATAAAATTAAACCATCTAATATTCAAAAATCAAAAACATCTTACCTACCATTTCCACTTTACCCTCCATTTTAGGTCTACATCCCTCATCCATTTTTGGACCTCATCCTTCCACCTTGTTAAAAATACCAAGCCTTCCAAAGAAAACACAAGTCTAACCTCCACTTCTAGCCACACTTCCACCTATTTTTACCAAACCCTCAACCTCAAAACTATCTAATTCAAACCATCTACATCAAAACCATATAACAAGAGAATTTCACCACCCAAAGCTTCATTCAATAAGCCTACCCCTAAAAATACATCCACCCCAACCAAAAAACCAAAACTTCCACCTCCTTTCCATCCTTGCTAAAATCCTATTATGCCATATTGCAAAGGTTTCTACAAGCTTCCTAATTAGTCTTACCTTCTATAAAGACATTTTATCCTCTTAGTCTGAAACCAACTTTGTTCAATGACAATTTAATTTTTGCATACAATAAGACACCTAGACATGACATAGATAACTGAAAATATCTCCAATACATAATCCAAAAACTATGTGATGCATATGATCTATTAATAGAGGAAATTCACATAAGCCCACTTCCAAGCCAAAAACCAAAAGCTACCACCCCACATCAACCTATGCCCAAACTCTCATCTAAGAGTACATATGAATTAAAGAAACATACTAACGCATATACCTTCCAAATATGCACCATTCATGTGGTCACTCAATCATTAACCTAAAAATATAAATGAAAATCCAAAGTGTCAATCCTATGGATATACCCTTTTTCCACAAAATCACCCCAATCACTTTCACCTAAGCCCAAGATTTCTATCTTAGGTACACCTCAATCCAACCCATCTAGACTAATACATAAGTTAGTTTTAAAATAGATTCACCAAACATTAGTGAAGATGACTTTGTATAACTTGATCCAAACCTTGACCTAGTACCATTAAGATATGATGGAATACTTGAAATAAATATAGGTTTAACTTGAAGATCCATGACCTATGACAACATTTGTTAGAGCCTTTCAGTTATCCACCCTCATCACCTTCTAGGATTTAGAGATACACCATATTCATCTAGGTGATCCAAATCATCCCCTCTTTATTACCACCCACAACAACTAAACCTAGATCAATAGGGATATGATTGATGGGGGAGATATTATTAATATAATTTCCTCCCATATGTACGATCAAATTAAGCTCCCAAAGAGAATCATGTTAGATACTACCATTATACTCTGATCATTTAATGATACCATGAAAACTACATTAGGGATGGTCATCCTACATAGAATTTTGGGCCCTCTCACTCTTATTAATCTTTTATACATTGTAGAAGGAGAGTTTCAATATAACTTATTGATTATATTCCCTTGGATCCATTCCATGGGTTTGCATAGGTCCATTAAGTTTGAAAATGAGGGTCAAGTTCATGTCATCCCATTTGACCTTAGTCCTTTTAAGTCTGTAATATGACTTATCAACCCAATGATGTTCTCATCAAATTAAAGGATGCATCCACTTCATCCTCCATCAAATAAGATTCTACAATATCATCCATACCTTCTCCCAAATCCCTACAAAAGAACCCTTGGAATCCACATTTTGATGTCTCTTACTTGGGGAGTATCTCTTATTGATCTTAGATTCCCTTCCTACTCCCCAAGAGTATAAAAATATTATCTGGAATCCTAGATATGATTATAAAATTGGAACCATTATTAATTTTAGTCCTCATAATTGACAAACCAGTATTATCTATGGGGGACTTTATCAACCAATTTACACTTCTAATACATCCTCTTAAGTTAAACCATTCACCTCTAATTTATCTTTTTGGATAAACCATAGTTTTCCCAAACATACCTATAGTGGTATGTTTGGAAAGGTTTAAATTTAGGTCATTATGAACATGGACCACATGAGCTTCTCCCATGAAAATCTCAAAAGCCTCATGAATGATATGGTCTTGGATTCATCCCACCAGAAGAACCAACCTACCCACTTTCCATTAAAATCATTAAGGAATAAATCATGTTCTCACCAACCCCTTCTTCTTTGAAATCAGAGGATCTTGATTCCATTACCCATAATTTTTTTATCAATATGATTAGTTTGGGACCCATAACCTATCAAAAGGATAGGGAAACTAAAACTATTCCTCTGACTCATCCTGAGATGGTAGAAGATGATTCTCCTACCATTAATATTATCTAGTGTAAGGATGTTGTTTCCCTTCTCAACTATCTTGGTGCTAAATATTATTCCCTTCATAAATACCTTCCTTTTAGGACATCAACCATGTTTAATGAAGTTACCATTGACATCAATCTAGGTACTCAGGATAACTGCCACATAATAAAATTCAGCCAATCCTTAGATTCCTCAAAGCATTAGGATTTATCTTCCTTTCTAAAAGACCATAGCATATAATTTTCTTGGTATTATAGTGATATGATAGGAATTTATTCTTCTATATTCATCCATAATACCATCACTAACCTCAATGATAAGCATGTTATGCAAAATATTTGAAGGATACACCCTCTCATTGAACTTCTTGTTAAATAAGAGCTTCAATGTCTCTTATTCATCAACTTCAGCCAACCCATTAATTATCCCCAATGTGTCTCAAATGTCATTCCTATCACCAAATCAATAGGGGGACTCCATATTTTTGTGTAATTTCATGATCTTAATCTTGCTTGTCCAAAAGATGACTTCCTTTTGCCAAACATTGACTAGTTTATTAATCTAACTATCTACCATGAGATGCTATCTCTTATGGATGAATTCTCAAGATATAATTAGATCTTTATCACCCTATAATATCAACATAAGACTACCTTTATCATATTATGGGTAAATTTATAATATAGGGTCATGAATTTTGGTCTAAAGAATGTTGGTGAAACTTATCAACATGCCATGACTTACATCATTCATGACCTTATCCATAAAACCATGGAGGAATATGTATATGACCTCCTTGGAAAGTTTAAATGTCTTAAATACAATTTAACAATCCTTAAGGTTATCTTCAAATGCCTTATCCACTTCCAAGTTCACCTCAACCCAAAGAAATGCATCTTTAGGTCTTGCCAAGTGAACTTCTTGGCTTTATTATTTCTCTCTATGGAATGGAAGTTGATCTCATTAAATTTAAGTAAATACTTGACATGCCTCCTCTAACTAACCTCAAGCAACTCCATAGTCTATAGGGGAAGTTTTAATCCATTCATCACTTCATCTCTCAATTATTTGATAGATGTTAGCCCTTTCATCACCTCATTAATAAGGATATCTCCATTAAGTGGAACAAAGACTATCAAAAGGACTTTGACTCACTTAAATAATACCTTATTTACACACCCATTCTTATCCCTCTAAAATATTAAAAACCCTTCTACCTCTACATTTTTGCTATAGACCATTCCTTGGGTGCCATGCTTGCACATCATGATCCTCAACATAAAGAGTAGGTAGTATACTATATAAATCAAACACTTATAGAGTATGAGAATCATTATAGACATAACAAGAGACTATTACTCACCTTTGTATTTGTGTCTTTTAAAATATATCACTACTTCCTTAACCATAAAACCTGTCACCACCAACACTGACCCATTCAAGTACATGCATTTTAAGCCATATAAAAATCTGTATATGACTAGATGCCTCATGATTTTAGATGAGTTTGATATTGAGTTACTTCAAAAAAATTTAATCAAATGGAAAATAATTTCCAATAAATTGGCTAAAGCACCTTTATTAGACAACCAACATTCTAACTTTGAGTTTCATGATGAGTCCATCACAACTCTCTCTCAAGAAGACATTGCTTATCAGATGACCATGTTCTTTGATGGATCAAAGTGTTAATGTGGTGGGGGTTATGGAATAATCCTTATCCCCATTTAAGGCGATAATTTTCCCTTATCTTTTAAACTTGATTTTGATTACACCAACAACATGGCTGAGTATGAGGCCCTAGTTCTCAATCTCCAAACAACTTTATCTTTAGGAGTTCAATCGATTAGCATTTTTGATAACTCCAAAATTATGGTCAACCAAATAAATGGTTCATACCAATTTAAAATTTATGTTATAAAAAATTACAAACAATTTGTAGATATACTATTGATGTCATTTGATAATTAGATTATTCAATCCACTCTATATTTTATGAATAAGTTTGTCGATACCATGGCTTTTCTCACTTCTCAAATCCTATCTACACTTTTTTATTATAAAATATTTGTCACTATACATCACCTTACTAAAACCTATTACAAAAAATAAAACATCCCTTCCATTTCCAAAATGTAAGAAGCCTAATCTGATATTTGGTATAAGTAAATCTTTGACTAGCTTACCTTAGTTATCATCCCTTTCAATCTCTCTAGAAATAATAGATGAGATTTTATATAGAGTAATTTTCAATATAACTTATATATTAATTATAAATATACATATTTTATCATACTAAGGTCACCTATGCATATAATTCATTCCTCTCCTGAGTGGTAGTAATTAGTTATCCCCATGCATAATATGTCTCCTATGTGATGGTGACTAGTTGTACCTAAAAACTATCTCTCTGTTGGGTCCTTAATGTTAGTTGTCCCCATGAATATGATCTCTCTTAGGTGATGTTAGATAATTTTTCTTGGAGATCATCTCTCTCATATATCTTCATCACTAGCTTCCCCTATGTCGTGTCTCTCTCCTATATCATAGAAGCTAGAGATGCCTATGTAGTAGCTAGTGATGATCTTACCTGATCCCTCTCTATAGTAATAGAATGTATATAATTATCATCTTCCTCTATCATATCCTCCTCCTCCATATCTACATCCACATCCTACTACTTTCCACTATCTCATCTAGATGAACCCTATACTCCATCTCCCACAACCACTTTAGGGTACTATCCCTACCACCAAACAATGTAATAATGAGTCACCCCAACATCATCAACTCTTAAAAGAATTCGTAGCTCCTTGAATATTGGTTCCTCCTCTATTGTATATGGTAGAGGGAATGGTGCCTTTTCATCCTACTGTCTATATCTCAAGAATTCTCTCAAGACCCCTTGAACCAAACCATATTATCACCTCATGTGGTAAAAAAGGATTGAATCTATCTCCATCTCTTACCTCTAACAAATCCATCTAATTATCTATAAAAAAAAGAGTTATTCACTTAGCTCACTTCATGATGAGAAACCTACATATAGTTTCTAGATAATCTCCCCATCAACCAGTGCCTCTAACTGCTACCTAAACCATGCCAAATCTTGTACCTCCCCACCTACTTATGCAATTTACAAATATGATCTACATCTCATAAAACCAACTCTAAATCTATCCTGGTGCCATGTCATCCATGGTAATCTAACTAATTGTAAGATGGAAATATACTCATATGCCCAATAATGTAGTAGAAAGCATACACTCAACCCATATCATCTGTGAAGTTAGTATCCCTATAGCTCCTAATAAACCTAAACCAATAATGTTGGAGCCCATGAAAATACTATATGATCTTTGATCATATCTACTAAAATGCCTATCAAAACCCAAGGAAATATCCTACCACTAAAATTGGGTAGTGTGTAGTAGGTGACCTCTATCATCATCATGGTCATAAGTCATCTCCCCTCAGTATCTAGCTAGTAAATAACCTTGAAGTATAATCCCCCATAATTCCATCAAGCTACTATTGCATGCTATTCATATACCAAGTCCATCTATGTATCCTACTCCTCCTTGTGAATCAACTCCACTACCCTAACCTGTATGGGTAGCCTCATAATCTTGTGTACCTATTTTAATAGAATGGTAAGCTCTCATATAGGAAATAAGATTGTGTTGGTACCTAGGTCCCATCTCTTGATGAGGGATACCAATATAATTGTGTTTCAAGTCATGTTTTTATAGAACAATATACCGTCCAAACCCACCATCATCATATGAGCCCAATCATCCCTAGTCATGTCTCTATGTAGCTCATTAAGAAGTAGTGGAACATGATCCCACATCATCAATAGTACCCTTGCCTATAAGGTTAGACAAACAACTTGTCTAACGTATACTTTACAAACCCAACACATATTTCACCTACACTACCCTAGTCACTACACCTAAGCAATCACCTACATTTGTCCCTTACCCACACCAACAAACTTATTTAACCAAACCTAAGACATTTTAATATATAACTAATCTTAAGCCTAAGATATATGGATTTTTTTAGT
Organism: Torreya grandis; assembly: GCA_037957365.1. NCBI lineage: Eukaryota > Viridiplantae > Streptophyta > Pinopsida > Cupressales > Taxaceae > Torreya > Torreya grandis. Next base: position 180,174 of record JARHVA010006555.1, on the reverse strand, counting down.
TCATAATACCTAAAATACTAAGCCAACATGTTCAAACACATTTTCTTACCTTTTCACCCCTTCTCTTTTACCTCAGGACTGATGTCAATTGAGCCTTAACCAACATCAATTCCTTTTTGGATCAATGTTAGTTGACCCTTGACTGATGTTGGTTCTTTGTTAGACCAATCTCAGTCAACCCTCAACTAACAATGGTTCCTTATTAAGGCGTAAGGTTTGTCTAATCTTGACCAACACCATCTCCTTTGTAATCGACATCAATCAACAATGATTAACAATGGTTACTATGTGTATGGGTTGAGTGCCCAAAACCCTAATTTACATTAAATGACTACCTAAAATCTTGAATCAACTTCCCCCTCCCAACCCTAACCCCTCTATACCTATTAAATTTTAACCACCACATTACATTCCCACCTAACCTCATAAATTTCCCTCCCTAACCACTTCTTAAACTAATAATTAAACCACCTACACATAACAATAAAACAATGAAAATAGGAAAAGTGCCTACCTCATCTTATGATCACTATCATGGTGGTACTTGATACCCAATCATTACTTATTCTCTATCATGTACTTATCCTCTAGTTCATTGTATTTTTACTCTAACTATCTAAACCTAGTACCTCATCTACTTGGCACCCTCCCCAACATATCCCAATGCACTCTACCCCACACTCCACTTAGATCTCATAATCAACCACTCCAAACACAAGTTTTTCTATAAATCTCACTTTTAATATAGATAAAATACACAAATAATAAAAATAATAAATAATAAATTCTTATGACCTTTTTGGTCATTGGTCCCCTTTTTAGGGTTTGGATTATGATTGATGTTGATCACCATTAGGGGTAAGACAACTGACATTGATCGATCCTGACCAACATCGATCATAACCATTAAGTTTTTAAACCCCTAACTCCCCTTTCCACCCCAAAAGATACCTTTCCACACATATCCCACCCATTTGATTTTACCTTTGATTACTCTTCCCAAATTATCACATAATTTTAAACAGCCTTGACTTGGTCACATTACTTGCTTACACTACCTTGCTATGATTTACAACATTATGCATGTATAAAATTTTTACGTGTCACCCTCTTGATTCCTTGAAACATGCCCACTTATATTTATTAAACCTTCCACCCATTTAAATTTATTAAGATCACCCTCTTTTTGGCTCCCTATGAACATAGATACCTCAACATAGATACTTGCATTTATAAGTTTAGCCATATCAGCTATGCCTAATTTTATGGCCTAGTTCACTTATCACTTATCCTTCTATGTTCCACCTCATTTACAACTTCATTCAATTATGGAAGCCTCATTTAGGTACAATTTATAACATTGGACTTTTTTTCATTTTGTGTTCCCTTTTGTGCTTCCATGCATAACCACCTACACCATTTTGTCATTACAAACCCACTTGTCAAACCTGAACCCGATTCATTTTCACCTCCTCACTTCATATTTTATTATCTTTTTGGAAATTAGATGTTTAATTACTAAATAATAAATAGGTCTAAGTAGATAAAATTAGTAGATAATATGCAATAAAAAAGCTACTAATTTGTGAAATTTGACTATAGTTAGGGATTTTCTAAAAATAGTAGTGAGAGATAGAAACTTAAAATTATATAATTCTATGATGTTCTAAGTGAGATAGGGTCTAAAAATCTATGTGTAGGCTTGGGAGACTATCATAAATAATAATATGGAGTTAGTTTCTTGATTGGATAGAAGCACAAAAAGTGGTAAACCCTTGGTTTTGGTGTCATAGTCCTATATCAGTGTTGTTATCTTGGTGATCTAAGCTTTCTATGTTTTATGCCCTATGTCTATGTAACCCTACCTATGAAATATCAAATCTTGAAAGTCCATAAAGATCATTATGTACCTAATTTAGTATTTAATACCCTATGTCTTTTTTGTGCTTGAAATTAAATTTAACATTTAGAGAAAGGAGAGGAGGGCTTAGTGTGTAAATAATATGATAGATGCACTTCACACCCTATGTGTGGGCACATTGCCTACATACCAATACTCTAAGGAGGGATCAATCTATATGTTGTTCTCCCATTAAAGTGATTAGTGTAATAGTGTAATGAAAATGTAAGTAAATATGAAACTAGGTGTACTTTGAATGATTAGGGACCGATATCAAGGTTTAATTAAGCTTGAAATACTATTGGATGGTTGTATGTAGAGAATAGGGAAAAGTGCTTGAGTGGTCTTATTTATATTCTTGCTTATCTTTTGTAAATGAGTGACAACCCTTATAAATAGACTTTGAATGGAATTTTATAGGGGATTTAATGATCATGGATTAAATTAATTTGCATTAGGCCTACATGAACTAGGATAAGGATTCAAAAGAATATGATTGTTAGAAGCCAAAATGTACTGGACAATAGTGCTAAAAACAAGACACCCTAGGTTTTAATGTTGTAATCCAAGTTTGGGCACTATTGTCCATTGATGATGGGATCTAGGGGTGGAATAAGCATGGAAATATAAATCTTAGTTTTCAAGGGTCTAGTTTGGGAGGCTATAGATGATTAGGAATCAGTGAAAACATGCCTATGAGGGTTATGAGAACAATCAAGATGGACTTATGGATTGGGTGTCATTAGCCACACTCAAGTTATCAAATTTTACATTTTCCCTCCCTTTATTCTATTGATGCAACAAAGTGAAATAATAGGATAAAGGAAATATATAAAGTGCACCTTAACTTGCTTGAAAAGATGAAGCTATGTGATGATGGATGTGTGTGGAGAGAGCATAGTGTGAAGTGTGAATTTACAATGAAAAATATAGAGTAGATAAGTCCTTACTAGATACAATATATCTAAAATAAGAATGTAAAAAGGTTGGGTAAGAGATAGAGGAAGATAAAGGAATGAATATACATCACCAAGTATGTGAACCAATATAAAACTTATTGTGGTGCTAGATTATGTTGTGTGTGTTATACCAAAAGTAATATTTCAAATGGAGTTGAGTGATCAATTCCATAGAAGTGGCTCAAGAATGAAAATGCAATCCCTTTGGATCCATTGTCAACTACTAATTGAAGCTAATTAATCATGTGTGTTCTAATAAATGTTTGGATTGTGTGTTCAATCCCTCTGAATAAGTGGCTCAAGAATATAAAGGCTATCTAGTCCTTTGGCTCCATCATTGCCTTATGAATTGAAGCTATGAAGTAATACCAGTATGGAATAGATGTCAAATAATATGGCTCATGAATCCCATGAATGTATAATGATCTGATAATGTTGGCATGGATAGCCAAATGTATGCTAGAAACTAGGTGACTCTTAGCCATTTCAAAATATGGAGATTAGGCTTGTATGAAAGCCACTCTAAAAATAGTGAAATAGGCTTATGTGGAAGCCAACTCAAGAAATTGGGTACTTGAGAAGTTACTCTTGTATGAAATCCAAAATTAAAGAAAAGGATGCCAACCACTTACAGATGGAGTAAGGCATGCAACTACTAAGAAATGTTTGGAAAATAAATTGAACTCAAAAAAAGGGGAGGATCAATGTGCCATGCACATTGCCCCCAATCACTAGTGTTTGGAACATGGATTCTAATCTGAAAGCTATATCAATTACCTAATCTAAAAATGGAAGTAAAATCCATCATGTTGTAGATGATGCCCCCTATATCTATATTCTCTAAGCAAAAACTATACTGAAACATATTGAATCTTGACTATACTGAGTTGACAAACATGTGATTGAACTCACTTTTATATATATTTTTGTAAAAAATAATTTTTATACTATCTTCATAGGAGCACAGAAAATAGGACACCCTATTATCTAGAACTATAGTCCAACTTTAGTACTATTATTTAGGGCTAAATCTATTAACTATTATGGATTCTCTACTATCTGCTTGGTTTGTTCTACCTATTCTAATGTCTAGATTCTATTTTGAGTGTTTTGAAAATTTATTTTTCATTTGTTAGGATATCTAATCTATATGGCAAAACCCCTATTTGTTTCCCCCTCTTCTGTGGGTAGGAATGAAGACATTACAATGACTACCCTCAAAAGAAAGAGCCCTGAAATTATGTTATGCTACATAGATATATGATATAGCAATGATAATTGACAAGATATCACAAGATATATCAAGGTTTGTATTGATATATTGTTAGATAAATAGGGGTATGCCTAGATATATATAATAATGTAATAATATGTGTAATGTATTGAACTAGAATTTAAAGTGTTAGTTGTTAGTCGTTAGGAAGGAGGGATGGAACATGATGTCCATCATGGAATCCAAGAAAGAAAGATAAATTCATGAAATGGATAATGGCATTGAAAAATTTGAGAAACAAACAAGCAAACAAGCACATAAGTCAAGAAGCAAGAAGCATACAAGGGTGGCCAAAGGGCCAATCAAACAAGGGACATGGGCATGCGTCACTCAAACTAGAAACTAAGCATATAGGTCATGTTCAAATGCCACATACACATATAATTGAAACAAATAAATTTGGAATCAGGGCCATGGTCACATGGAAGAGCACAAATAAAAAACATTGGCAAATGTCTTAAGGCACACACATGAATAAAATCGAAGGACATTGCCAAATGTCCTAAAACACATACAAGGTATGGAACAAGAATTGAAAAAATAAAAACACATAAATATACACTAAGAAATAAAGGAAATCATGTATATAGTGGAAGTTCAATCGCATCTAACTAATCAAAGCAAGAAGTGAAAGCATATAAGACGTGTTAGTACAAGACTAGGTATATGCTAAGAAATACATAAGTACAAAATACTAGTGAGTGTTGATATGGTAATCTATGTAAGCTTAGTAAGTAATTTATTTCAAAATTATAAATAGAGTGTGTGATTTATGAATTACATAACCTAGATGGTGTGGTCATGTAGGAGATGCCCTAGTGGGTATGTATATCGATGTGTGTCTCAAACGTAGAAGTAGGATGCCCCCTCAATGGGTAGAGTGAGTCAATCAAGGATCTAGGTGTCACTACACACAATAAAATAAGATCAAGTGAATCATGGTAATGTATATAAATAAACAAAAAATAGCATAGAATAGTAAATGTAAGTCTAACATAGTAGTAGCAATGTAAAGCATGGATGATGCATATAATCAATTTTTTTTGTGTTTTGGATATATTTGAATGTTTTTTTCTTATTTTTTTTGTATTTTTGAAATAATATATATACAATAAGGATTGAGAAGAAATGATACTAAATAATGATTCTCAAATGAGACTCCATATCATGATGTCCTATAATGATTCAAGCAATTTTGTAGGTGACTATTCAGGTGATGGTTCTACCCCAATTGGTGGCAGAACTTCCTGAAGCCATAAATTTTGTACCATAGCTCTGTTTGAATCCTCATTTGAAACATTGGAAAGATAATAATAAGGGGAACACCATGAGATGTCACTAAGATTTAATTGGTGGGCTTTGAGCCTTAAAAACCAGATAAAAGTGCCCTAAATTTCAATTTCAGTATTGCAGTCTAAAAATAGTAAGTTTTTGAAAATAGTAATTCCTAAAATTCTATATTATTGTAAATCATGGAATTCAAACCACTTAATCTCTCTCAAGATTAGTGACCTTCCACATCCTCCTCCTACCTCAAAATGTGTATAAATAAAGATGTAACCCAAAATAGAAATAAGACATCTCTTCTTAGAGACAGACATATGTTTAGGTCTACAAATTTGATCAATAAGACATCTCTTCTTAGATATAGGCATATGTTTGGGTCTACAAATTTGATCAATAACACATCTCTTCTTAGAGATAGTATTATTACAATTGTGTTGTTCTTATTTCTTGAGTTATCTTTCAATCAAAACTTCTATGTTTTGGATCATGTAGAGAACAAAGGTATCATGTGTGATCACAAAGCACAAGGGAATGGATGATAATATGACTTTAAATATTCAAATTCATTATTGGTATCTTGGAAATCATAGTAACCTATATTGTTCCACTCATCATTATCATATTGATCTTGAACCAATGGAATGCTAGTGTTGACTTTTGTTGTATTTAGATCTTTTCCTTTGATAAATTGTGTCTGTGAATGATTTTATTTATGATGTTCAATAAAATACCAAACCTTGGTGAAAAACATTATCAACTGTTAGAATAGGAGTAGTGATGCCTTGAGCATGCATGCCCAACCCTTGACCTTGATAATCAAAATGTTGTAGATATTGTTGACCAAACCCATACTATTTTGAAAGTTGAGCCTCATTTTGGAGAGGTAGATTTAAATATTTTGTTGAGTTGTGGAGCTAAAAGCTTCACTAATAAGCTGACATAGTAACCAGCATCGATCACACAATAACCAACATTGATTAGGGGTAGACCGACATCAGCCACTATCGGTTAGAACTAACTGACATCGGTCAGGGGTCAGCTGGCATCGGTTATATTTAGACTGACACCAACTTCTATGTGTTTCCAAGCATTTCTAGAATTGATATTTTTAGGAGAACAGTTAGTTTGCATGTAAAGACTAAAATTAGTCTTGATTCTATTTTTCTAATTATTGTTTGCTTTCAATTCTATTTAAGAGACCCATGGCACAGTGTTGTAAGCAAGGGGGAACAACTCAGTATTTGAGTTGGTTGTAATTAATTGAGAGAGAGAGAGAGATCTTGAGGGAGAATTACTGTACATCTTTGAGGTGTGAGAAGAAAGAGATCTCTTCATTGTATTTCCTTCTGTAAGAGTTTGATACAAGATTGGTTGTTTTTCGTATCTCTTATTCTTTGCTATTTCTAATTTCTAGTTACTTATTACTTCTGGTTTAATTCCATGTTTAGTTGCTTATACAAAAGTAATCAATTATATTCTAAGGTCCTAAAAACTGGTATCAGAGCTCTAAACACTGACAAGTGGTATCAGAGTGAGTTAGTGTTTGTTCATTACAGAATTCACTCACACAAGTTTTTGATTGAGTGGGAGTAAAGCAATGGCAGAAGAAAGTAAACTAAGAATGGAGAATTTCAATGGCAAGAATTATCAATTATGGAGGATGCAAATTGAAGATTATCTATATCAAAAAGATCTATATTTACTATTGGGTGGGGTTTCAAGGAAGCCCACAGATATGGAAGATGAAGAATGGAATGTTCTTGATAGAAAGGCTCTTGGAACTATAAGGTTGAGCCTGGCAGCTTCTGTGTTTTCCAACTTATCACAAGCAAAGATAATGGTAGAGTTAATGGATATTTTGGCAAATTTATATGAAAAACCCTCAGCTTTGAATAAGGTATATCTTATGAAGCAATTATTTAATTTGCAAATGCAGGAAGGTGGATCTGTATCTAGTCATCTTAATGACAATAGTAAATTAGTTAAATTAAATCAAAATAGTTTTTGATGATGAAATAGAGGCTCTCTTAATCTTATGCTCTTTACCTAAAAGTTGGCATAGTTTGGTAATGGTAGTTAGTAATATTGCATCTGCTTCAAATATCTTGAAATTTGATGATGTTGTTAGTGTAATCTTGAATGAAGAAATTCACAGAAAAAGCACAGGGAAAACATCAGGTAATGCTTTAAGTGTTCAAAGTAGGGGAACGCAAAGAGAGAAGGGCAAGTAAGGGAAATGAAGGTCAAAGATGGGAAGTAGGTCCAAATCCAAGAATGGAAGAATAACCTGCTGAAATTGTGGAAAGAAAGGGCATGCAAAGAAAGATTGTTGGTTGAAGGATAACAAAGAAAATCAACATGAAGGTAATAAAGAAGAAAAAGTTCCAGGTATTGTTGCACAAGATGCTCTTACATTTTCTTTGGATAATAAAGTAGAATCTTGGGTTTTAGATTCTGGTGCCTTTTTCCATGTAACCCCAAATAGAGAAGTTTTCAATGATTATGTCCATGGAGATTTTGAAAAAGTTTATTTAGGGGATGATGAGCCTTGTAAAATTGTTGGCAAAAGAAAAGTGCAACTAAAATTGTAGAATGGAAACACATGGGTGTTAAAGGATGTCATGCATGTACCCATCCTAAAGAGGAATCTAATTTTTGCAAGAAAGTTGGGTGATGAGGGTTGCACAGTAACTCTCACAACTAAATCTTGAAAAGTTTTCAAGGGTGCACTTGTATTAGCAAAAGGTAAGAGAGTAGGTACACTTTATCTATCTACTTGTATTACTGATTATTTTCCTTCTATTTTATCTACTTCAGATATAGATCCAAAGCTGTGGCACTGTAGGCTTGGTCACATGAGTGAGAAGGGAATGAATGTTCTTAAGTCAAAAGGTAAGCTTTTAGATTTGAAAAGAATAGATCTAGATTTCTGTGAGCATTTTATTTTTGGGAAGTAGAAGAAAGTGAGGTTTCTCAAAACTGGGTCAACAAAGAAGAAGCACAAGTTAGAGCTTATTCACACAGACATGTGGGGACCAGCTCAGGTAGCTTCTATTAGAGGATCATAGTATTATGTTTCTTTCATTGATGATGATAGAAGAAAGGTATGGGTTTATTGCATAAAGAGGAAATATGATGTTTTTGACACATTTAAGAAATGGAAAGCTTTGGTTGAGAATGAAATAAGTTTGAGATTGAAGTGCCTTAGATCTAAAAATAGTGGTGAGTACTGTAGTAATAAATTCAACTGTTATTATTCTATGAGTGGAATACGTAGGGAAAGGATGGTTCCAAGGACACCTCAGCAAAATGGAGTTGTTGAAAGGATGAATAGAAAAATAATGGAGCATGCACAGAGTATGAGGTTGCATGCTAGTTTGCCCTTATAGTTTTAGGCAGAAGTTGTAGATACTACAATTTACCTGATTAATAGAGGACCTTATATTGCACTAGATGGTGGAATTCTAGAAGAGGCATGGATAGGTAAAAAGGTAGATCTTTCATTTCTCAGAGTTTTTGGTTTTGAAGCTTTTGTGCACTTTGATAAAGAAAATAGAAAGAAGCTGGATGCTAAATCTATGTAGTGCACTTTCATTGGTTATGGTTTTGGAGATTTCAGATTCTGGTTGTGGAATTTAGAAACTAACAAAATTATTAGAAGTTGTGATGTAGTTTTCAATGAGCAGGTGATGTACAGTGATTAGCTTAAGAGGCTAAATAATTCTGAGCTAGGCAATCTTGATTTGGAAAAGGTTATGATCTAAAATGAGATCACAGGTAAAAATCGTCACTCACAAAAAATAGAGACCGACGTTGGTCAGGTGGAAACTGATGTCAGTCAAATGGAACTGACATCAGTTGGGTGTAGATTGATGTCGGTTAGAGATGATCGGGATCAGTCACTATCAGAAAGAAATTTAGACAGACAAGAAGCTATAAATGAGTCTTAAATGCCCATAAAGAGGTCTAAAAGGGTAAGTAAACCTCCAATTCATTATTCCCTTCTTTATACTACTTGTTGCTCACTGATGCTGGAGAACCAAAAAGTTTTGATGAGGTAATGCAGGTAGAATCCATGAAATAGTGGGAGCATGACATGATTGAGGAAATTGATTCCTTGGAAGAGAACCGTATGTGGGATTTGGTTGAGTTGTCAGTCTAAAAGAAAGAACTAAAAAACAAATGGATATATAGGTTAAAGGAAGGAGAGAATGGACAAATGAGACATAAGGCTAGGTTGGTAGTAAAGGGATTTGCATAGAAACCAGGGATTGATTTTGGTGAAATTTTTTCTCTTGTAGTAAAGATGACTTATATTCAAACTGTATTGTCTTTAGTTGCTATTGAGGATTTGCACCTTGAGTAGCTTGATGTTAAGACAACATTTCTTCATGGAGATTTGGATGAAGAGATATATATGGATCAGCTAGAAGTTTTGAGGTCAAAGGTAAGGAGAAAATTGTGTGCAGGTTGAAGAAAAACTTATATGGTCTTAAGCAAGCTCCAAGACAATGGTATTTGAGGTTTGATAAGTTTATGATAGAGCATGGATTTAGTAAATGTCAATCTGACCATTGTGTTTATTTTAACAGATTAGATAATGGTAGTTATATTATCTTATTATTGTATGTAGATGATATGCTTGTTACAGGTTCACATATGCATGAAATTACTGAGCTTAAGGTAAAATTAGCTCACACATTTGCCATGAAGGATTTAGGAGTAATAAAGAAAATCCTTGGCATGAGTATTCAAAGAGACAAGAAAAATCATAGTTTGATTTTGTCTCAAGAGGATTATGTGAATAAGGTGTTGGAGAGGTTCAATATGCAGGATGTAAAACTGGTAAGCACACCTATGGCTGGACACTTCAAGTTGAGCAAAGAATAGTGTCCTAAATCACATGATGAGGTTGAGTACATGAGTAGAGTTCCATATGTTTTAGTAGTTGGGAGCTTGATGTATGTAATGGTATGTACTAGACCTAATATTGCCCAAGTAGTGGGAGTTGTCAGCAAGTTTATGGCCAATCTAGGAAAGGAACACTGGAAAGTAGTTCAGTGGATTCTCAGATATCTGAGAGGGACCAACAGTAGACATTTATGCTATGGAGGGTCAAACACTTCTCTACATGGGTATGTAGATTCAGATATGGCAGGTGACTTGGATGGCAGGAAAAGCACCACATGATATGTGTTCACTATTAGTGGAATGGTGGTTAGCTGGATTTCAAAGTTGTAGAAGGTTGTTGCCTTGTCTACTACAAAGGTGGAATATATTACAGTCATAGAGGCTAGCAAGGAAATGATTTGGATGACTCAGTTCATAGAAGAGTTGGGAAAGGAGAAAGAGAGTTGCAGATTGTATAGTGATAGTCAAAGTGCAATTCATTTGGTAAAGAATTTAGCCTTTCATTCAAGAACCAAACATATATAGCTTAGGTACCACTTCATTAGACATGTATTGGAGGATGGATAGTTGAAGCTAGAAAAGATCCATATGGATAAGAACCCTACTGATATGTTAACAAAGCTAGTAACAAAGGAGAAGTTGAATCTTCATTCAACTTTTGTTGGTATTCAAGATTGAACTTGAAGAGGGAGAAACAAGCCTGAGATGTTTAGAGGATGTTATTGTACAGGTACAGGTGCAACTATTTATCTCCAAGTGGGAGATTGTTGAGTTGTGGAGCTAAAAGCTTCACTAATAAGCTGACACAGTAACTGACATTGGTCACACATCAACTAACATCAGTTAGGGGTCAACCAACATCAGTCATTATCGATCAGAACTGACCAGCATTAGTTAGGGGTTGACCAACATTGGTCATATTCAAACCGACACCGACTTCTGTGTGTTTCTAGGCATTTCTAGAATTGTTATTTTTAGGAGAATAGTTAGTTTGCATGTAAAGACTAAAATTAGTCTTGAGTCTATTTTTCTAATTATTGTTTGATTTCAATTCTATTTAAGAGACCCATGGGGCAGTATTGTAAGCAAGGGGGAACAACTTAGTATTTGAGTTGGTTGTAATTAATTGAGAGAGAGAGAGAACTCTTGAGGGAGAATTACTGTACATCTTTGAGGTGTGAGAAGAAAGAGATTTCTTATTGTATTTCCTTCTGGAAGAGTTTAATACAAGATTGGTTGTTTCTCATATCTCCTATTCTTTTTTGTTTCTAATTTCTAGTTACTTATTACTTCTGGTTTAATTTTGTGTTTAGTTGCTTATACTAAAGTACTCAATTATATTCTAAGGTCCTGACAACTAGTATCAAAGCTCTAAACACTGACATATTTTTCATTCTTTAAATGTGATTTTGGTATTTTTTGTTTCTCTAATTTTGTTTTTTGATCCTTTTGTTGTTCTGAGTTATGCTTTGGTAACCACTTTTATATTATTTTTGAATTTGACCTTTTGTAAATGTGTTATTATGTCACTATAGATTTCTTGATTCATTCCCTTTACATAGGGTCCTCATTAGCAATTATCTATTGTATATCTTATTTCAATACCAAACATGAATATGTGTGATGCCCATGCATTCTATGATATGTACAAAAATATTTGGATCTTCTCATTGGTTGTAGAGGATGTAGTTTGATCAACTTAGATTTAATAATTTCCCTTAGTACTTCACTTGAAATCTTATTTGATATTTTAATTATTTTTTAATGATTATTTATAGAGATAATTTGTTGTGATGTCTTGTTTTGATATGTAACATTACTTGAAATCAATTGACTAGGTGAAGGTACATATACATGATTGGCACCCTCGTGCCTTTGAGGCCTTTTTATTATAATCTAATTTTCCAATGTTGTCATATTTTCATGTAATAGATAATTTTTCATTTTTAAATATGAAATTAACTTACTCATACTGGTGATTTTATCCCTTAGAGTCTCAAAAGTACAAACCCTAGTTGCTTTTTATTGAACATGTAGACACATACGTTTAAGATGGTTTAAAAAAGCTATAGTTTGAATGTATGCATCAGGAACAATAGTATAGCTTGCCTCACATTTTTTATGGGTGATAGCATGGACCTAGTTAGAGGTAAAGTAGATATCACCCTCTTGAGGGAGAGGAGGAGAAGGGCTTTCTTTCCTCTACATGAAATATGACATTGAAACAAGAGTAACCAAAGAGGCATATACATCTAGGTAGAAACCTTGTATATGGGATAAAATGGATGTAAATTGGGTTATAAGTTGTATATAAATATTATTATAGAGAACATTACACATGAGAAATATAAAACAAGGGATAGAGAGTATGGAACTGTGCATTCATGCATAAAGAACTTTGACATGTGCTTGATATGTATAATATGTGTAGCAAGATAAACTTGAATTTTTTTCCATATGAGAGATACAAATTAAAGTGTAGATATCATGAATTTTTTCATAAAGGTATATAATATTTTGACATTTAACATAAAATTTTGAATGTGTTTGGCAAAATGGAGTTGGTAATTATTTTGTATGAGCAAAAGAGAATATGTAAAAAGAATTTTGAAATTTTGTGCATTTTTGGTAATTAATTGTTTAATATAATCCCATATAATGAAAAATAATCATGAAATGCAAAGGATTAAGATTTATACTAACATATGATAGACTTCATCATTCATGTACATGATAGGGCCCATTATGGTTTCCTTGTGAAATTTGATTATGGTTATAAGGTGATACCTCAAGAAGCAAATAGGTGCTAGTATAAGAATCTAGGGATTTAACAATAATATTTTCCCATAATACTATGATTTTTTTAAATTGAAATTGAATTTTTGAGTTAAGTATGCAAGTAAAAATTTGGAAATTTATGGGAAAGTGTTTGATTTAATGGGACCTATTAGATGAAACTAAGATTTTGGAAAAAGAAAATATTTTTTATTTCTTACTATAAATTTTTGAATTTGAAATTGATTTTATGATTGTAATATGTAACTTAAATTCAAAAAATGATTGGAAAATTACTGGAAAAATATTTGGAGCTAGTTGATGCAACTAAGGTTTAAAATAAATTTATTTTAAAATTTACTATAAAATTTTAAAATTTGAGAGGAATTATTTATTTTGATAATCAAGATTTTTTTTATAAATTAATGGAAAAAATTAGCTAGGAATTTACCCTAGGGTTTCTAGGGTTTTTATGTGAAATTTTAAGTAAGTTAAGTTTACCAAATATTTTACTATCTTTTTGGAAATTAGATGTTTAATTACTAAATAATAAAAGGGTTTGAGTAGATAAAATCTGTAGATAACATGAAATAAATAAGCTATTGATTTGTGAAATTTGTCTGTAGTTAGGGCTTTTCTAAAAATATTAGTGAGAGAGAAAATTAAACTTATCTAATTGTATGCTATTCTGACTGAGACATGGTTTTGAAATCTCTATGCAAGCTTGGGAGACTATCACAAATAGGAATATAGAGTTTTTTTGTTGATTGGGTAAGAGTGATGAAAGTGGGACACCCTAGGTTTTAGTATTGTATTCTTATCTTGACACTATTGTCTTGGTGATCTAAGATTTTTAGTTTTGTGTGCCACGTTTGTGTGACCTTGCCTATGAAATGTTAAAGCTTGAAAGTCTAAAGAGCTCACTATATACCTAATTTAGTCTTCAATACCCTTAGTCCTCTTTATACTTTAACTTGAATGTAACATGTAGAGAAAGGAGAGGAGGGGTTATTGTGTAAATAATATGATGGAGTTATTGTGTAAATAATATGATGGACACACCTCACACCCCATGTATGAGCACACTGCCTACATACCAATACTTTGAGGAGGGATCAAGCTATATGTAGTTCTCCCATTAAAGTGCTTGGTGAAATAGTGTGATGAAAATTCAATTTAATATAAAACTAGGTGTACTTGGAATGACTAGGGACTGATATAAAGGTTTGAATAAGCTTGAAATACTATTACATGGTTGTATACAAAGAATAAGGAAAAGTGATTGAGTGGTCTCCTTGTATTCTTGATTCTCTCTTGTAAATGAGTACTAACCCTTATAAATGTACTTCAAATGGATTTTATAAGGGATTTAGTGATCATAGGTTAAATAAATTCATGTTAGGATGATATGAATTAGGATAAGGATTCAAAAGAATATGATTGTTAGAAGCCAAAATGCACTTGGACAATAATACTAAAAATAGGACAACCTAGGTTTCAATGTTGTTGTTCGTGGATGACAAGACTTGTGGGGATGGATTAAGCATGGAAAGAGAAATATCTACAATTTTTAATTTTTGGAGGCTATAGATGATTGGGAATTATTGAAAACATGCCTATGAGGGTCATGAGAGAAAGCAAGATGGACCTATGGATTGGGTGTCATTAGCCATACTCAAGTTACCAAATTTTGCATTTTGTGTGACTACACTTCCCAGTTTGATGCAACCTATGTAATAAAAAGGGTTAAAATATAGACACTATAAAATCACACTAAATGGTTCTAGTTATCATAAAATACCCCCTTGGACCCCTTAGGTTAGGATATTTATTAAACCTCTTTAAAACACCCATTTACTCCATTTAGTTAAATTAATTAGTTAATTAAGTGAAATAGACATATTTGCACCTCACCCTACCCAAATCCATGGATAACTAAGATACACCTATCCTTAAGACTATTTCCCACCTTGGCATTTAATGCCCTAACCTCCTAGACCTCTTCTTCATGCATACCTGTGTTACCTTAAATAAGCTTGGACCACTTCTAATCGTCTTAATGACCTAACTTAAGTAAAAATGGATATTTTGGGTAACTTTGACAAAATCTCCCTTGAGTAACATCAGTCACCCTTTGATCGACACCAATTGAATAAGATCAATGTCAGTTACTTAAGGTAGTCATAAGACCCTTGCTTAGGAGGTTAAAACTTTTGAGTGAGAATCAAAACTCTCATGCGAATACAATCATACAACTAAATCCAGGTTCTTCTATAATTTAACCTTTATTTAAAGTTTTACTTATTTTATAAAAAGAGAAAAATAAAATAAAAACACAAAACATAGTGAAACACCTTTATCTCACTCTAGTTAGCCTTGTCTAAATCAAATCTTTAAAATCCCCATTTACCTAGTTCTCTTGAACATGTGGTGAATTTGTAATGGCTAATTACCTTGAGTTAAGAACATTAAATACTTCTAAAAATAACCAAGGGATCCTAATGTTTAGTCTTAATGATGCTCTAAAATTAATCCAAACTCTTTCTTACTTAAGAGATTTAACTCACTAACTTTTGTAGGATTTTTCTCATTCAAAAGTTCTTGGAGTCTCAGTATCTTCCTAGATTACAAGCCCTAGAGTCCTAAATGGCATATTGAGAGTTTAGATAGAATCCAATTGAGTGTTTAATTATTTTCACTTTTTTTCTTTCCACTTAGTCATTTTCACGTTCTTTCATAGAGAGAAATGTTGGAATAAAAAGATGTCATGTAGGTAGATGTCAATGATGTTAGAGATGCCCAAATCTAACCAATGAGATCACCCAATTTTTAGATATGTCAATCTCCTAGAGATAAAATATATTTTAGATCTTGGGAGAGCCCAATGCAATTAGGGAGTGCCATGCATTCTAGGGCTAGAAGCTATCAGGACTCATTTAATTGACCTACACCAAACTTAGAAAGCCTAGTCTCTTTCTTAGACCTGATAAATACTTTAGAGCCCAAGAGAGATTAACCCAAGAAAGAGATTCCACATCAAATAAATCATAACCATTACAAAGATGCCAGATCTTAAGAGATATTGACTAAATGGAAAGACACCACATGTCTCAAAGGTTAGAGGTGTCCATATCCAACCAATAAACTCACCCATATATCAGATACATTAGTCTCCCAAAGTTGACTTAGATGTTAGAGATAGAGAGAGATCATTACAATGAGGGAACACAAAGTGGATCATTTCCATACTTATTAGTCTCCTTGAGATGATAGATATGTCAAATATTGGGAGATCCTAATGTATTTTAGGATGCCATGTAATAGATCTATGCATATTATAAGGTGGGGCTCATAATTCCTTGAGATGGTTAGAATTAAGTATAGGTGGAATTTTATAGGCTAATTAGAGGATACCATGCATTTCCAACCAAAATTTTACTCTCCCAAGTGTATAATATTAGAGAACTCAACCATACTTAGGTGTTGACCATTACCATGAGGGCCAATATATAAAGTACATGTAGCATAAATTAGGATCTACATAGGAAGCTTTAGAGCTGATATGGCCACATGCCTATGATACTCTAGGAATTAATGAAGTAGGAAGTTAGACCTAATTAGATAATTTACAACATCGTGTCACCCTAATTGGATTTAGTAGGTGACACATGATCATGAGCTCTAAATTTAACTCTAGATTTATAAATTTATGGGAATATTGAGCCAAAAACTCAAATTTGAATTTTTAACAAGTTATCAAACACCATTAAAGTGGGAGGATGAATGTGGTCTCCTATAATTATCCTTAAGAAAACTCATTAATGGTTATCACTCTCAGACTCTCAAAAATTAACCCATTGATTTATTTTTTGGCCAAGTACCCTCTATATCTTCCCTTACACTCAATACTCCTCCATATAATTACATCCTACTACAATTTCCACCTCATCCTAAATTCTTAAGGTAGAGATAGAGAATGAGGATACTCTTTTCCTAGATGGATTGAATTAATTCAAGAATTAAAATGAAATATTCAAGGCTATCGACTAGGTACACTAGCAATATATAAGTGGTAATGAAGAGGAAGTGGAATTTGAAGATGGTCTATCAGCGTATGAAAAGTGTGGGATACATAGGGCCAATACTAACTCAAGAGTGTTCCCCTATGCTAACTTATTTGATATTATGCTTATCATAGCTAGTTAAGTTTAAAATGACATTCATGACCTTATATACTCAAAACTTCCAAGAATAAAATTATAAACATATTAAGGGATGCCTTTAAGACATATTACAATATCTCAGAGTACACCTTTTCATATAACATAGTTTTGGTAAAGACTTAGACTAATACCTTCCCAATCCATGACATCCTAAAGGATTAGGTAATGAACCTAGATTTTAATTAGGTAAATAATGAGGATGTCAATGTATACATGACCCACACATTCAAGGTGGAGATCTATGTTGGCATGATTCTACTGAACTAATTATTTAGAGCCTCAAACTACATCCATGTCAACATTTTATGGGTGACCTTGCTCTACATTATTCTACATGGATCCCAAGTTCCCATCATCAGATGGGTGATTTATTTTAGCATGGTAAAAGTAATAGTAAATTCCTATGTAGGAAAGGATTTATACATCATGAGTTACCTCATAGATGCATTCTATAAGATGCTTACATTTAAGCCATCTACTTTTCTTGCATGGGTTTTGGAAGGCTCAATAGTTGATGTGGCCTTCTAAAATTAGTATGGCCACCACTATAAAAATCACATTCAAGATATTTGTGATTCTTTCTACCCATTGGTGTATAATACAATAAACAAGGCCCATATGCCCCATCTATCAAATTAAATTAGAGTTTCCCTTTATTTTATTGATGACTACTAGTATTATTGGGAGGATACAATAATTTAAGTTGAAAGCATTCTAAAATAACAAATTTGCTTGCTCTACTATGTCTTAAACCATCTAGTGGAGTAAGACATCATTTAAAAACTAGTGGAGGGTCTTCATATTTAGTATTGGTTGCCATAAAAAGGCCTTCTCACCTTTCCCAATTACCATGTAACATCATGTGTACCCAACCTTCCCTCCCCTATAGAAGATGGTAGTTGTGTGAGACTTTTTAGGATTGGGGAGTGCTGAGCCAAAATATTGGGACCCATGGGGCATGATCAAGGCCCACTTGGAGACATACTTAGCTCTCCTCAACATTAATTATGGCCACCACTTAGAGGATGATGATGAGATATACTTAAATATAGTGGATAAATAAAAGGTTATCACTCATTAAATACTATATTTAGAATAAGTGTAGGAATGTTCATACCAGAACATCTATCATTCCCTTTTAATCCACTTGGTTAGGAGGAGATGCAAAAGAAATTACTCCCTAATTATATAAGAAAATTATATAGGAGACACCAATGCCTTCTCCCCCTTATAATCCCACTAATCATCCCATGGATCCACCTCTTTTACCTTTGGTGACTTAGGCATATTGACCCTAGACCATATAGGCTTTGAGGTTTGATGGTAGTGGTAGCCTAGAGATGAGCATGTGGCATATAAAATAATAAGCATTGGTACAAGTCCCTTTTCCCACTCCCTCACTTGATAATAACATCTCTGACACCACCCAACTTCCTATCCCCTTAACATTCTTCTCAGGTAGTTCTTCCTCTCTTCCCCATTTCACTCAATCTACTATTCTCTCAAGTACCTATGGCCTTGATCATGCATAGTGTCCTCACTTATTCAATTACATCTATCTTATCCATTCCCTAACCTAGGACTTCCTTTATACCCCCAGTAGTCATTCCTTAGGCTCAAATAATTTTAAGATCCCTACTTTTACTAAGTGCCCCAATAGATCTAGTGGTAAGTCTACTTGTGTGTATATCTCAAATAGCCTGGGCCATCCTAGTGAATCCTTATGTGGCCTAATAACTCTGTCAATCAGCTATACTAAAATCTCTTACCTCTTCTACCTCTAATTTTACATTTGGAGTGGAGCTAAGAAAAAATACCAAGGAAGAAGAAAAAGGTGGCTCATGCTCAACCTTCAATATAGGTGCCTATTACTCCAACTCGGACTCCTCTATAGGTTTCTATTTCTCCTCTGATATCAACCCTAGCGGATCCTCATATTATTTCCTATCCTCTATTTTTCCTCATATCAATATCCTAGGTATTTGTATTTAATCAATGAATCTCTTCCCATATACTAAATAACCTTCTCATGGGGTCATTATCCCTCAAGTTGGCATGACCCAAAGTTAATGGAAAAGACAAATTTTTCCTTGGACCTCCTTATTCATCTTGCCTCCATATTCCCCCATGCCTCCTCCTCCTCCATTACTTTCCTCATTCACCCCTTCCACTTCCTCTATGCCCCCTCCACCTCATCCTATACCTATCACTACCATCTCCACCATCACACTAAAACCTCCCCAAACTTGATGAATGGTCCCAGTGTCATAAGAACCAAAGATGGAAATACAAGGTGATTCATATATATAATGGAATTTTAATCACACCATGGGTCATATGCAAAGGATCATCACATAGAAATTTATGCAAGAGGGGAACCTTGTAGTCTAGAAAACCCAAAAGGATATGTTCTCCATCACCATGGTAAGGAATTGCACATAAGAGGAAAAGGTGGTTGATGATACTATCTCAGTTCTTTGAGCTACTAATGACATGTCAAAAAAATTTCTAGAAGACATACGAAATTAGGTTTGAACCTTATAAGCATAGGTGAAAAGTTCATTCATTACTAAACTAATTGGGCATGTCAAGGATTCCCTCCTATATCTTTTCATAGCAATGGGGAAGGTGGTGGAAACTATAGTAGATGGTCAAGTGCTTATCTAATGGTCTTAACTCTATTTTTAGTTGGTTGTTTTAGTTTAGAGAAAATATCGGAGGCTAGCGATCATTTTACATGAGGGAATATTCCTAGAGTTAAAATTGATGCCCACTTTAGAATTAAGCTTCTAACATAATTATACCTAGACATATAATAGAAGTATGAGAACCATAATTTAGGAATG
>JARHVA010006555.1:0-155000 GCA_037957365.1 Torreya grandis | reverse complement strand
TTGAGTTTATCAACCTTTGGTACAATACAATAATTGGTTGTGTTTACTGAAGGAATATAATTAAACATACTGACGTTAATAAATTCCCTAAATATAAATGATATCACATATTTGGATTCATATAAAAACTTTATACACTTTTAAAAAAATTATTTCATTTTGAGTCCATATGCAAAATGTATGGCCTTCATAATTTTATAGACTTAGCATAATGATGAAACCATCAGTCTGCATTGAGAGAAAATATTTCAAGCATCATTGGAAGTTTTAAAACCACCCAATTTTTTTGCAACTACTAGTCTACACATAGTGGTGGTTTCTCAATCACCATGGTGGTTTGGAAACAACTAGATTTCATATAGAAGTACTTTCAACCACATGAATTGTAAAAAAAAAATTAATGACCCAAAATGATGAACACCCAAATATTGAGCATTTATAATAAACCAAGGAATCTGAAGAGAAATTATAAATGGTATATAATTTAAGAGAATATTTAAATTAGTAATTGAAATCCTTAGAGAGTCATAGAATGGAATCAACTAAAATAAGTGGGCAAAAGAGAGATTTTGAGGGGATTAGTCCTAAAATAATATAAAAAATAGATGGTTAAAGTCTATAATGGATTATGAAAGAGAATTTATATTATTCATATAATGTAGTAATCCTATAAAATCATGTGTGAGAGTGAGAGACTATACATTAAATTATTTAAAATAGTTGGATGAATTTAATGAAGAAAATGTGTTGAAATATTTCAAGTCCAAGAGTGTTCTTGTAAGTGTGTCCATGATAGAGTGTTAAATACAAGAACCACAAAGTTAAAGGTTACCCTTAATTGGATCCCATTTATATGATTTCATCAATTGGTATTAGATAAAGGAAGGTTTGAGGAAACTAATGAAAGATACATGTTTCCTTGAAATAAACAATATAAGTTAATAAATAATGCAGCCATAAAGAGTTGCATGTTTACATGAAGGAAATAATAAAGGTTGTTTAAGTGTAATTTAATGCACATAAGGATATTATGGTTGATGAATAGCCATGTGAATAAAAATAAAATAAAAATAAGAATGAGAAAAGGACATCTATGGAGGTTTTTGAGAATGGGACTTTGGGAGTCCATCATGTGAGTGGAATCTATGAGAAGAATTCAAGCAATGGATAATAGTTGGAAAAAATGTATATGAGGCATGATGAATAGGTTGAAGAAGTGTTTATGGGATCTCTTCATTCCATTAATGTGTTTTTTCAATGTATGGGTCCAAAAAGTAGAAGATGTAAAATAATTGGTAAAAGTGTGGTTTAGTCTACCATGATTATATTTATGAGAATCAAAGTGAAAAAATGGAACAAGGGGATAATATAGAGGTGGTAGCTGAGGATCTAGTTGGTAAGGATATACCAGGAGTAGAATATTATCTTCAACTCATTATGGAGATACAAGAGATTTAGAAAATAAGGGTACAAGAATGATATTAATAAGATATACAAGGTTTTATGTTTATGTATATAGAGGTGGAAAATAATAATCGTACAATAGTAAGTTAAAGAGATTGGCAAGAGGAAGAAGACCTTCATAATAGGGAAGTGGTGGATGGAGAAGTATATACATAAAAACCAACTTGAGAGATTTATATAGAGTGGTATGGTGGATGGAAAATTTATGAACTTGGTGATATAGGTAGGAATAAAAAGAATTTGGAAAAGGAGATATGAATAATGTCAATCTTTTGGCATAGAGAAAATCAAGGGGATAGATATGGTGGACATGTTTCTACCAAAAGGAATGAAAGATGAAAGTGATATTGCACATATGAGATATGTCCATGTAGTAATTGATAAGAAAATATTATGATTCAATGCATTCATTTTATCATATGGATAGTGAGTGTGAAATCTTATTTTCACATGACATGGTTTTGGTGAATGAAGGAGAGTATAATGAACCTAAAACTATTGTAAAGAGTTAGAAGATGAAAGAATATAAGGATGAAATGGAGAAATTATTTTTTTATTATCCCAAGAATATGATGAGTAATATGATGGTGTAGGTGTATTTATGGGGATAAATAATGAATTAAAAGAGGCCTTCAAATATAAATAGAGTGATCCACTTGAGTTCATAAGTTGTGAAGAATTGAATGAAGAAGAAGAGTATTTTAAGACTCTTATAAAAGGAAGAATCCACAATAAAGATGATGGTGTAAATATAATAGATGGTAACAATGAGAAATGGGGAGCTATAAATAGATTAGAGTGTAATCCAAAAGGATAATAAAATGTATTGGATAATTATTTAAAAATTCAAGAAGATTCTTTTTGGATGTGTATGGATGATGGTTGTGGGTACAAGATCACAAGATAAAGTAAGATGCAAGAAGAAACATCTTGGTGGGGGTGGTTAGATAAAGGTGTATTTCATCCCATAAGAATATGGATAGAAAAGAATATAATAATTTGGTAGATTAAGATAAACTATGGTACATATAACACCCAAAAATAGTAAATAACAAGTAGATATGATAAGAAGAGGACATATTTGAAGCAAACAAGAGGATCTTGGAAATGGAAGAAAAAGATTGATAACTAGTTAAAATATTTTTTGTGTTGGAATGGGATGCCATGGACATCAAGAAAAATGGTCAAAAGATTTATTTCACCACTTAATCCATCCATGTAATCATGAAATCGCACTTGAAATGCCTCGAGTGTCTGATGTAGGAGCATCCATACATTCTTGCATCAATAAAAAATAGTAATTATGTGTATTCATGTGGTCTTATTATTGTGTGGTCATTTTATCATCATGAATATTGTCCATGAGAATAATAAATACTATTAAAATGATATAAAATCAAATAAATTACATAAGGATTAGTTTTAATAAGTTAAATGGTTCCAATCAAGTTGGATGTCTTCTTCAACCATCCGTACAATATGAGAAGTAGTTGTGTGTGTTGAAAGATTAAAATATATAGATTGTGGGGAGTATAAAAAATGATATAAATAAATTAAATAAATGTAAATGAGATTTCAAATTTTTATTTATCTCAAAAATTTATGACTTTAAAAAAATCAATTCAATTTGAGTCCATGTGAAAATGTTATAGTCTCTAGAAGTTGGCAGACTTAGCATAGTGACAAATTCATCAGTTTATATTGAGCCAAGTTTTTCAAGAATCAATGTTAGTTTTAAAACTTACCCAATGGTTTAAAAAATTATAATTTGAATATAGTGGTTATTTAAAAATAATAAGATTGTATATAGTGGTGGTTTTGACTGCATGAATTGAAAAATTAAAAGTAACAACCTAGATTGAATAAAATTCAAATATTGAGTATTTATACGACAAAAAATAAGGTGAAGAGACAATATATAAGGTAGATAATGTTATATAATATTTTGATTATAATATAAATTTCCAAGGAGATTCATTGAGTGGAGTAATCTCTAAGAAGTTAGTGAGAGAGAGAGATGTGGGGAGGATGTGACCTATAAGAACAAAACATAGAAACATTTCAAATTGAGAATATATTGTGAGGGAGTTATTATCTTATTAATTTAATGTATTAATCCTATCAAGGCATGTGTGAGAGTCTAAATTTAGTTGTATTATTTCTATGAATTTAATGAAGAAAGTGTTGCAAAGTGTCAATTCCATAAATATGATTGTAAGTGTGTCCATGGGAGAGTGATAAATCCAATAAACACAAATTTAAAGGCTATACTTAATTGGATTGCATTTCCCTACTTTCACCAAAATCCTTAGTGAAATTTGGAATGGATAGTTTGGATCTTGGATGATGGCATATTTTATTTTTTGGAAGGATCTCTTAGCTTTAGTTTTCCATTATACTTTGTAATCCTATTTTATCATGGAATTAAAAGGTATTATAATCATGTAAAAACTACAAATGAAATTTATTAAAAAATTAATTTTAAAAAAGAAGGATTTTAGTTATTTCCTGGTATTAAGCAACAAAACTTAATAAACTTATTTATCTCTTTCTTGATATATGGTGAAATACCTTACTTTGTAATGTCACATGACCTAAAAACTTACCTTATGTTACTCTAAAAATGCTCATTTTTGGATTCAATGAGATACCATACCTTATGCATTTGTCAAATAGTTTATGTTGATGATGTATAAATTCAAACCTATTTTTATAGATCATGGTTAGATCATCCATATAAATAATGATGCATTTATGAACTAGACTTTGAAAAATAAAATCCATGGTGCATTGTAAGGTTTCTCATATATTTATCAAACCAAAAGGCATTCTATTACAAGTAAAAGTTTTCTAAGAAGTGGTGAAGGTAGTTTTTATTTGATCTTATTGATATTATAAAGCATTATTATAGCCTAAAATTATCTCCAATAAATAAATCATTTACAAGACAATGAAAATATGAATCACTTATTTGAAGGAATGAAATGGGTAAATTTCCTTATTTGGTGCTTTGTTTAGATTACAAAAATCAAAACAAAGTCTGATTTCTAAAATCTTCTTCCAAACATGCATTAATTAACAACCCATGTCAAATTCTTTATTTATAAGATGATTCATGAAAAAATAATTTATATACTTCCTTGTGTATAATAGATTATATAACAAGATTAATGAGTATCTACCTTTATCTAAAAGGATATTATCTTTCCTTAAGAAGGATGGTGTGTGTAATAACCCTAGGATAAAATATCTTCAAGTAATCATAGGAACATACTTATATCACTAAAGGATAAATTTGGTTCTTATAACTTTGTATCAAAGCATAAAAATACAATATTGACATATTGGGATTTTTTTAATTTTAGTTAATTAATAAGACCATATTCTTTGTTTTTAGCTTCTAATTTTATAGAATTTTTTACATGCATGTCTTGATCAAACAATTTATGTAATAAAATAATTACCTTGGGAATATTATTATTTTTCAATTTCATAATACTATAACATTTAATATTATTAATAGTGATGGATTCCTTCTCCATTTCATATATTAGTTTTAACTCAAAAACATCTAAACTATTAATGAATTAAATGATTTGTTGGTATTATTTGAATACTTGAAAATTCTCAACATTGTGAAAAATAGAAAGATAGGGAAATAAATCAATCAAAACATATTTAATTTATATAAATTAAAAGGAAATAAATTTTCAACTGAGGCTACCAGATAATCTGCAATCAATTTTTTCTATCTAGGGACTAATATTATGTTGAATACCTTAAATGATACAATCAAATCCCAAGCTTTATGTTTATACTTATTCAAGTATGAAAAATTGAATTGAAACTTTCTTCTTACCTTATTGGAAACTAATATTTAGTCCAAACATATATAATCCTTTCAAACCATGTTTAAAAATAAAATTTCAACCCATGGATTAGAACTTCATACTGAATGAGGTTGTTATTATAAGGAAACTTTAAATGACATGAAACTAGTAGTGTTTTTTTTGTGGATCCACTAAAAATTCCCTACACCAACCCTTTATTTGTAATATGATCCATCAAAGTGAATGTTACATAGTTAAAATGATTCATTATTTTTACCCTTGTCATCAGTAGACTCGATGGTTATAATATAAATTCCAATTTTTGAAGATGAAAATTCATTATTTTCATTCTTGGCATTGTACTCAATGATCCTATATTTCCTATTTAGATCTGTTTATACCCTGATATAATTGGTTATACCTCTCCAAGTAAATCACATTTGTGAAAACATAGTAGCCATCTATTCTTTAGGTGTTTTGTACCAATCCAAACTTAACAAAACTCCATAATATTTTGTAATATATACTAGCCATATGTTAATGAATTATTTTATCCTACTCTAAGATACCAATTACATGTGTACATTTAGTAGTAAATGATTTTATTTTTTTTTTTTGTTTTGTAATTTGATCTAGTTCATACAACCTAATATTTTCCTTAATTTATTAATGGTAATTACTATGTTTTGTCCCCATTTTTTCTTCATGTCCTCTACTATATTATATCTCCCTTTGTTGAAAAAAGGCTCCATGTTAATAGAAAATATCTGATCATTAACATTTAGGGGTAGAGGATCATTATTAACCTTTGGATCAGGAGGAATAATAATGTTATTTAGTGTTTTATAATTTGTTAGAGGTTTATGTCTTATTCTCAACATATAGTTTTTACACTAATATTTTTTAAAAGTATGTATTTTCTTCAGTATCTTCCTAAGGCTCATTATCATCTTGATTAGGGAGGTTAAACATTTCCATCATCATGGTTGTACTATGTGTGGTATTAGAAGATCTAAAGGTGATATCATATTAAAATTATTTAGAACTATTTCATAACATTCCATTTCCTTTTGAAAAATTTCAAAAGCATTAAAAAATTAAATAAATACAATTTATTTATGTTGAGATGTGCTATGAACTCTACACCAATTGGGAAAAGCTAATTAAAAAAATTTAATCTTCGGTAACCTATTTGGTAATGGCTTAGGATTGTTTGGCTAATTATTTGGATGGTTAAACTATTGGTAAGTGTAGTTCAAAGCATTATTATCTCTATGTGTGTTACCTACTTACTTATATAGATTTAGAAAATCATTTTTTAGTTTTTGAACTACACTGTGGTTTATATCTAGTTCTCATATTGATGAATCTTGAGATATATTTTGTATGTTGTTAGCAACATAGATCAAATATTATTTATTATTCATATTTGTGTTCTGATCATTTAAAACCTCAATTTTTATTTCAATTAATTCATCTCAATGGAAGAAGATTGGTGATTGGATTAGAGGTGAATTATGATATGCATTCAAGATTTAATTTAATATTAGATTATTAGGGTTAATTACATGAAAAATATATCATTATGGGTTTTATTTTCTATCAATCTTAATGTTCCCATAATATGTTTACACAAAATATTTTTTTATCTCACCTAAGAAACACAAAAATAATGGGATATAATACATTTTTATACATTTCCAAAACTAAATTAGCATTTGGCTTGTATGGTTCACAAATCTAAGTGTACATATTTTAGAATCTAGCATTAAATGATTTGATGTATAAATGGGGATATTTTATAATGATATTAAATAATTGGTATAAAATTTTAGGATATGTCACTATTCTAAATTATGCTAAGAAAATGGCCTCAAATTTATCCCACTTATAGATAGATTTTTTTGGAATATTTAGGAACTAGTCAAGTGTAACATATTATAATGATAAAATTAAGGGACATAAATAAAAATATTCAGGGTCTACATTCAAGATCTTGAGTAATGATTTGAATGATTTAACATGTTCCTTTGAAATTTTATCTATAATGGGAGTAAACTAGGGAATGTATATTTCAAGATTCCTTGGGAGCTCATGGATGTCTCTTATAATGTCAATTATAGTTATATCCAACCAAAATTCCATTAGTGAAAAAGGTTTGAAATTAGATTTGGCCGATGAATTTGGTTGAGTGCATGAAAGTTTGGGTATTTATTTATCATATCTAGGCTTCCATATACTTATAATGGTTAAAGCACAAGTAGGGTAGATTTAGAGTTTGCTCTAATTTACTTTTAAAGGACATCCAAATTGGTTTATATTACCTAAATAAATATATTTTGGATGGTCAAATATTATGTACCCTACTAGAACCATGTAAAGACTATTATGATGGGTAATATCCATATAATAGGCTTGATAAGAAAACTCCCTCTTGCTTTAGAATCAGATGGATGACCCAATTCATGATTTATGGGAATTAGATTTTATGAGTAACCATGTAGTCGAATAATGGTTTGATATAAGTATTTTTTACTCCTAAAGATCCCACCTTTCTATCCACTAGCTCTTCTTAATGATTAAATGAACTATAAAAAGGTGGATATTCATAAAAATGTTATTGTACATAGATTGTTTTGATCAAAAGAAATATTAAGGGAAGGAAAGGTAAGAAAAAAATAAGGTTTTTTGAAAAAACATGGGACATATATTTAAAATAATTAATTAATGAAATCTAATATATGATGATGTTTTCCTATCTATATTTGTGAATCAGATATAAACAAACACAATACAAAGCTGAAAGAAATTAAATTGGAAACACAATTATTATAACATCAAAATATTATATTATGAATCATGATTAACTTCATGAGCACATTCATTCATAAATTAAATATAATAAAAATTATTTTTAGCTTATGAACATAATTTAAATAGGCAAAAATCAATTCAAATAATCTATAATTTCACACAAAAATTACATTTATTAACCAGTTTAATTATATATTTTTTGCATATTTAGAAATTAGGATAAGAAACATTACTTTTTTTTTGAATTTCAAAAGAATTCATAGATTTTATTATAATAAATATTCATCCCTCGATAGATGAGTATACAGTGTTTAAATAATTATAATGGAACCACCTCATCTCAAATAAGAATACATGCAAAAATTTAAAATAACTATTTCTACAAAATATTGAAAAGAAGAGCATGTTGATTTTAAAAGAACATTAAGATTTAAAAATTATTTTTTATTTAATTGACCAGGTCTTTGGTGGTGCTTTAAAATTTCTCTCTTACTAATTTAGAAGGATATAATTCATGCTTGATGGTCTACATATATTTTGGATAGGTTTATGATTAGTTATTTGAATATTTACTTTGGCTTATCTATGAACACTACATGGTTAGGTAAGGGGTTATTTAGTGTGCCTTTCATTTTACTTTCAAATTATATATTTTAATTAGAATTGATAACTAAATTGATGACCACTATGCTTCCTCTTATGTTTATTTTTTAAACATTGACTTTTAAATGATCCATGAAATTAGATAATTTGATATAAACTTCTACAAAATAATCTAATCTACCCTACATATAAAATAATGAGACAATGTCTACTTCTTGAAATAATTCTTAAATTGTATACATTTTAGTTATAATGGTAATGAGAAAAATGCTCATTTCATCTTCCCACTCCTATAATGAATTTATCATATGTATCAAAAAAATTAAATAGTTAAATTTTATATAAGGTCATCAGATTCAAATGAGGGAATATGTTCTTATTTGAGACCTTAGTCAAGTTTCCTATCTTAGAATCTAATTTCATAATGTGATCTTGATCAATATTTACCTTTTATTACTAAGGATTAATTTTCCATTTAGCTTGACAATTTTATAATATAATCTCAAAATGGTATAATAGTACTTTTTATATTTGATCAATAATTACTTTAGGGAGTGTTTCTTTAGTTTGGGTCTCTAATCTATACATGTTTTAGTTTCATACCTTTGGAAACTATTGGGACCTCAATTTTGTGTATATTCTTCCTGATTAATTTTTGAAGACATCAATGTGAAAGGAAGCTTAGGCATGGAATACTGTGGAAAAGAAGAGGCAAGTCATGAAGAATAAGAAAACATGAAACATAGAAGAATCAAGAATGAAGGACTTGAACACTAGTAAAAGACTTGGGAAAGGGCACGAAAAGTGGAGATGATTAGGTAATGGTTCACATGGACATTAGATAAGAATATTCAAACATGAATCTATCAATGGTATATGAAAATAGAGGCACATGATAATAAATGTCTAGCATAAAGAGAGCATATATTGGCAGCTAGGCCCAAGTTTAGGAATTCAATGTAACAAATTCTCATGACTCATTGTTGTTAATGGGCATTGGAAAGTCATGTTTATGTAATTAATTTTGTTTCTAAAAGGCTGGGGTAGAACTATGTATAAATAACCCCTAATTTTACTTATTATTGATTGATAATTTTAATTTTGAGCTAGCATAATCTTGGATATGACATATGTATATAATGATAGGAAGCTTTTGTGTTGATGAAATAATTATGTAATCTAATTATGAACACAATTAAATTATTAATATTTTCTCTTAGTTTGTGCCCAACTTATTTTTATATGACTAGTTAAGTAGGGAATTAATGAATAGTTAAGAGCTAGACATAGAACTAAGTATGAATTTATAACTAAGTGCATTTTCAAGCACCTTATCTTAATAAAATGAATGAATACATTGATATGAAATGAAACCAACCAAAAATGGTCTTAATATGTGTGCTTTAGGTGAGTGCATAATAACCTTTCTCGCATGATATATTGGTGTGATAGTTAATTATAAATCTTGTTATCTTAGATGTGTGACTAGGAAAATACATGTTAGACAAAAGGAAAATATCTAATTATAGAAAAACTTAGATATCTACCCTATTGTAGTTGATAAAAAATTAGGTTCCTAAAAAAACTTAGCCCTCTCCCTTGGCATATATTTTCTCTTACTCATCAAAGTGAATAGTTATTATTATGTTTTGTGGAGTGTCAAATTATCCCCCCTAGTTAGTTTTACTTTAGGTAACTTTCTTTATTTTATTGTTATCTTTTAAAATTATAGTTTTATTTCAATTTATTAAACTATGATCATCTCATTCCCTTTTGCCTTATCCAATTGAATGCTTTCTATCTAGTTCTCATTTGTTTGGGACATAGACATGGAAATGGATGAGGGTCATGTGGCCAATGTATCTTGTCATGGGTAAAGTGATTTCAGCCTAATAATGGTGACTATAGGGTCAATAACGATTAAAAAAATGGATATGGAGTAAATAATTATTTGTTTCATTTTAATGGTAGTGGAAGATGGAGGTGGAGGAGCAGATGTTACAACTAAAGGATTAAAAGTAAGTAATGGGTAACGATGGGTTATTTTTTATTATATGGGTGGAATAATAAGTAGAAAAGGAATAGAATTATGCATTATCAAATAAAATAGTGGGAAACTTTCCTTATACTTTGGGATATTTTATATTAGAAATGGAATGATATATAATACTTGGTAACCAGGTCATGATAGTGACTTTGGAAGTAGGGATAATTATTAGTGGGTCCAATATGGGCATTATGGATTTTAAAGAGTCCATTAGGGGGACTTGACTATTAAATAAAAAAAGTGGTGTCCAATAAAATATAGATTATTTTTACACTACTTAGGAGGGGTGAAAATTATGGATGGATAATTGATGGGGATTGTTTAACTATAGGAAATGAAATTATTGGAGGACATTGGATAAATATCCTTGGTACCATTTGTCTTGTATATACATTAATTATTAGAACAAACATATTGTGGGTTAAATGAGTAATCATTTCCACTTCTATCATTTGTGAAGGAGTGTTAATAGGGAATCCTCAAGTGGAAGCATTAGAAGACAAGAAAAAGGGGTGATAACTATCTATTCTATAGAATGTGCAATAGTAGGATAAACATCATAAATTAATACCGGTGGATAAGGAATTTGAGTAGGAAGAGAAATAAGATATTGTGTTACCTCACTCTTTAGGATACATTTACTGGAGAGTGTCTATGAATGACATTACTTTTAGTATATTTTTATTTAGGTGGTCCTCTATACTTAGATAATCATCTTGAAATTTTGAGTCATTAGGTCTTTCTTCTACTTATTTTGGCTAATTAGGCTTGGGAGGTGTGAATACAATGTAACTCGTCTAAATTTTTCTTCTCATGTCTTCATCATCATTCACATTGGTAAAAACCCAACTATGAGGATGAGGGTTATGATTGTAAAAAATTGAAAAATTTACCCTCAAGGCCTTGATATGAATCTTCACACTCCCTTGTTGATCCCATTGATGTGAGTCATGTTCATTCAAATTGAATGATGACCTATGATTTACTGCTACATGAATTGATAGCCATAGCTTGAAATTTTGCCTAAAATTTTATAAGGAAATGGATCCCATGGTTCCTATTTTTTTCCTTTAAAACTACAAAAAATAATGAAGAATTTGATAGGAAATTTATTACTCTATCAAATTTTATAGAAAAAAATTGGAAACCTTAAAGGAGATATTAAGACTCTTTATATCTTGATGATAATGCAACATGGATAAAACTAATATGCACCCATTATCAATATATATTTTCAAATTTATTTAGATAACCTAGGCATAGGTACTTATATTATTTATTGGTATATAAGGAATAAAAAATTTCATAGAATTCTAAGATAAACTACCTAAATACAAGTGCATATAATTTTGAGAAATTAAAATGGATTAATATTCCCATAGTAGGTATTCATCATAGAAATTTTCAAATACCACAATAAAATAAGCAACATTAACTTGATGTAAATTGTATAAAAATTACTACCATTTATTACCACCAGTAATTACTTTCTAAGATTGAATGAAATTATATCCTCTAGGGCAAGGGCCTATTTGTCATTTATTATCATAAAGATCAGAAGCACCGAGATCTTTGATGTGGGAGATACGAGTTATTACATAAATTTAGTTGATCAAGTCCATGTAAGTATTTATTATTGAACTAAATAAATAGATGGTAATGAAGGATATCCACATCTTCTTAGTTAAACCACCTATCTTGGTTCTCAAACCAATCCTTCAGCACTTCCATAAAAAAAATTTATTGATCCATTCAAAAATCACTAACTAGTTTTATAAAGCTTTAGGTTGTGGAATTTTTTAGTACCCCATAATGGATAAGCCAAACATGAATGTAGTTTTATTTTTATACTTAAAATATAAGACCACATCATATAAGTACTATGTTTTGATTTAAAAATATAAAATAAATTTGCATAGGAAATTACCTTTATCTTAATACAATTTGATATAACCCTACATTTTGAATGGTAAACATGTCATATATATAATTTTCATCTTATAAATTAAGTTTTTCTTCCTTTAGTACTAGACTTTTTCTATTAGTTTCATCAAAAAGGTTACTCCAATTCTTAAACATCATGCCCAAGGCATCACAGATGATTAAGGTGTTTCTGGGCACTTATGAAGTGTTGAATGAGAATTTTTTTGAATCCATTACCATGTTGTAGTATATATCTATTATTTTTCATTACCAATTTATGTGTCAAAATATTAGCTTGAAATTTTTATTCAAATCTTGGAATTTTTGGTGCTCTTTTAAGGCATTTTGGTCTCAAATGATTTCTTTGAATCTGAATAGTAAATGAATGAATGATGTTTTTTATTCACATTGAAATTAAATATTAATATGGTGGTTTAGATTCATTGGTGAAAAATAAGAATATAGTGGAAATCATAAAGTATTCTTTCCTTACATCCAAGGAGTTGTGGATAAGATTTCTTAACATTGAAAAAGGAAAAATATTATTATAATTTTCTCTCCTCCTAATAGTCTAAGACACCTATGTCACCTATGTCACCACTTACAACAATCACCTAGGTTAGTATACTAGAGTATTTATAGGTTTATTTATTCTAATTATTCCATGTCCTCAAGAACCTATATTAATTACACCTCTCTCCAATACCATCAATCAGGAGTAATCTCTTCAGGCACTCCCTATAGTATCCCCTACTCCATTCACTCTTCCTTCCACCACTATTATCACACCAACCATTCCTTTACCACCACGTACAGTGATTATTTCTACCATTTTATATCCTTCAGTCATTTAACCATATCCCTCACCTTCCACTCCCCCTTTGGTCACTTACCAAAGGAAATTTAAGGGTCTTTCCACCTCCTCCAAGGGAAAATAATTATAAGAAAGGCCATCTTTTGGTTTCCCCACCATAGAAGAATTCATTGATGAGGAGGAAGTAGGAGAAGATGATCCTAGAAATGTAATATATTTATTTGAATATTAAATTGATGAAGGTGAAGAATATTTAGAAATAATAATTGGGATAATACCTATAATAAGTGAATATGTAGCCTTACTTGATGAGGAAGTATAGTTGGAAAGGGATGAAACGAAGCTTGGAAGGCCTATAAGAATAAGAAACTATGGCTAGAACTTTTGATCATCAAGTCCTCAAAAAAGACCAAAGACAAAACATAAACACGGTATTCTCTTCTCTTGTTTCATATGTTACCAATGTAGATATTATAGTTGTAGTTTTTCCTCCAATGGTCCCAAATGTTCTTTTGTCTAGTTATATTGACTCTCCCATTACTTAAAATTCAAAGTGAGTAAAGTATCCAAGGAAAGGAGTTCATTTTTATGATTAGGTTACAATTTTTATTGAGAACCTTAGAAGGACACTAGCCCTTAAGAAACATTAAAATCAACTAGAGTGGCATATGCCATATTATTCACCCATATATTTAACCACTATGACCTTTGAGAAAACCCTAGGATTGAAAAAGTATGTGATTAAGGTCACTCCATTGAGATAACCTTCACCATGGGAGAGAATTAAATATCCACCTCTATAGTTCCTAATACAAATAAGTGAATCATTGGCATTGCCAGTGATAAAACTTACTCTAATGACTCTTCCACATTCCACATCTAAATAAATGAGCCCATAAGATGTAACAATATGTTAAATTATTATTCCCCAATGGGAAAAAGATATGAAAAATATAAGGAATGAGAGATAAAATGTAGCTACCATAGATTTACCTAGAGTCTTTACCCAGTTCAAAAAAAGAGTGGAACCATCCAAAGGGTGAGGAAGAGGAAGACATTGAATTTGAATACAAGTGAAGAAAGGGAATTTAAATAAAGATAAAATGTATTTCCCTTGTAAAATAAATCTATAAAGTATACAAAGGATACTAATGAATATACTAAATATTTCTATGTTTTTTTTGACTCAACTAGTGAAGCTATGAAACAATTGTAAAAAATAAAAGTTGAGGCACAATAGAGGTTATTGTAGATATAAATTATATAGGATCCTTGGGAGATAATTGATGATGTGTATATATAAACTATTAAATTGTGAAAATTTTTGCATAATATCTAGGTTGGTAGAGAATGAATCCAATCATAAAGAACAAAGTTCATTAAACTTTGGTACTAATTGAAAGAGTTAGATAAAATATTTATTTTTTTGGTTTTCTAATACTAGTGCCTTCAATAAATTGAACTTAATGTATGGCATGGATGCATCATGGTGCCTCAATTATGTAATTAAAAAAATTAGTGGTTCCCTCAATTGGCATACATAGATGAATACTCTATTGGGACATTTTAAAAATCATGAGACTGAGACTTTGGAAATTTTAAATGAAATGGGGTCATTAATGTGTTTACCCTATAGGTGAATTAGTCAATAGGAATTTTTTTGATATCCTCCTCTAAGTAGAACAAACAAATTCAAGGAGGAAGTTGAGAGTAAAATATATAAGACCAATGACGAAATATTGTAATTGATAGATTTTGCAAAGGATAGGGTGATAAGAGCTAAGGCTCTAGGAATAGAATTCAAGAGCTCATAAGTTAAACATATAAGGTTAATGGATGAGTCCATAAAACTCTTCAAACCTTCCCTACTTAATTTTTACATAATTAATAAGGAGTTAAAAATAACAAACATGTTTTTCTATGAACTTAGGGCAAAATAAAAAACTTTAGGGTCAACATCAAACATGAAATTAACTACTAGCATTGATACATCACGTGACAGTTCCTAATTTTAAATATTTGAAATAATGTAAAATCTAAGTGGAAACATATAGATCTCATAATAAATAATAGTGGGTAATTTAATTCCTCTAGTTATCACTCCATCATCGTATTTGACTAGCAATTCCACATCATCACCTTGATAAATATAACTATGTACTTAATTGCATTTGTTAATATGGATATTTGGTTCCAAATTCACATTTTATGTAGGTAGGTAGTATATATATATATGTATATATATATTGTATTTTTAGTTACAAAATTCTATTTTTGGATGATTGTTATACATGCATCCTTTGCATGAGATTTGGACACAAGTCCTATTTTTGTAAGTGTATTTTTAGAATTCAATTGAGAGATGAAGCCTTACCCATAAAAATATATTTATACTTGTGTCCTCCCAATCCTAAAGGGAGGAGAATTTTGGCTATCAAGATTAACAAGAAATTTTGAGAAATTCTACAATTTTAATCTTGGTGTAAAATTTGATTCTTCTCTAAAAAAATTGTGGATCATGTAAGAGGTTATATCATTCTAGTTTCTTATTCTTTTGGTTGTGTTTTAGTAATATATTTTATATATAATAGTTCATATT
Organism: Torreya grandis; assembly: GCA_037957365.1. NCBI lineage: Eukaryota > Viridiplantae > Streptophyta > Pinopsida > Cupressales > Taxaceae > Torreya > Torreya grandis. Next base: position 138,906 of record JARHVA010006555.1, on the reverse strand, counting down.
AAACTATATCTGATCTAAATACCTTTGGCATATAAATCACAACCCCCCTTGTGGATGTGTTATTATAGTATAAAAAACATGGAAAATTTTGATTTCATATGTTTAAGTATGTTTTATTCTAGATAAATTTGACTCCTAACTACATTTTATTTTTTGTTTTTTATATTATCCTAGTATAAATATTGGTCCATGATTTATTATCTGACCTATAGTTCAAATTTTGGTTTTGAAAATTTTCATCTAGTGTGGTCAACAAGCCTCATTTCCTACCCTAACTTTCCCTCCTTTTTGAGTTTATTTTGAAGTAATACCCACATTAGGTTAGAACCATAATTATTCCACCCATATCAATTATATTTATACTCATCCATATCTGACCCATCTATGGTAAACAAGCTACCTTGTTCACTATTATTCCACCAACATGTTGTGTATAAAAACCAATACCTTGTAACTCATGCCTTATAGTGAATAATTTTCACCAAAATTAAAATGTTATAAGATACATTGTAAAAAATTTATATGGTGTGAATGAAACCCACATCAATAAGTAATTAACTTGGTGATAGAAGGAAGACATGCACCTCCACCTCTATTTTATTTGAAAAGAGTCACTTGAGTTATACTAAAAGCACCTAAAATATTAATAATGATAACCTTAGACACTAAATATTTACACAATTGAAAATCCATATAAAATTTATGTATGATAAAGTAGTTAGGAGATAACCCTAGACTCAATCATTTTCTCTAGGTAGATACCCTGATCTTACATTACTCCCAGTGGCTCATCCTCAATCTTAGTCATAGCCTCAAATCCAAGCTTTGATTTAGGCTCTATCCTGTACAATGAGTTTTAATATCAATGTTGCTATAGGTATCGATTATCTACCCAAAAACCTTGAGAAATAATACCTTATTTTTATCCCTTAGGAGGAAGGACTATAGAAGAACATATCAAGGCCCTCAAAACTACATTAGGAATCTTGAATGTAGCCCATGAAAACATGACATGCAGACTATTTCCCTTCATATTATTAGATGCAACCTATGATTGGTTTATTAATGTCCTAAAAGGTTCTATTACCTCTTGGGAAGAGTGTAAAAATACCTTTTTAGCATAATTTATCCATGTCACCAATGTAAGTGTTATTTATCAATACTTTACACGCATGAATAGAGAGCCAAATGATCTAATTCAAGCCTTCAATGCTATATTTTAAAATATGTATAGTATAATTGAGACTTATTACACACCTAATGAGTCATTAGATCTTGAGATGTATAATAATACCCTAGACCCTATGAATGTTGTCTTTATATGCATAACTATTAGGATTGATACACTACCTTTGGTTTATCCAAAGATATCAATGTCTACAAACAATTAAACCCTCAAATATAATATTTTACCCCACTCAATATTTATCCTATTTTTATGTCCTTAAATCCAAATACAAATTAAAATTAGAATACTATGGCCCAAAACCAAAACCAAGTGTATAATCAAATGCTTTTAACCTAGTTCATACCCAATCAACATCTTAGCTTCATGAATAGTTCTATTTCTAGTTATAAAAACTTAAATCAATCATTGGTATGAATCAATAATTCTATAACATAGGGTAAAAATTCTTATTCCATAAAAAATAGGATTAGAATCAATCCAAAGGATGGTTAATAAATTAACCAATAAGTTTTTGAACATGAGAAAACACATGGGTAAAATTGAAGGCCATAATATCAATAAGAGATTTGGATTTTAGAGGTACAATAGACATTTCAACAGGGCCAATAATAATATTAAATGTCATCCACATAATAAGATACCATAGATCAACATCATGGAATCAACCCTTACAAATTGGTGTTGAGTTTATAACACTGCACAATATGGTGAGCTAAACTATATCAAGTTCTACATATCCTTCAAGCTCTTTCAAAAGGAGATGGATATGAATGAAGGTTATTCACATCAAACATAACCTTCATATATTGATCCTAGATATTCTAGTATAATAATGGTATTTGATACCTATCATCTCCTATTTACAAAAGAGGATGACAATGAATTAGAGGATAATACAAATGAGATCCATGCATTCTAATAGTTTTAAAAGAATAATTACAATCTGAGAAGTAAGAAACCAATTACTACTTTAACACCTTCGAATAATAATTATACTACTCTTCTAGATTCTCAAGCCAAAAATAACCCTCCTTGCCCTAGGAGAGAATAGTAGTTACAAAGTGCAGAACCATAAAGTAGGGTTAGGTAAAACATTATTGAGGATATGAAGAAGATTAAGGACAATATCACCCTATATGAATTGGTTTAGATCACTAAATAAAGAGAACTTTTTATCAAATCCCTAGCTAAAATATCCTCTATATTAGACAAATCCAAAGATGTTCATGAAAATGTGGTGGTATTTAAAGATAAAAATGAAGTATCATCATTTATTATAACTATTTTAATGTTCAAAAAGAATGTGCACAACTTCTTGGTTGACTCAGGTGCCTTAGTTAATGTGATGTGAATAATTATGTGCAAAAAGTTGGGTTTGACTCAAAATAAGTTAAATAAGGTGGTCTTATAGTTGGATGAGTCTTATGTCCCATGTGTTGGAGAATTAAAAATGTGTGTATTTAGTTGGCATATGAACCATGTGTGTATCAAACCATTGACATTCCAAAAGCTTATGGTCTATTACTGAGCCATGATTGGTATATGACACTAAATGGGTACATAGACACTAAATTTTCACACATGTGGTTACCCTAGAAAGGAGTAGCCAACCAGATTTAAGTGGATAGGGAACCAAAAATGAAACACTTGATTACTAATTACAATGCCACTAAAAATAAACTAGACTTCATGTCTTCACATGATAGATTTTATGCATTCACCACTAAGTAAGAGTCACATGGACAATAATTTGAAGGTCCATCTTAGTTATGGACTCTCCATTTTGAAATAACTAGATCAAAACAAGGTTCTACTACAGGTGTATCCTTGAAAGCTCTAGATGACAAGAAGTACCTTACTACTTATAAGTTATAGTTTCACTACACCAAAAACATAGTAGATTATGAAACTCTAATCCTTAACTTATAGTTTTTACTCAAACACAATGTTAATTAGTTGTAATATTTTCAAACCTAAACTAGTGGGTAGTCTGATCATAAATAATTATAAGTGTAAGCTCACATATTTAAATAAGTATAAAAATTAAGATATAACTTGATTCAATCCTTTAAAGGATTCAACATCAAGGCCATCCCTAGAGATAAATAGATAATTAACTTGTTAGCAACTTTAACTATTAATATGGCACCACTCAAAGAATCCAAGATGCATAAGTTCTTGTTAGGTTGTGGAGCTAAAAGCTTCAACTATGTAGACATGGAGGAGGTTGCTGAGTTCTAGGGATATCGACGTCAGTAGTGTAACCAACATCAGTCATCAGTGCAGAAGGGAAACTGACATCGGCAGGAGGTCGGCTGACATCGGTCATTTCTAGGCAGATAAGGACCAACATCAATCACCTGTGGTAGTTCTAGAACTGCTCGTTACATGAATAGTTAGTTCGTTGAACTGAGTGTTTACATGTAAAGGCTATTTTTACTCTTGAGTTGCATGTCTAATTATTTGAAATTAGAAGTCTAAGTTATTGTTTAGTGTGGGATCTATTTATAGACCCATTGGCATGTATTGTAATTATGAGCAAATAGAGGAAGGCAAGGAAGATCCTTCCAATTGTAAGAACAGGGTGATCTGCAGGTTGTTGCAAGATCAAGGAGAATTTCTACATGTGTAAGTAAGATCATTTGAGTTGCAATTTGTTGCAAGCTTATGGGAGATCTACTTGAAGTACTTTGAGTACTTGTGTACTGGCAGGGTTATTACTAACTGGTTGGAGGTGAACACCAACTCTATGTTTGAGTTGTGTGTTGGGACCATTTTTGGTAGGAGAGTGAACTCTTGAGAAGAATTATTGTACACTTAGTGTGGGAAGCCTGAAAGGTGTGGAAGACTATGGCATCTCTTCATTGTATTCTTTTTTGGATGAGTATTAATACAGATTGTGTCGTCTCTCATATTCTATGTCATTTTTGAATTCTAGTTACTTATTACTTCTGGTTAATTTTGCATGTTTAGTTGCTTATACAAGGTAATCATATTGTGCTCTTATTGAGGAGCAAGATCCTGACAAGTGGAATCAAAATTGTTTGTTGTTCTTGATTCCCCATCAACTGGTATCAGAGCTTTTCGTTGGGTTACTAACAGGAGTTTCAGATTTGGTTAGTGTGTGTTGATTACAGGTTACTCACAGGGGTTTCTATTTGAGTGGAAGTATAGCAATGGTAGAAGAAAGTAAGCTATGAATGGAGAAGTTTAATGGCAAGAACTATCAATTATGGAGGATGCAGATTGAAGATTATTTGTATCAGAAAGATTTGTACTTACCATTGGGTGGGGTTGCATGCAAGCCCATGGATATGAAGGATGAAGAATGGGAGGTTCTTGATTGGAAGGCTCTGGGATCTGTAAGGTTGAGCCTTGCATCATCTGTGATTTCCAACTTATCTCAGGCTAAGAAAATGGTAGAGTTGATGGAATCTTTGGCAAATTTATATGAAAAACCCTCAGCTTCGAATAAGGTATTTCTTATGAAGTAATTATTTAATTTGCAAATGTTGGAAGGTGGATTTGTTCATAGTCATCTTAGTGATTTCCATGGTTTGGTAAACCAGTTAAGTTTAGTCAATATTGTTTTTGATGATGAAATTAAGGCTCTCTTAATCTTATGATCATTCCCTGAAAGTTGGGAGAGTTTGGTAATGGCAGTTAGTAATACTGTGTCTGCTTCAAAAATCTTAAAAGTGGATGATGTTGTGAGTGTACTCTTGAATGAAGAAATTTGTAGAAAAAGCACAGGTGAATCATCAAGAAATGCTTTGAGTGTGGAAAGCAGGGGAAGGCAAAGAGATAAGATTGAGCATGGGAGATCAAGGTCTAAGATAGGCAGGAGATATAAGTCTAGGTATGGTAGAATAACCTGCTAGAAATGTGGAAAGCAAGGGAACTTAAAGAGAGATTACACGTCGAATGAAGATCAGCATGAAGGACATGAAGAATTAGATGTTGTAGATTATGTTGCACAAGATGCTCTGGTATGTTCCTTAGATAAAGTAGAATCTTAGGTTTTAGATTTTGGTGCCTCTTTTCATGCATCCCCAAATAGGGAATTTTTTCATGAGTATGTCCAGGGAGACTTTGGAGAAATTTATTTAGGGGATGGTAAGCCTTGTCAGATGGTTGGCAAAGGGAAAGTGAAGCTAAAATTGTAGACAAGGAACACATGGGTGTTGAAGGAGGTCATGCATATCCCAATCCTGAAGCAGAATTTGATTTCTATTGGAAAGTTAGGTGATGAGGGTTGCACAATAACTCTCACAATAGACTCTTGGAAGGTTACCAAGGGTGCACTTTTTGTAGCAAGAGGTAAGAAAGTAGGTACACTTTATCTATCTACTTGTATTACTGATTCTCTTTTTGGTTTATCTACTTCAGCTGTAGATTTGAAGATGTAGCTTAATAGGCTTGGTCACATGAATAAGAAGGGGATGCATGTTCTTGAGTCAAAGGGTATGCTTTTATATTTGAAAATCATGGATCAAGATTTATGTATGAAAAAGAAGAAAGTGATGTTTCTTGAAAAAAACCAATGTTTTTGACAAGAATAGGAAAGCCTTGGTTTTTAAGGAGAAGATGACAAATAGAGATCAGCACAAGGGACTAAATAATTCTAAGTAGAGCAAGGTTGACATCGACAAGGGTTTGATCCAAAAGGAGCTCATGGGTAAAGGTCATCACTCACAAGTAAAACACAGAGACCAACGTCGGTTAGAAAATTGGCATCAGCATCCAGACAAGGACTGACGTCAGCTATGTGCAGCTCGACATTGGTGACTCTAGATAGATAAACACCGGCATCAAATAGAGGGAACTGACATTAGCGATGAGGTAGTCACATGGAACTGACATCAGTCAGATGTAGACTGAGATGTGACTAACATCGGTCACTGAGACAGATTTTGGGTAGACAGTAAGCTGTTAAGGAGTCTCAGGCACCCATATGGAGGACTTAAAGGGTAAGTAAGCCTCAAATTCATCATTTCCCTTCTTTACACAACTTGTTACTCACTGATGGTCAAGAACTAGGAAGTTATTAAAGAAGCAAAGCAGGTAGATCCAAGAAATAGTGGGAGCTTGGCATGGATGAAGGATGTGATTCCTTGGAGAAAAACCAAATGGGAGTTTTTGGGTGAAGTTGCCAACTAGGAGAAAGCACTGAGAGATGAATGGATGTTCAGGATAAAGAAGAGCAGGAATGGACATGTGAGACAGAAGGCCAGGGTATATGGTCTTGTGTAAGCTGCAAGACAATGGAAGATTAACCATTGTGTTTCTCTTTACTAGGTTGGATAATATTAGCTACATTATCCTATTACTATATTGTGTGCTTGTTGCAGGGTTACACATACAAGGAGTTGTTAAACTAAAGGTAAAGCTAGTTCAGAAGTGTGTCATGAGGAATCTAGGAGCAGCAAGATTCTTTGGCATGAGTGTGTTCTAGGGACATGGAAGGTCACATGTTGACTTTGTCTTCAGATGATTTGTGAAACTAGTTAGCACGCTGATGGTTGGACAATTCTATGAACAGTGTCTTGATTCACATAATGAGGTTAAGTGCATGGTATGTACTAGACCTGAGTTTGCCCAAGCAATGGGTGTTATAAGAAGTTTGGATCCAATCTGGGAAAGAAGCACTAGAGGGCAGTTTAGTGGATTCTCAGGTATCTAAGAGGGACCAGCAGTAGGTGTACATGCTATGCAGGGTCAAGTTATTTTCTACATGGGTTTGTAGATGCAGATGTGGTAGGTGATTTGGATGACAAGAGGTGCACCACAGGATTTTTGGTGGTTGGTCTTCAAGAGTGATCTTGAAGAGGGATACAAAGCAAAGGGAATAAACTAGATGATGTACAAGTATAGGTATAGTTACAACTATTTATCTCCAAGTGGGAGATTGTTAGGTTATGGAGCTAAAAGCTTCAACTATGCAGACATGGAGGAGGTTGCTAAGTTCCAGGGATACCAACGTTGGTAGTGTAACTGACATCGGTCATCTACAGTGTAGAAGGGAAGCTAGCATCGGTAGGAGGTTGGCTAATGTTAATCATCTCCAGGTAGACAGGGACCGATGTTGATCACCTATGGTAGTTCTAGAACTGTTCATTGCATGAATAGTTAGTTCATTAAATTGAGTGTTTGCATGTAAAGGCTATTTTTGTTCTTGATTTGCATGTCTAATTATTGTAAATTAGAAGTCTAAGTTATTATTTAGTGTGGGATCTATTTATAGACCCATTGGCATGTATTGTAATTATGATCAAATAGAGGAAGGCAAGGAAGATCCTTCCAATTGTAAGAATAGGGTGATTTGTAAGTTTTTGCAAGATAAAGGAGAAGTTTTACATGTGTAAGTAAGATCATTTGAGTTGCAGGTTGTTGCAAGCTTATGGGAGATCTACTTGAAGTACTTTGAGTACTTGTGTACTGGTAGGGTTATTACTGACTGGTTGGAGGTGAACACCAACTCTGTGTTTGAGTTGTGTGTTGGGACCATTTTTGGTAGGAGAGTGAACTCTTGAGAAGAATTACTGTACACTTGGTGTGGGAAGCCTGAAAGGTGTGGAAGAGTGTGGCATCTCTTCATTGTATTCTTTTTTGGATGAGTATTAATGTAGATTGTGTTGTCTCTCATATTCTATGTCATTTATGAATTCTAGTTACTTATTGCTTTTGGTTAATTCTGCATGTTTAGTTGCTTATACAAGGTAATCATATTGTGCTCTTATTGAGGAGCAAGATCCTGACAAGTGGGATCAGAGTTGTTTGTTGTTCTTGATTCCCCATCAGTTCTTAGTGGAGTTGGTCCATCGGACCTCCATCCAAGATAATGTGGATAACTTATAGGTGTTTAATGATGACCAAAAAATCATACAATTCATGAACATATCTAGATATTATGAAGTACATATAATAGATGAGAAATAAATCAAACCCATGCATGGTGAAGACCTAGGAGAAGATGGAATTTTACAATTGAAGAACCACATCCCTCTAGGCACAATATCCTTAGAGTGAGCCTTTGATATATACCTTAAAATCATAATTAGAAACCACCAATAACAACTAAATTAGATTTCATAAATGAAAATTTTGGAAGTAAACAACACCTTAAATAGGTGAATGCAAGCCCAATTTTTATTAAAATTGGGAAACAAAATATAAATTACCTCATGGAAAAATACAAATATTTGATAGCCTCAACATGCAAAGACCTAAAATTCTTTGACCCTAGAGTCATTACTCATACTATCCTGATGAATCCAGATCATAAGCCTTTCAAACAAAACTAGAGGCTAGTAAATCCAATTATGGAACTTATAATTCAAATAAAATTACTTAATATGTTGGAGGCCTAAATTGTCTTCCCAATTAGGCACTCTACTTGCATAGCCAATTTAGTACCAATTAGGAAAATGAGTAGAGAAATAAAAATCTATGTCAATTTCAATAACTTAAATAGAGCATAAGATAAATACAATTACCCCCTACCCTCATTGGATGAAGTAATTTAAATGATCATTAGATCAGAGATTATTTCCTTCTTGGATAGAATCTCTAGTTACAATTAGGTACTGGTAGAGGTACAAGATCAAGTGAAGACTACCTTCACCACAAAATGGGGAATTTTTGCATATAAGAGGATGCCATGTGGCCTAATTAATGTAGGATTAAATTTTGAGAGAACCATGGACATCAATTTCAAAGGTGTGGTTGGCAAGTGCATAATTATATGCATGGATGACCTAACTATGTTATCTGAAGATTGAGTTAACTAGGTATACCACATTTAAATTGTGTTCGATAGATGTATAACACATGGAGTATTAATTAATCCAAATAAAAAAATATTTGGAGTTACTAAAGATAAGATATTATGCCATTCATTACTAAAGACATGATCTCTATTGATTTAGATTAGGTTCATGCCATATCCAAGTTAACACCTCCAAGTAGTAAGAAGGAACTGAAGTCCTTATTTCTTAAGATTAAATTTGTGTTAAAATTTATTTATAGATTTTCACAAATCATTAAACCATTAAACACTATGGTGATTAAAGATACCAAGATATAATGGATGACATAAGACTAGAGGGATTTTCAAGACATTAAGATTGTTATTGCTTATGTCCTAGTTCTGATTAGTCCAGACTTTAATAAGGACTTTTATCTTTATTATTTCACTTCATAACATACTATAGAAGTTATACTAACAAAAAATGTGGATGACAATGAACATCCCATTGCCTTCATGAGCATCAATTTATAGGATATAGAGTTGAAATATTTTATGATAGATAATAATATTTATGCCTTGATAAAAGTGGACAAAATTTTTAGGCATTATATCCTATGAAACAAAACATATGCCATTGTTATAGATCCTACTATCAAGATCACACTTGGATAGAATGAACTAGGTGAAAGAAGAGGAAAATGGATGGCTAAACTCTAGGAGTTTAACCTTGAAATCATACTAGCCAAGATGGTAAGAGGACATGGGATCATCCAACTAATGAATAAAACTAATCCATAGATAAGTATTGAAAAATAAATGAGACTCAATTAATTGATGGTAAGTGGTACACTCAAATCATTCATTAATTTCTCATAGGTGTGCATCCTTTGGAGCTAAATAAATAGTATAAATGAGCCCTCAAGATTAAATGAACTCATTATATGATAAATAAATGAGTCTTGTATAGAAATAACTATGAGGGCATTTATTTAATATGTTTTTCAAAGGAAGAATCTACTAATATCCTAAATAATCTACATTAGAAGATAGGTAGTGGGAATCCCTCAAGAAACATAACAACTCAAAAAATTATGAGGATGGGATACTATTGGCCCTCCATATTAAAGGGTATGTATAACCATGTTAGGACCTATCATGATTCCCAAGTTTTTAGGAAAAGAGAATTAAATTCTCCTACCTCTTTTTATCCAGTCATTGAAGGACATCCATTTTCCTAATGGGGTCATGATTTTATTGGGGTGATAAATCTAAACTCTTTCATAGGACATAAGTTTATCTTCATAAACATTGAATACTAGACCAAGTGGACATAATCTATAAAAATAAATAATTACATAATAATTGATGTCATCATGTTTTTTGAAGAAAATATATTGACCAGATTTGGAACCCTCATTTCTTTAGTTTGTGATAATTGTCCAACTTTTCAATCTTCTAAATTCATAGGATGGGCTTATGATAATAAAATCACAATCAAGTTCTCTATGAACTATTATCCATGAGGGAATAGAGTATCTGATTATACCAATAATAACATAATGTATGTCATTAAGAAATCAGCACAAGAAAAACCAATAGAGTAACATCTCTTATTAAAATATTTACCATGGGTAGATAGAACCAATTACAAGCAAGCCCTTAAGGCTTCACTTTTCCTTCTAGTGTATGGGAAATATCCAATCTTTCCCATTACTCTTAAGATACTAATTTACTATTTCATATAAGAGTACATGGGGGAATATGAAAGAGTATAATATAGATTATTAGATATAGTCTAGATGGAGGATGCAATAACTAAAGCACTATATAACTTCAAGAAACATTAGAATATTTTCAAAATATGGTCTAACAAAATATCCAAGATTAAATCCTTTAGGATATCAGACTTAATGCTTCTATGAGATAAAACACATGATAATAAAGCTTAAAATATAATTTCACCCCTTTATGGATTGGAACATATCAGATATCAAAGATCCTATGTAAGAATTATTTTTGGTTGAAAGACCTCCAAGGTAATGACCTCACCTTTTTAGTCAATGGATAGTTTTTGAATCAATATGTCATGGATTTTACAACTAGAGATGCCTCAAAATGAATATAATTAGAGATTATATATGTAGAATAAGAATGGATTTATTTCTTTTTATGACAGATTTCATGCTTTCTAGGATAAGTGTATACTTTCTAGGACTAATCTTTCCTAATTTCTACATTTTATTTTAGTAGATTAGTTGTTTTGATTTTAGTCAGTTAGTTTTTATGATTTATATATTATTTATCTATAGCTATAAAACAAAATAACTAATTTTCTACATGGAGATTACAAAATAACTATAAAAAATAATGGGATGATTCATGAGGATGCCACATTGGTCCTCATAAAGATGTATTCTAATAGTACTAGAGATTTTGGAGTAAAGGTATGTGTTATGATTTAATTAGGTCTTAATTTGATTGGATGAGTTTATTGGACCTCTGGGATTTACTCTAATATAATCATGCAAAATTTAGCAAGACTTTCCATTTTTAAAGACTAACTACACTATAACATGATAAAACTTGGATGGGAGATAATAAATATATAGATACACACTGACAAGGATGTATTTATTGAAATAAGTTTACTTATACATACACCCAACCAATGGTGATTCCCAACCTTTCTTCTATCTATGTTTAGAAATATATATATATATATATATATATATATATATATATATATATATATATATATATATATATATATATATATGTATTCATACAAACTAATAGAAAAGGGTGATTCAAGTAATATCTACCAAGGCTATGGATGCTTGGCTAGAATTATATCAAGGCTTTAAGTGGAATTAAAGGAATCTCTATTAGGGCTATGGACACATGACTAGTAGTAGAGAAATATAAAGGTTTTCTTTACTATTTGGTTACAAAATCTGAGATCAAAATAAAACCTATAGTGTCTATGAATATTTTTGTCAAAACTCTCATAAAAAAGAAAATTAAATCCATAAAATCGTACACTTAGATCCAAGGAATGTAAAGGGTTAGTATGTTGCATGAGGAATTAGGAGTCTATTTTATGGTCTAGTGTGTTTATTTATTTCTTGCTATGGATAAAGTTTAGTTATGTTGCATTAATGAGATTCTAGGTTCTTAAAATATTCAAGAAATTTTTTCCCCTATGATTCACCATTTTTGTCCCCTAATAGACATACCTCATTTAAAAAAATCAAAATGGGACCCATTATTGCTGAAAATATTTATTCAGGGTATGATAAGTCTTAGGAATCCATGGTAAGAATTTATTCATGCAAAATTCTAAGGTCGTATTTAGAATTATAAAGTTATAAGAGTTATAACTATTAAAATTAAAGATTGAACAAATATTTTGAGTCATTCTTAACCTTAAGATTTCATATTTTCCTTTGAAAAGTTAGCACTTTGATTTACAGACTAATGAAACCAATGTTTTCATCTTAGTGTTTCTATTTTTTATTTCAAATGACAAAAAGATTATTGATGAATACTTGATAATCATTCATGACTGAGAATACCCTTATTACACAAAATTAGGATAGGTGGTGTCACCACATTACTTAGATCCTTCATATTTAAAAAAAAAAAATTACAAGTTTTCAAGGTCCCTACATTTCAAGACATGGACAAGTTGTGTTACAACATTACATGAAACCTTCCACAAAAAAAGAAAAATTATAAGTTATTTAAGTATTTGATCCCAAAGATCATGTCATGTGTCACTTCATTACACATAACCTCAGAAGCTTTTAAATTAAATAAATTCTAATGGTTTTGAGCTTATTAGTCGAGGGTTTAACTCTTGTCATATTTTCATCAATATAGAACCATAAAAGAATTAACCAGACTAATTATTTTGAGTTCTTTTAATATAATGGTTATAATCTTCTGAGTTCTAAGTATTTGAAACTTGTCACATTTTTTTTTACCTTGAACCATAAATGGATTAAATCAAAGTCGATCATTCAATGGTCTGATGGCTCTGAGTCTCTGCACCTCTAAATCCCCAAGTCATGCCATATGTTAACATATCTTACATATAAAATTTACATTGGATGAATAGTATAAAAGTCTCAAGCACCCATGTTATCATACCTCAATTCCTCATAGGCCCAAGGTTGCTCCACATGGAAGAATTATGTTAACTCATAGCTCGAGAGTATATAAAGTGAATATACAAATCTAAAGGCTCAAGTGAATGATAATTGGACAAATGTCACACTATAATAGATGATAAATCATATTACACATAAATTAGTTTTAAATCAAGGAAAATAATTTGGTAAGTGATAATTTGACAACTGTCTATAACATGATGACTGGATGCATAAAATTGACAAATAGTTTCCATTTAGAAAACAAGTAAACCTACCAAAGCTAATTGGCACATTTAAATTAAAATGGGAAAAAAATAAAAAGTTTATTATTTGGATTAATGACACATGAATTCATTCAAAACTTATAATTTTGGTCAATATATGCAAAATCTAAGTGAATTCTAGTCATTTCATCATCAATCTATCAATCAAAATTTATAATTTTGAGCCCTCGAGCATCCAAAGATCCCTAGGTTTTTTTAGTGAATTTACAATAAAAAATTAGATTATTTGGAGAATAAATTTCATAGTTTGATATAATGGCCTCCTCTTCAAAGTAAGTTCATGTTCAAGTCCCCCTTAATATACTCTTATGCTAGGAGCACATAATACATGGACACGCTATTAAATAAAAGTGCCCTAGAATTCATGTTCCTACACTATTCAACACTTTTGAATGTTGTAGAGTCTATAGCACCCTTATCTATATAATACCAAGTATATATAGATGAGAAAAAATATATTTATGACTTGCTACCCATCAAAATTTAAGGTCTTCATAAATTAACATCAAAACTAGAGGTAATGCCTTGCATAGACATTCTTAGAGGTTTATTTTTTAATGGAGTATTTTTTGGGGATTGATTACACCTTAGGGAAATAAAAATGTAGCTATGGTTATTTTTGGGAGAGATTTTAAAAGGTACCTTAGAATTCTATGTCTTGAGATTACCTATAACCAAGTCTTGACCAATGTTTGGATTGATCACAACACATTATATGAAAAAATAAAATAATGGTTGGTTAAGGGTCAAAGATTGAATCCCAAGGGAGGAATTTCCTCTAATTTCATTATAAAATTCAAACCTAGGATTAGGATACCTATGGCCCTCATAAATAAAATATATGGTTTTGAAATCATAACTTATGTACAAGTGGAATGGGTCCCTTAGATAGAGATTATTATAACTTTAGACAAGTTAGTTGCCCTATGGGATGTCATAAGTTCTTGATTGAATCCAAAAAATTTATATCCTAAACAAAGGCCAATCAATGGAAAATTTTATATTATGTCATATCTAGTAGATATAGTGATAGACATAGTTTACATTACACATGGGGAGCTATGGCAACACTGAACATAATATTTAGGTAATAAAATCTATAAAGATTACTCTTTCATGTTTGTATATAGATTCAAAAATGAAATTCAAAGGATATGTGAGGAAATATATCCTCAAGAATATTAGGTGTTACATGGAATCAGAAGCCTCGGATGTCTAAAAACCTAACAAGAAACATTGTTAAAATGGGGGATTACTAGTATTATCTTGACTGCATAGTCATCATAATTGAAGGGACAAGGAAAACTACTTTATTCTTGACACACCACATCCTAGAAAAAATTACATAACAAGAGGTGGATTTTCAAATATGTAATATCATTAATTAAGAACTTGGATTTAAACATAAATAATATTATTATAAAACTCCTATAAGTATTAGACAACTTTAATTTGTGGTTAGGCCACATTTCAACTAGGTTGGGAAAGTAAAATCCCACTAAAATTTAAAGGTGGCCCAATTCAGGGAATTAGACTCTAGGAAAAAAATAAGAACATATCTCAAACACCTTAAGGAAAAGAGGGTAAATTTTTTTTATGGTCACTAGGAATATGATCATGATGTTTTTATAAATGCATCATATGATACTAGGGTATGGACTAGGATGAAAGATAAAGAATGTCTATGATATTTTTTCATACTCTTCAATATAATCTTGAGATCACTAAAGAACAAGCTAAGGAGATGGAATAAAAAACATAGAGAGATTGGAGCCATCAATGACCTCCAACTCATCCACAATATTCAAAAGGGAAAGACTAACTTCCCTTTCCTACATGAGAACATACAAGTTTACAATAGGAAGAGTCTAACATCTAGAGGCATTACAACCCTAAAAAGGGATGGAAATTCTATGATGCCTCCTCATACTCATTTTTAATTTGCATCTCTAGATATCACTACTAAATTTTTGGGAATATCCATTACAAAAGAGAAAACCACACCTCTTCTAGATTGGTAGAAGAGCACATTTTCTATGACACCTTCATAGCCACTTAAAACTGTCACCTAGGTTAGTCTCCTCAAGTATTCATAGTATTCTTTCTTATCTATTCCATATACTACTTCTTCTCTTTAGGCACCTATGATAATTATACCTCTCTTCACTACCATCAATGAGCAAGCATATTCTCAAGCAATCTCTACTATACTATACCCTATGATATTCAACCTTCCTTCCACCATTGTTATCCCACCAACCATTCCTTCACCACCGCTTGTAGTGATTCTATCTACCAATGTATCTCCTTAAATAAATTCACCATCTCCATTACCTTCCATTACCCATGTGGTCCCTTATCAAAGGAAATTTAAATGTCTTTTTACCTCCTCTAAGGACAAAAAATTAGAAGAAATGACATAGTTTGGTCTCCCCACCATAGAGGAATCCATCTATGATGAAGAATTAAGAGAAGAGGAACCTAGATAGGTAATATATTTATTTGAATATTCACCTGATGATGCTGAAGAAGAGGTAGAAATAATGAAGGGGCCATGACCTATAATAAGTGAAGAGGTATCCCCAAATGATGAGGGAAAAGAGTTAGAAAGTGCTAAAGATATGAAGTTAGAAGGCCTTCAATAATAAAAAACTATGGATAAAACTGTGGATTAGTAAGTCCTCACATAACATAAATGAGGTAGTATCTTCTCTTGTTTCATATTTTACTAATGTAGATATTGTAAATGTAGATTTGCCTCCAATAGTTCCAAATATTCTTTTGTCTAGTTTTATTTATTCTACCATTATTTTAACTTTAAATCAAATAAAGGATCCAAGGAAAGGAGTTAATTTTTGGATTAGGGTTACAATTTTTACTTATAATGATAGAAGGCCACCAACCCTTAAGAAACATTAAGCTCAACTAGAAATGGATATGCCATAGTATTCACCCATATATTCAACCAATATGACTATTTAGAATACCCCAAGACTAACCAAGTATGTGGGTGAAGTCACTCCATTGGGAGAAAATTTACCATGCGATATAATTATCTATCCACATATCTAGTTCACAATACAAATAAATACATCATTGACACCACCAATAATAACACCTCTTCTAATGACTCCTCCACCTTCCAAATCTAAATACCTAAGCCTAGAGGATGTATAAATAGGGGAAATTATCATTCCTAAATGGGTAAAAGAGGTCCAACATATTAAGGGATGAGATACAAAACCTAGTTGTCATAGATTTACCTATAGTCTCTCCCTATTCGATAAAAAAAGTGGAACCATACAAAGGGTGAGGAACAGGAAAGAATTGAATTTAGATACAAGGGAAGAAATAAAATTTAGATAAAGATAGTATATATTTCCCTTGAAAAAGAAAGATAAAAAGGATATAAAGGATCCTGATGAATATTTGAATATTTATCTACTTTTATGGCCTTGGCTAGTGAAGATCTAAAATAAATGTATAAAATAAAAGAGGATTAATAATAGAGGTTGGTTCAAAGATAGACTATATATACTCCTAGATATATATTTGATGATGTGCATAGATCAACTATTAAGTTTTACAACATTTTTCATAATATCTAGGTTGCCTAAGTAGGAATCCAATTAGATAGAAAAAAGGTTTTTAAGCTTTGGAACTAATTGAAAGAGTGAGAGAAAATATTAAATTTTTTGGTCTAGTGCTTCAAAACTAGTGCCTTCAATCAATTAATGTTAATGTCTATCATTGATGAATCATGTTTCCTCAATTATGTAATTTAAAAAAAGAAATATTTTCCTCAATTAGCATACAAAAATGAAGACTTTATTAGGACATTTTAAAAATCATGAGAGTGAGGCCTTGGAAATTTTTAAAGAAGTGAGGTCACTAATGTGATTACCCCTATAGGTGAATTAGTCAACATGCCAAATGTTGATATCCTCCTTCAATCAGTTACAAATAACTTCAAAGATTAAGTTGAAGGCACAATATATAGGACCAATTATGAATATTTTCAATTGATAAATTTTTGTAAGGATAGGGTAATGATATTTAAGGCTTTGGGAGTAGAATTCAAGAAATCAAAAATTGAACATATAAGGTTGCTGGCTGAGGCCATCAAACTCTTCAAACCTTCCTTGATCAATTTTTAAATCACTAATAAGGATTTTGAATGATCAAACATGTTTTTCAAAGAATTAAGGGTAAAATAAATAGCTTCAAGGTAAGTGTTAAGCATGAAACCAACTAATAACATTGCTACATCATTTAAGGGTTCTTAGTTTTTAGTATTTGTAGTCATGCAAACTCCAAGTGGACCTATCTTGATTCCATAAGGAACAATAATGATTACTTTAGTTCCTCCAAATATCACTCCATCATATTATTTTTCTAATATTTCCACATCACCATATTGATTAAAAAACTATATACTTGCATGTTTTTGTTAATATGTAATTTTGGTTCCAAATTTGTGTTGCATATATATTGTATATTTAGTTATGATATTTTATTTTGGAATGACTATTGTATATGCAACCTTTATATGATATTTGGATATAAGTCATATTTTTAAAATGTTTTGTTAGATTCACTTGAGAGATGAGGCATTCCCAATCCAAATATTTTTGTACTTGTTTCCTCCTAATCCCAAAAGGAGGAGAATTTTGGCTATTAAAATTAGTAGGAAATTATAAGAAATTCTATAATTTTAGTCTTCATGTGCAAAACCTGATTCTTCTCCAAAAAAATTATGGATTATGTAAGAATTTAAACTGTTTTGGTTTATTAGTAATTAACTTTTGTATTAGTTATCTATTTTATATGCATTCATTCATATTAATATATAGTTGATTTGAATACCTTTGGCATATAAATCATAATCCCCCTTTGTGGATGTTTTATTGTAGTCTAATATAGTAACCTTTGATTTCATGTGTTTAAGTATGTTTTATTCTAGTTATTTTTGACTCATAACTATGTTTTATTGTTGGTTTGTTATATTATTCTACACAAATAATTGGTCTATGATTTCCTATCCAACCTATAGTTCAAGTTCTAGTCTTGAAGATTTTCATCTAGTGTGGTCCACAAGCCTCCTTTCCTTCCC
Organism: Torreya grandis; assembly: GCA_037957365.1. Taxonomy (NCBI): domain Eukaryota; kingdom Viridiplantae; phylum Streptophyta; class Pinopsida; order Cupressales; family Taxaceae; genus Torreya; species Torreya grandis. The sequence continues at coordinate 120,416 of JARHVA010006555.1, read as the reverse complement.
CACATTTCCCTCATTTTTGAATTTTTTTTTGAATTCATATGCATGTCAGGTTAGAACTATCATTAGTTCACCCATATCAAGTATATTTATAATCATCCATAGATGACCCATCTATGGTATACAAGTTACTCACTCATTGTTGTTCTATGAATAGGTTGTTTTTCAAAACCCAATACCCTATAACTCATGCCTTAGAGTGAATACTTGTCACCAATCCTAAAATGTTAGAGGCTACCTTATAAGAAGTTTTGTATTTCACATAAAACCCACATCAACAAGAGTTAAGTACTCATGAAAAATACGTGTGTATAGAAATGAAAAGATATGATATCTATTAATATAAAGTAAACAATATATGCTAAAGCTAGTAAACATGTAAATGTTAAATTATTTTGTAGTTTTGTTTTCTTTGAATTTTTTTTGTATTATCTTAATTATTTAATTTTATTTATTTATTTTTTGAATATTATAAATTTTAGGTAATAAATGGCTAGGAGATGATTTCATATAAAGGATTATCACAGGGTGATCAAGGTTCAAGATGGGTATAATATATTGGACATAATACCAATGATCATATATATGTGCCAAATCTAAAACTAGAGAATCTATAATAATCTACCTATGCTTTATGGGACTCTATTATTGTGAAGTAGTAGTAGAAGTTGTAGTGATTCTTAGAACCTATTTTTTAGTGGTTAGTTTATTTTTATATGTAAATCTAAGTTTAGGTATTTTTTCCATTTATGAGATGCGTTGATCAACTCTCATCAATTATCAAGGTCATGTGGGTGTAGATTATGGCTCTATATAGTCCATTATATATCTATGATGTAATGACCTTCCTAGTATAAGCTACCTATGAAAGGGGATTACATTTTTACTACCCTTTAGCTAATGTTTAGCCTAAATAGGTTGTATAATTAGCTATATTGGAATAAAATTCTCATATTATAATGGATGTTCATATTGAATTCTTGAAACTATGATTACCTAGTTGGAATGGATGTACTTGAGACATCTATGAATTATGGAAGGAACTATATGAATATTATGAATCCAAGGTATCCATAATAACACATCAAATACTCCAATATTTGGTACAACTAAAAATGTTATGGTAACATATGTTACACCAAAATATAAAGTTAACTCAATCTCACCAAAAACTTGTTTTACTTTCCCATCAAATGATTTGACCATCTTGTTCGAATGGTATAAATCATCATGTGTGTATACAAATGTGTGGGTAATGTATTGGTACATAAATTCTCACTAGAATCATTATCAACCATAAAAAATTTCATATGCTAATGGTAAATATGTGCTATAATAAACAATGAATGAATATATGAGTATTCATCCATAATTTCATTGTCATCAAATGACATATAAGGCCTCTAAATTATAGGATTTATCTCACATGTAAGTTTGCCAATAATCTTATTTAATGGGTCCCCATAATGTGGTAAAAGAAGATGTACATTATATTCCATTTGATCTTTTGGTGATTCATTATAATTATCCTATAATGGATTGTTAAATATATTATGGTTTTGATGGTCACCATGTTGTGATACAAAATCCTTTAGAAAATCATCAAATTTTATCTTTTCACTATTAATGAGGTCTTGTATCTTATGATTCAACTTGTAAAATTTATTCTTAGAATACCTAGCACATTGATGATAATCACAATAATCATTTTCATCATATACTTCTAGTGGAGGTTAACTCATATCAAATTTTATCAGAGGATGGAGATATATAAGATGACACTCCATGAGCTTCTTAAGGAGTGAAGTTGGAGACTCACTTAATCATGTAAATTTTATCTTAGGTTCAGTGGATAATATTAACCAAATATATTTTTATGACATCATATTCACCATTGTTTTTGATTCCCTTTTAGCTTCCTGATGTTTTACCTTATAGCGTGGTTTGATATGAAAATTGGTATTTGATGTAGTCAATGTGTTGGATACATATTCAGTCTTGATCAATGCAATGAGTTTTACTTATTGATCTTTAAAAAAAATAAACTTATTGAATATAATAGAATTATGTAATGGGACAAGTAAAATTTAATTAAATATATTTTGAAGCTCTTTATCTACCACTAAATTTGTCATTTTTATCAACATTGTCTTTTACCTCAAATCATATTCATTGATAGGCTCATTGGTTCCCTATTTGATCTTTTTAATTTGTCCATATGACACATTTTTAGTGATGTTGATTGATAAATGTGATAGAAATTGTTCCATGAGAATATTGAAAGCTTATACTAATTATATTAGTAGATCATGTAACCATCTCAACGCATAGTCATTTAGGATTTTTGGAAATAATTTTACCAAAATTATATAATTGAAAGTGTAATAAAGGTTTGCAGTATATAAATATCAAATATGCTACTCAAGTTACTCTTTCCATTACAAAATGTAAACTTGGGTGCTAAAAATATGTTGGAAAAGGGTGAAAAGATATTTTAGGTGTAGGAGGATTATGCAATACATATTATGAATCAATGGCATGAGTAGATTTTAAATATTTTTCTCAATATTGGTAACCTTAGCTTCTAAATATTTAATAACTTAGAGAAGATTTTTCACACTAGACCCATCAGGATAGATATTCTAAATTTGAGAAGTCACCAAAGGGGATGCAAACACTTATGTTGATATAGGAATTAAAACTAGTAATTGAGTTGAAACATTTATTGTTCCCATGGAGGATGTATTAATATTATTTTGTCTTCATCGAGTAATGGCTTGAAAACATATCCCATGCCCTTTCTATATGTAGTAATCAATTGGGTGCTTAAGGGGAGGGATAATGAGAGTAATGTTTGATAGGCATATTTATTATCCTAATATTTAAATCAATAGAGAGTAATGGTTATTCACTAACACTTTTGGATTTTTTATTTTCCAATATGGTATTGAGTGTATTTCGGAGATCTTCATGATTTTCATGAATACATTCTCAAAACATTTAAATATCCTTAACTTAATCTTGATCTAATTTCTCATGTTCATTGATCTCATGTGTTTAATTTTATTCATAATTAAATTCATTCTCTATGATAACATTATAAGTATGTTTCTAATTCTCATTATTGGTTTAATTTGATAGGGCATTAGTTTGAGACATATTAGGTGCTAAGAGAGGAAGATCAAGATCAAGATTTTAAATAGGTACACCTATTATATCATTATTCCTAGGTTGAATAGATTGATAAAATAAAATATGACTAATTATTGTAATCTAAAACACTAGAAGGATGAGAATCCTAAGTCAAGATATGTGGTTTTCATAAGAAGATTTATAGGTCAGGTTCACCAAAAAAATTAACTTTTTTATAAAGATTTAAAAGAGAATATCCTAATCAAGTAAGGAGAATACTATTATAAAAGTGGACCATTTAAATAATTTAGATTCATAATATGTTGATACAATGATGAATTATGAAAATATGTTAAATATAGAAAGTACAATGCTAAATAGTAGTTTGAATTATTAAAAATGAATAAAAAATAATAATTATATTGTTTAATGATGCATAAGAAGATATATGAAGTGTAGGTGATTAAATAGTTAGGATAAATCCCTGTTGTGATTTGTCATATTCTCTAAATCATCTCTGTGTTAATGTAGACACTACCATCACTACTAAACATTGCCATCAACACTTCTATCCAGTTTTGATATTTTTTATTATATGGAATATAGGTATTTTTATATAAATTACACATATCTCTATTAGAACTCATTGTTTCCTTGCATATTGTTTATTCACATCATATGTAGAGGTTTTAGATATCAATGTGTAGTTCAGAACCCTAGATCCTCTTATTAGGGCATGCCACCTTGAAAAATAGGTGTTAATGGGATCAATTAACATTGAGATAACCTTAAATTCCCCTATTTTAATGGGTGTTACCTACATATCCAATACTTTGAAGAGGGCCTTAGACCGATGTAATTCTCCCACTTATGTGGGTTTGTGTGTGAATAATTTTACAATATGCTATATGTGAGTGCATGTAATGGTATAACTTGTAAATTGAAAATTAATACTCATGTGTTGATATTTAAAATCTTTAGACATGTACGAATACTAATGTTGTGACTGATTGGAAATAGGGAAGAATATGGTAGTTTTTCAAGCTTGAGAGGTGATTTTTTTGGTGTAAGATATACATGTGATTACAATATACTTGATAATAATTATAGGTATTTAAGTGTTATTTATACACCACATTTTTAAATTATTTCATGTTAGGGTTAAAATAATACTATAGGCTGACCCATACATATTGAAATATTTTTAAATTTTTTTATTTGTAAGGTTTTGACACTAGTGTTTGACTTGGGGCACTAACATCAATATTAATGTCTTGATGTGGATAGTAGTGTTGAGGAGAAACATAAGTTGTGAAATATATGTAACTACTAGAGTAGGATAATAATTAGGTTTTAAGTAGACTGTGGGCTACATGTGATCTAGATAATCATAATATTAGGGCTAGACTATAAGATAACCATTTCAGCAAAGTGAGATGGTGAATGTCAACCTTTTAGCAATGAAAATGTCTTCAACCAAAGGGTTGATCCATGATTTAAATTTTTCAAGCATAAAACATTATTTTATCGTATTAATTTTGAATTTATCATAAAAAAAATCCTTGGTATTTTTCAAATCCTTTGAGGTTATGAAGTGTGAAGTGAATCAAATAATGATATGCAGTATTTTGTGATTTCTTCACAAATACACAATGTTTGGTGTTCCTTGGGACTCTTTGTATTTGTGTGTTATGTATGGTAAATAAAATATAAAAAATGACATGTGGCACCTTATGATTGAGTTTTTTATTTAAATTCTTAAAATATGATCCAACCTATTTGGTGGATTGTGAGGGTGAGAGGATGGGAGTTGATAAAAATATGAGAAGAGGCATTTTGGAAATAAATTTGGCTTCTAATAATTTGAGTCCTTTAATTTTTTAAGTGTGAGTAATGTGAAGGCATAAGGGTGAAAAAATATGACATGTAACAACATAGATAGGGTGTGTGGAATTTTTTGAATGGATCATAGTTATTAATTTGAAAATTTTGGTGTGAATAAGTGTGATGCTTATGTAAAAATTAGAATTATGACACTTGGTGTGATGTGATACATTTATGATCACACAATATCTAAATGTAATGTGTAAAAATTCCAAGACTAAAAAAAAGTGTGAAGAAGCCTACATGGAAAAAATAATCTAAGTTAGTGCCAAATGGATAGAATTCAACCAAGTAAAATAAGAAAATAGAACTACAAAAAAATTCTTAAGGCCTTTCAAGTCTCATAGTGTGAGATTATAAGAACTAAAAAAAATATTCATAATGTAGTGAATTGTGGCCAAACCTTACATGAACAATCTTAAAAAAAACTTGATTCATATGCATACATTAAAGTTAATCGATTCATGAGATGATAATTAACATACATTCAAATATGATTTGAAATTATAAGGATTATTTAGGCAAAATAACTAAATATTCTAATAATTATATCATAATTTCTTAAATGCTTTCCAATCTTATTCATATTTTATGTGGGTACCTATTAAATAAATGATTTGGGTTGTGTTAGTCACAAAAATCATCTCCTAAATTTTTAAATAAAAACTTCAAGGAGCTAAGTGAAGATGGAGGTTATATATGATGTCCAATTTGGTTAATTCTTGATGTGATATAGTGAATTTTCACCATGCATATTATCCCATGTGGATTCATTCTTCAAACACTCCAATCCATGTGTTAAATAAATATATATATATATATATATATATATATATATATATATATATATATATATATATATATATATATATATATATATATATATATATATATATATATATATATATATATATATATATATATATATATCATTATTAAGAGTGCATTGAATACATTTGTAATTATTTTTATCACATAGTGTATTAGGCAAGAAATGAGCTATCATGACCCTAATCAAACTTTCATTTGTGTGGATATAGATTAGTTGTGAACTATTTGAGACATATTTCATTGCTTTAATATGGTGTTATAGTTGTGTGATCTAAATTGATTACATTTTCATTACAACATTATAATTTATAATACAATTATTAATTACATTTTCATTACAACATTGAATATTATTTCTTAATGTGTATTAAGTTATTATTATGTTAGATGTATTATTTAAATGTTTTTATTGCATTTATTATACTTAGATGTCTAGATATTGTTGATAGTCTATTTGTTGACTATAGTGACATGTACTTAAGCTAGGTTGTGTTCAGACCTAAGTAATAGGGAAACATGGAGAAATAATATGGATAAATGAATCAATAAATTCTATCATAAAGTGTGACCTTATCAGTATTGTTGATTTAGTCATTGTATTTATTTTAAATGTTGTATGTTATCATTTTATGATCAATTTCATTAGTAGTTGATTTGAGTTAGTTTTGATGTATGTGCAAACATCATTTTACTTGATGTTACCATTTATGATATGGTATTTAATTATGTCATATTTAGATTGATTATTATTTTCTTCTTATTGATATCATCATTTCCATCATTCTAATTTTTTATGCTTTTTATTGAATCCATACCTATTGACTTTGATAATCTATATTCAGTCACGAATTGATATTATGTATTATTAGTCATTTTGTTTTTCAATGTTTTATTACATTTCTTTGTTGTCTAGGTATTGTTGGACTTAACATTTTAAAACAACCATATTCACACTTGTAGATAATTATAGATGTCCTATATGTTCTATGTTGAGGCTTATGCACTAAGGTTTGAGCATTATTTGAAGGAACCTTGTTTTGATTATTCATTGGCATGTTTGTTAAACCAAGTTAGGCTTGGGTAATTTTCTTATGTTGTTCAACCCACTTGGGGGAATTGGTAATTAGTTGGTTTATTTTTGTTAAGATATATAACTTAGGGGTCATGACATTGGCTCGAGTTACCATAGATTAGGGTCAAGATGCTTCTTTAGATTTTTAGGCTTTAATTTGGTTCATTTGGACTTAGTTTGGGAAGTGCTCAAAGACTTGGGGAATCTCTACCAAACATTTTGGCATGTTAGCCAAGGAGAATGTACTATGGTTTTACATGATGTTTTTGGGGAGTTTAAACTATAGTTTGATGCATTTATCTTGATGGACATGTAATATTTGTGTAGAGTAAGTTGGGTTCTATTATGGTATTTATTGTTCAACTTGTTTGTTTGATGAACAAAGGATTTTTAGTGCTAGTTTGTCATAGAACTTGGAGGATAAAAGAGAATATATCTTTTGTGTTCAACTTCCATGAAAAAAGTAAGTTATGTTTTGAATCATGTGTTGATTTTGGAAATGATTTTTTGAATGGCAAGACAAATTAGTGATATAGCCATCAACACTTACAATGTTTTGCTATGTTATGGTGTTATGCATAAAACCCTGACTAAGGTTAAAGATGTTGTTTTTATATTATTATGAATAGAAGAAATGAATGGATCATCCATGGTTTTGGTTAAATACATACATTGTTTATGCTAGTTATTATGTTTATTTGGATTTTGTAGTGGTCTTGGGTGGTTGTTCATCTATTGTGTATATATTTGTTGGTTTGTGAACCTCTACAAATTTTATTTTATTTTGAAAGAGGATCGACTTGGTTATTTGTGACTATGTTATTGTTTATTTTTTAATCCATTATTAAAATGGCTTAGTTGGGTTGTTTTTATTTTGTTGAGCCATGAATTACACAACTTGGTTGGGTTATTATTTTTTCTTTGTTAAACCACTATTATAAATGATTATGGTTAGGTTATTTAAGTGACTATGAGTATTTGATATGGTTTAATATTCTAAAACCCCTAACTTGATATAATTAGGTTTATTTAAAATTTTATTTTGATGGTTATTTTGAACCATAGCCATATATGCAAGAAATAACATGTGTAACCTACATAGGGGTTCAAAATGACTATAGGGTTAATGAAAAATAATATTTTATTATTGTATATCTACATTATTTGTTTGAATTTGTTGTGTTATTGGGTCATTATTGGTTATGAAAACCATGTTGACTTAGTGGCTTAATTTTGGAAATGATATTAGAAATTATTTTAGTTTAGGATTAAGTTGAGTTTCATTTGAAAACATTGTTCAATTAATTATTTTTATGTGTTATGATTGTGTTAATCATTATATTTGATATTTAAGATTTTACTTTTTTTCGTAAAGTTCATTTTGGTCAATAATGTGACCTGTATATTTATTTAAGTTTTTAATTTATTAATTTTAATTGGATGGAACTATTGTTTTCTTTTTACGGGTTTAATTTTAACTCACAGATGCTTATTAAGATAGTACATGAAGATGACTTTCAAATAGATTATGGAATACTATTTTATGAGCCATATTATATTCTTGAATTAAATATGGACCATAAATCGGTAAGCTATAAAATTGACCTACAGTCATAATCAGGTATGATGTTAATGGATCTTGGTGGGTTGGTTTACATGTTTTATTTTTTTTGGTAATTTGTTTGAATGTTGTCAAGCCCAATTTGTTTTGTTGTCTTTTATTCACCATTTCTCTACTACCCTAATCCATATCCAACTAATGGTTAGGGTAGTCTAGGGCCACTTATGATTGGTCTCATTGGGACTAAAGAGGGTGGTTTAGATTCATTGCATTGTGTGAAATTATTTGATTTATTTCTCCTTACTTTGAATGGTGACAATTAGTTGTAAATGGATTAAATTTTTATGTAATTCTTATGAATGTAATTCATGTTATTCATCATAGTTGTATTTGATACAAAGTGATGTGTGTTATCATGTAGGTTTAGTTCATGATGCAATCATAATTGATCATTTTCATAATGTTATATTACTATTTTAATATGAAATTACATTGGTTCATTAATAAATTTTATATCAAAACATAGAAATTTGGTATTTATCATGCTACTGGTAGTTAGATACTTATTTGGAATAAGTTATTGGATAACTTAGTTAAAATGTTTGTAGCATATTGAGTTTCTATATGACATTGGTTTTATGTTTACTCATTATTATAAATTTTTTCATGTCTTTATATGTACTTTTACCATATTGGTATTGTGGTTTCAAATTACTTGGTTATTTAGAGATGCAAATAATCATATTTTAACTTAGTTGTAAAAGTTAACATGAGTATGACATGATTATTTTATTACATTGAGTATATCTAATCAAAACATAATATTAGTATGTTAAGTTACTTTGAATGATTTATTTATAATTAATCTTAAATCTTATCAAAGATAAGTGACATTATTCTTGAATATGTTTACTTATGATAAGCATAGTAATGTAGTAATTCAGTGTAGTTGAGAGTTATGATTAAAAGAATTTTCCAATCAATTTTATACAATAAAAAACCTCTATGTGAGATGGATTAACTAATGAAAGTTACTGAGACTTCATTAAGGACATTATAATATATTTTTATAATTTACTAAGATGAAACCCTTGTAATTTAATTGCTAAATTGAATGGATTGTATTCAACTTGATACTCATGTGAAGAGTAGTAATAATTCAATGTAATGTGTGCTAATTATTAAGATGAGATAGTTAATTAATAAAATAATAATGTATACATATTTTAAATAAGGTATTATAGAAGATAATCATTTCACTTTTAAATTATTTAGTATTATTAAGTGTCATGGACTGTATGGTTAGTGCTCCTAAATAATTAATTATAATTAAACTTAAATAAGATTATGTAAATCTTATGTATATGTTGAATGTAATTTGTCTATAATATACTTCACTGAAAATTTTAAAAGTGATATAACTATTCCTAGATAAAGCATTTTGTGATTGAGGATCAAATGCTCCATGTTTGAAATAAACCATTAAATACTTTAACAAAGTACTTCTTATCCTTTAATGATAAAATGAGTTAATGAAGTTATATTGTTATTATAAGAATATACCTTGGAATCAAAGATTAAGTAATCTCTAATATTCAATTAAATAATACAATAATGCTTAGGCTATGATCATGGATCTAAGACATGGTTAAATCTTTAAGAACAAGATTGAAGCAAGACTTAATATAAGTACATTTAGTCCATGAAACTATTAACATATATTGGGTACATTTAACTTATGTGGAATTTATTTTATTAATAATGGGAAAATGTAAATCTAACCTAAATCAATACATAATTCTTAAGCCTGCTTTGTCATGAGATTGTAACCTACTTGTAAATGGTAAGATTTTCCTAATCATAACTTAAGCATGGTTGTTGAAGTAACCCATGAAGCTTGTATACTTCTTGTAATAGTTTGTGTCAAAACTCATATGTCAGTTTTCTTGTGAAATAAAATGGTGTTTAAATACCTTACATTTATTTTGGAAATAATCCTTTTCCCTTGATCTTTGTTTTCTACTTGTGATTTGTTAAATATTACTTAAGCAAGCTTAGTATGATGATTTTTATAATGATTATGATCTTACTTTACCATTTTTTCCTAAAATTTACTAAATTACCCATGACATACTGGGTATTTTATAGCTTATACAGGTACTTGAATAAGGGCATAATTTAGTAATGAATATGATGGGAAGGCCACATCATATTATGCATATATAGGTGAGTGGGTAAGATGACATTGACCCACTTCGGTCTGAATACTAGGTGGTTAAAAAATTTCCTAATAAAGTCATTGATGGGTTATGTACTTAGTTTAGTTCCTGTGTTGGCTGTAACACAATTATGGATATCATTACATTGTTTCATGTTAAACTTTAGATAAACTTTATTATATTATTATTGTTTGAATTATGTTTATAAAAAAAAATTGTGGTTATGGCATATAAATATTAGAGCATAGTTTAATTCTCTAAGGAAATTTGGGAATTATTTCTTGTTGATTTTTGGTAAGTTGTTTGTTTCATAATAGGATGGTGAGGATAAGATCTAGAATAGTAAATAATAACATAAGACATGTTAAACTAGGTAGAGGAAGAGGTTAAGGTCATAGGAAAAATATTCTTGAGAGAGAATAACCACCTCTTAATAATGTTGAGGTCCTTAGCTATGAGGAAAATAATCCCAATGTTAACTACAAGTAGTTTTAAATGGAATTATGACTATATTAAATTCACTAAAAAGTCAACTAGACACCCAAAAATGAAGTTTAAACAATTTATAAGGTGTATCAACTAAAAAAATTCTAATTAGAGGTGAAAGGAAAATTGAATAAATAAAAATTCATAATAACCCGGGTGATGTGGCTAATCACATCATTAAAGAGTTGAAGAAGTTACCACCACCAACCTTTTCAAGTGAATAATCAGGGGATGTAGCTAATAGATAGTTATTAAACCTTTAGAAGTATTTTAATCTACATAACATGCCTTCTAATGTGAAGGAAAGAGTAGTAGGCTATCATTTAGTAGGATTTGCATCTCTTTAGTGGAACCATCTATGTGCATTAGCGGGTTACCAACTAATGAATCTTACCTCACCCACCTTTGAAAGGTAGTTCACAAAGAGGTATCATAGTTCCAAATTTAAGGAATAGAAAATAACTAATTTTTAGTTGTTGAAATAAGAGAATATGACTGTGACTGAGTATGAAAATAGGTTTTTAAATATGGTATGTCATGTTAACTACATGCATGATGAAGAGACTAAAGTCACTACATTTAATCCAAGGTTGAAATAAATACTAATGCATGATGTGAATATGAAAAATCCTAAGACATTAACTATTTCTATTGAATTTACTCATAGGGCATAAAAAATAATAGACTCATCAAAAGGAAAGACAATATTTTAAGTAGAATAGATAGTAATCTAAGAATAAAAATCTATCCCATTCTCTTAGGAATTTTGATAAATCTAATTCTAATCATAGATTTAAAAGAAGTACAATTGGTTTGAATAAATTTAAAGGGTAGAGCAATAATTTTAAGAATACAAATTTTTGTAAGACTACTAATTTTAAAAAGAATCTGATCCAAGGTAGTCAAAATGTGCCTGTTACTAGAGCCAATACTATTCTAGTGATGCCATAAAGAACTGTAGTATGATGGGAATGTGCAGATAAACATTACCATAAAGATTATTCTATGATAAAATCCATCTAATCAGCTAATCATAGAGTGTACACATCTATAGACAATAGAAACATGGGTTTCTAGGCCACTCCTATTGAAATTAGAGGTAAAATAAACATTTTTTCCATTTCAATTTTATTTGATTCAAGAAAAATTGATAATTTTATGGATCCTAAGTTAGTAGCATGTTGTAATTTGAATCTGATGACTTTGAAGGATGGTTGGGATACTGAGTTTGGCTCAGGTAAAAGAGTACCAATTACTAAGTGTCTTCATGGAGTAAGCCTAGACTAAGGTAGTTTTTAGACCTAAGTTAATTTATTTGTAGTTCCTCTCATCTCTTTTGATTTTATCTTAGACATGGATTGCTTGTATAAACATAAAACCAATTTGGACTACTAAAACAAAGTGGTATATTATTGTAAAGATTTGAGAAAACTTGTATAAATTCAAGGTTTTCTAAAATAAATAATGTAAGCTAGTATTAGTTTTATATCAAAATAAAGTATTATGTAAAGGTTGTAAATTATATGTTGTTCTAATGTAAGAAACTACACTTGAAATAGTAATGGTGTTTGAATAATATCTATTTTTACAAGAATTTTTTGATTTTTTTCTAGTTAAATTACCTATCTTGCCTCCTAAATGTGAATTATATTTTTCTATTGATATAGCTCCATGGGTTACCCTTGCATATAAAGCACCTTATCATATGAATGTAATAGATTTATAGGAGTTGAAAGCTCAACTACAAAAAATACTAGAAAATCATAGTATTAGGCCTAGTGAGTCATTTTTGGATGCATCAATGGTTTTTGTGAAAAATAAAGATGGAAACTTGTGATTGTGTATTGAATATCACATGCTTAACAAGATTACCATTAAGAATAATTATCCTTTGCTAATGATAGATGATCTATTTGATCAACTAAAAGATGTAGCCTTATTTTCAAAGATAAACTTGAGATCCAACTATCACTAGCTAAGGATCAATGAAGAATGTATTCATAAGATGACTTTCAGAAAAAGGTATGTAAATTATAAGTTTATGGTAATTCATTTTGGTTTGACTAATGTACCTGCTACATTTATGAACTTAATGAATAGTGTATTTACGTATTTTCTAGACAAGTTTGATCTAATATTCCTTAATGATATACTAATCTATTCTAACAAGGAAATTGAATATAAACAACATTTGTGCTTGGTAATGTAAAGGCTAAGGCAACAAAAACTATTTGTTAAGTTATCTAAATGTGTTTTCTTTTAGTACGAGATCCACTATTTGGGTCATATTATATCAAAGTTTGATATTGTTATAGATTCAACCAAGATTAAATCTATTCAAGAGTGGTTTACTCCTAAAAATGTATATGAAGTTCATATTTTTATGGGACTGGCTGGTTATTATATAAGATTTGTTAAAAAAAATTCTTAGTTAACCCAATAGCTTCCTTATATCAAAAGGGTAAGAAATTTGTGTGAAATCTAGAATGTGAACAAGTGTTCTTGAAGATTAAAGAGTTATTGACTTAAGCACCTTTACTTGTTGTATTAGATCCAAATGTAAATTTTCAAATATGTAGATGCATCGAAAGAAGTTTTGGGTGGCATATTATATCAAGACAGTTCATTTGTGGCTTATGAGTCATGGAAACTAAAGGACCATGAGAATAATTACACCACTCATGACCTTGATCTTACTACCATTGTTCATAATTTGAAGAAATGGAAACACTTATTACTGGGTAAGCATTTTGAGGTAAAATATGATTATCATAGCACATAATATTTGTTTTCATAGGATGATTTGAGTGTGCACTAGTGAGATGGCTATAATTTTTAAATATTTTTGATATATGAAAGGTAAGGAAAATTGTGTTATTGATACACTTAGCTAATGTGTTGGAAATGTATTACAAGGTATGCATGAGTTTTTAATTTATGTAATTAGAGTGTCATTGATGTCATTCTATTTTATCTTTATTGTTCTTAATGTGGATTTTTTGAAGCCTTAATTGAAGAACATAATGAAATGGCATAGGCCTAGTAGCATGATGAGTTAAGTTATATGTTACTTGTGTAAGGAGTTTTGGTATCATGTGATCATGTTATGAGGTCACATAACATGTGTATGAAGTGTTTAATATATTTCAAATGGTTTCAAGGTATAATCATAGTCCAAGTATGACTAGCAGTACAAGGCCTAGTATGCTAAGTGATCTATAGTGGCCTAATGAGGGATTAAGATCATTTAAAAAAATTTAAAATATTTTTAAATTAATTAAAAATGTGTGATATTTCATGTTAAGTTTATATACAAAGTTTAAAGTCAATACCTAAAGGAAAAATCATGGAAACCTATGGTAAGGTTGACTATGTGCACAAAATGGGGTGTTATAGACCTAAGAAGAAATTTTTCATGTTTATTTCCATGTGAAAATTTTGAATGAGATCTTGATAGCTTAATTTATTTGGATAAGGTATATATATCTAATTTTTTTCATTGGTTTTGGAGTTGAGGGGAAATCCTTTATGAATGATTACTAATAAGGTAAGGTAGTCAAAACCCTCCTAAAACCCTAATAAAGACCTAACAAGAAATATATAATTATTTATAGATTAGAATATTATAAATGACATATTTTTTTATTTTTAACATATAAAGGAATATTCAAGGTTTCCTTAGGTGGTATTTTTTGATCATGACAGTGATTAGAATCTATAAGATAACCCTTATTTTTAGGGTTTTTGATGCTACATGTAGGGTTAGCCAAGTCAAATCATGAAAATAAATGGAGGATGATGTTCAAGAATTATATTTTATGAACTTTAAATTATTTTTTATCATTTTTATAACCATAAATGTTTTAAAATAGTCATGGAAGTTAGCCTATCACTAAACTGGTCTAATGAGTAGAATAATGAGAAAACTAGGTGAAAACGAGAATGAGATTAGGGATTGGTTGCAGAGGAATAGGAATAGATACTAAGTCATTTGGTAATTATTAAATATATATAAATCCTATCAAATTTTTCTATAATTATTGATGATGCCTATACCTATGCAAAAAATTGTCATTAAATTGGTTTGTCTAAAACATTAAAGTCTGTGTAGAGTGACATAGTGAGATTAGTCTGTAAGACCAATATTGATATATGAACATGAAATATATTTTTTAAAATATGATATAATGGTGATAAATTTAAAAAAAACCCATTTTAATATCACATAAATGTTCCCATAAGTGTTTTATAAGTTTATTTTCATGATTGTGTTTCTAGTCCTACAGGCAACTTTTTGTGTGTGTGTGTGAAAAGGATGTCCTTGAGTCATTTTTCACTAATTCAAAAGATAAAAAGATATTTAATATGTTATAAATGATTAATATTATAATTTTATTATATTTTTATTCATTTTAAGTTCATATTAAATATTAGAGATTCAAATGATTTTGATTGTGTGTTGACAATGCTTGGTGTTTCTGAGTAACCCTATTGTAGAATTATTCCTGAGGCATTTTGGCCTATGTGATGAATAATAAAGATTTTTTGCAGATTTTTAATTATTTAATATCCTCTTCATATAATTTTTTATATGGGTTATGTGTTAAAGTGTGTATATGGTTCAAATTTACAAGAAAGATTTTCAGGCAGTGAGAAGGCCTATTGGCAAAGAGACCTAATTAGTAGGTCCAAGTAGTGAAATGGGACAAATAGAAATTGGGACCCAAGGTGAAATTATTAGGGGTATATTTTAGGCATTTATGAAGTTTCTAATCCATTTTATAAGGCAATAAGTGTTCCTAAGGGTCATAATGGTAATGTGTAGATAAGATCGACCTAATTACATTAGGTCTCCATTAATCCTAAAGATGGATTTAGACCTTTCAAACTATGAAAAACTTATGTGTTTTTTTTTAAATTATGAAAATTATGTATTAATATATTTAAATAATAATCCAATTATGGTGAGGTCCTTATCGAACCAAGATAGGTATGATGAAGAATCAAGTATAAAGTCAAGGCCTAATAAACATGTTTTGATTAGTTAGAGAATGAAACTATTGAGTGAAAGAGATAATATTTTTGATAATAGGTTAAGAGATTAAATATGATAAAAAAATATGATATGAACATTCCATGAGTATCTAATTATTTTTATATAGGTTTTAAGTAATGTCATTTGATCTAATTCTACCAAAGATAGGGTTATTTGAGCGAGAAGGCCTAAGAGGTTGTTTCAATGAGATTAAAGGGTAAAGAGTAAAAAATAAGGTTTACATCTACATTTTAGCTATAAATAGGTGTTATAATGTGATAAAATATTATATTTGACTTATTTGGTGCTAATTTACCAAGGGGGTTAGAGCCTCATTGCAAGATAGAGCTTGTAGAAGACTAGTTGAGTGGGTGCTTAACTAGGTAAGGGTTGGAGCTCATTGTGAATTTGGTTCTTCACTAAAATTTGGATATTGAAATTATATGACTATATTTAATGTGCATTGTTAAGTGGGTTTTATCATCTAAGAGGGTTTCCCATATATCTCGTATTTTCTCTCAAGATGTGTTTATGTAGTTGCTTTGTTTATGGATTAATCTTTTATGTGAATGAATGATTCATGGAATTAAATAGATATTGTTGTTAATTAATTGATTCAACCCCAATAAATATATAATTACAACAATTTGTATCATATATTGGACCCCTTTTCAAATGTAACAATCTAAGGGAGATCTCTAAAACATAGATACGGATCTTGGTAATGAAAGTACTTTCTATGCTTACATTGAGAACCTACCCATAGTCAGTGAAAAACTTGTGAATGTTTTTAAAAAATGAAGGATAATATGGAATAATTATCTCATCTTATAATGAAAATAAAATATTAAGAGGCACAATTTGATAAAGATGCTATCAATATAAGGACTTATCAAAAGTATGAATAAAGTACTGGAAAGCTTAACAATATCTTAGATAGTCAAAGATCC
This sequence comes from Torreya grandis, assembly GCA_037957365.1. Lineage (NCBI taxonomy): Eukaryota > Viridiplantae > Streptophyta > Pinopsida > Cupressales > Taxaceae > Torreya > Torreya grandis. The sequence goes on along the minus strand of JARHVA010006555.1, from coordinate 103,249 downwards.
TTTTATAACATGAGATGTTTTAGATTCAAAGAAGAAAAAAAAGAGTTCAATAAATTTTAGGCTCCAATAGACATTAATTAATATATAAGTAATGAAATTGGTTTAATTAAGACCTATGTAGAAGCTACCAAACTTGAATTTAATCATCATCAAGCCAAGAAGGTACTTGCTCCATCAAGTGACATCAAAGGTAATAATGTATCATCTTATGTTCATCAAAGGAAAATCAAGGTCAAAAAATCATAGTTTGTGGGCTCTTTCATTGGTCATTATTTATTTTATGGTAGATTTGGACATAAAGTTGTTAACTATAGATGGAAAATAAGAAAAAAGATAGAGGATAAGAATCTATTATAGCCCAGACTACTTTTCATAATCAAAATGAAGATTTGAAATGTTATATAGATAGTGGTTGTTCAACTCAAATGATATGAGATAAAATCAAGTTCATCACTTTGAATAAAAATGTCATTGGTTTAGTAAGGTTTGGGGATAACAGATCTGTTAACATAGTTGTAAAATGTTCTTTGATCTTGGATAAAGGGAAGACCAAAATAGAAATTGTGTTATATGTATATGGATTGAAACAAAACTTACCAAGTGTGAGCCAAATGTGCACTCAAAGACATACTCTATGTATTAAAGATAGAATATTAATTACAACCTCCCCCATATTCAACTAGAAACCTCACCCAATAGGTTACATAAGGTTAACATTTTTGAAATAGACCTACCCAATTGGTGTCAAGTTCATAACATGACTACCCATGAGGAGCTTGACTATACATAGTTCTATAGTGTTTTTTAGATCTTCCAAAAGAAGGTGGAGGAGTATGAGGTGGTACCAAATAATCAAAAACCATCTAACTCAAGTATACTTGATAGTATAGACATTATGTTTTCAACCATGGATTTAAATCCCTGTGAAATTCTCCTTAGTAGAGACTGGTTTAAATCCCTAAATAGTTATATGGCCAAATATTTCTCCCACATGTGGATACCTTAGATAGGTTTAGACAACCAAATAATGGTGACAAAAATCCATTAATGAAACACATGATAAAAAATACAATATGAATAATTAAAGATTAAATCTAGCATCCTCAAAAATAGGAATCTATGTGATAAGCCTAAAATATTCTAAATATAAAGCTAATAATCTATAAGACTTACCAAGCCTATGGTCCCTTTATGTATATGGGTCCCATTCTAAATAAGGTAGTGGGTTATAATTTTGATAATATATTACCAAAGGAGGAAACATGTATCATCATATAGGTTACAGTTCCCTTACACATAAATATGATGGAGTATGAAGCACTAACCCTAGGATTATAATTTTCATTTAAACACAAGGAAAACTAAATAAGAGTATTTAGTTAATTTTAATTAGTGGTAAACCATACCAAGATTAAATTTCAATGTGATATATCCTACCTCAGAAGGTACAAACATAAAGCCTAATACATGATCAAAATGTTTAGTGCATTCAATATCATCCCTATCCCTAAGAAGAAAACCAAGTTATTGACTCATCAACATTTGTAGCAACAAACTTAACCACCCTAGATGGAACTAGTTACAATAGTTCTTTGTGGATATTATCCCTTGTCCCTCTATCCTTAAAAATGTGACAAACTTCCAAGTTTTCGAGGATGACCAACAAATTATCTAGTTTATTAATAGCATGGGTATATTTAGAACCCAAATCATCAACAAGGTAGATATAGACAACTCAAGAGCTAAGATATACATGGATAAGATCCTTAATATTCATGGGAATCAGATCCCAAAGGGAATTATTTCATTATAAATAACATTTAACTCTTTATACCCCACATTTTAGATGAATAAACCCAAGTTCAAGAACTAAAAGTGTCAAATCATCAACCTCAACCCTATGGAAAACCTCAAACTATCAATATAGGTCCTAACTAGATATAATTCAACTAGATAAATTATGAAAACTACTATTGAGATATAAATACGTAATTTCATGGGCCTATGGATAATTTAAGGTCTTCTGCTTGAGAGTGATCACTCACATTATCCCACTCAAACTAGGTTAGAAACCATTTAGGTAGAGACAAAGAATGGAAAACCCAATCATGGAACCCTTAATAAATAAAGAGGTCTATACATTACTCTCTAATGGGATAATTTTTCTAGTTCACCATTCTACTTAGGTGGCCAATGTAGAACCCATGCAAAATAAAAATGGGGAGATCCACCTATGTGTAGACTTACAAAACTTGAACCAGGCCTTAAAAAAGATAACTACCCAATACCTTACCTTGATGAATTAATCTAAATGGTGAGTAGATCCCAGATGATGTCCTTTATTGATGGATTTTTGGGATACAACTAGGTCTTGGTTAATTCATAAGACTAGGTTAAAATCACATTTACCACCAAATGGGACACATTCATTGATAAATGAATTCCATTTATGTTGATCAATTTTGGATAAACCTTTCAAGAGTGATGTATTTTTATTTTAAAGGATTAATTATTAAGTGTATAATGATTTATATAGATGACTTGAATATGTTTTCTAAATCTAGGTCAGATCACATATGCCACTTAGAGAAATAATTTGAAAGATGCAACAGGTATGTTATTTCCCTAAATATAAAGAAGAGTGTGATCTATTCCATCAAAGGTAAGTTTCTTAGTCATATATTCACATAAGTAGGTATTGATATCAATAAAAATAGATAATATGTGATTTCTAAATTACCTTTACCTAATGGTAAGAAAGAACTGAAATCTTTATTTGGGAAAATCACCTTTGTTCTCAGGTTCATCTATGAATTTTTTAAAATTTTAAAACCCCTCAATGTCATGTTAAAATAGGACTCTAAATTGGAATGTACCATAGAATTAAATAAATATTTTTAGGATATCAAATATGCCTTCATGTAAGCCCAGTGCTTATCAGTCCAAACTACATGTAAGATTTATACATATACCCCTTTGCTTATAAGCACACCATTGCTACCTACCTCACCTAAATATTGGATGGAGAGGAACATCCTATTTATTTAATGAGTATTAACCTCAAATATATATAAGGAAGATATTCTACTATGCATAAACATGCCTATGCCCTAGTCAAATATGTGAATAAGTTCAAGCACTACATTCTTAGGAATAGGGTGCATGCAATTATCCCAAACTTGACCATAAAGTAAATGTTGGGGCATAATGAATTAGGTGAGTAGAGAGGCTGATGGATGAGATTTTTTTAGGAGTATAACTTGGATATTAAACCTACCAAGTTATTTAGAGGATGAGAACTTACCCAACTAATAACTAAGATAAAATTGAGGATATGTATACACCAATTAGATCAACAACCAGTGCTACACCTAGACTAGTATACCCCAATCATGCATTTGTTATTATATGGGAGTACACCTCCTAGACTCAAACATACATATAAGAGATCCCTATGGTTAAATATTTCTTAGTATATATTGAAGAACAAAATCTCCTTCATAAATAATCATGAAATAATCTACCTCAAATGCTTTTCATAGAATGAAGCAAAGGAAGTACTGGCAAGTTTTCATGAAATATTAGGTGTTGGTCACCCTACAAAAATGGAATAATGCACAAAATCCTTCGAGTGGGATAATACTAGTCTAACTTGTTTAAAGATTTACATACTCATGCTCACATTTTCCATCAGTGTCAAACCTTCACCAAAAGAGAAACTCATGCAACAATACCACTAAAACCCTAGGTAGAATTGACACCATTTACCTAATGGGGGATGGAATTCATTGGGGTCATTAAACCCAATTCATTATATGGCCATAATTTTGTATTCATAGCCACATATTGTTTCACAAGATGGATGAAGGTGGCTACAATAAATAAAATCACTATTGTTAAGGCTATCAAGTTCATGGAGAACAACATAACTACCTAGTTTGGAGTCCCAATCTCCTTAGTATGTGATAATAATTCTATATTCTAATGGGCCTATGGCAAAAAGATCATATTGAAGTTATCATCCAATCACTATATGTAAGTAAATGGATTAGTGAAATCTACCAATAAGAACTTAATAGATGACATCAAGAAGGCTATAAGGGATAAAACTTAAGAATGACATTAATTGCTAAAGTTAAAAATATGGTATGACCACAATAGGTATAAATAATCCCTCAAATTATCTCATTTATTTTTAGTTTATGGATTGGAACCAATTATTTTCATCATACTCAGGCTGCCAACTAATCCCAATTATTTTCATCACACTCAGGCTGCCAACTTATAAGTTTATGCATCAATTGATAAAATGAGATGATAAAGTAAGCTCCAAGATCCTAAAAAACATTCGATAAGAGGAATCCTAGGATGAATATTTATTAAGATTTAGAAAATATTAGGGTTCTATCAAATGATGGTTTGATAAAAGGGCTAATATTAATTCTTTCAAAAAAATTGATCTAGTATTAATGTGGGATAAGGTCCATAAAAAGAAGGGATAACACTCTAAGTTTTATCCTCTTTAGATCAGACCCTATCAGATAGCCAAGATCTTTGGGTATAATACCTCTCGCATCAATTAACTTAATGGTAAAGACTTGACACTACCAGTGAATGGATAGTTCCTAAAGAACTACTTCTTAGATGCCTCTTTTAACATAATTTTAGAATAAACTCAACAAGGGTGGTAATGTATATATTAGTCTAATTTTTTTGGTGTGTGTTTACTTTCATTTCTATGTGTTTTTTACCTTAAGTTTGATTATATTTTTTATTATTCCTATGGTATTCATTTCCCCCTTACTAAGCCTTTCCCCAAACCTAGTCCTCAATTGAAACCAAGAAAATAAGTCCCATTAAGAGGGATCCTCTAAATAATTCAAAGTTAGTATCCACTCTAAATTATAACCAAATAGTAGAAGGTACCATTGAGTTTTAGAATACAAAGGTTGAGCCCTATGATTAAATCAAATTAGAGATGGTAACTAGGTCTTTTACATTTTATATCTATAAGTCCAATGATTTTGGAGGAAAAGAGTGGATTTTAGAACTCAAGTCCTGATAGAATCCATCAAGCTATACTTCATAAATAAATGGGATCACCTAAAATAATATAAGATCAAAAGATAATGTAGAGATTTTAAATCATCCTATCACCCTTGCCTTGGTCATGAACCCTCAATGGAAAAGACTTCTAAATCTCTTCATAAGTAACCTTGAAATAAGATTATAAAAACATGTATAATTTAAATTCTGAGTCTTCCTTAAAAGACATATTTAGGGAACCTCCATCACAAGATTTTTGGCCTAGATGGTAGTGAAACAAGGCCTTGAATGGTACCAAAGGAATAAATGTTAGGGTTATGGATGTCTAGTTGGTAGCAAATCAATATCTGCACCATTCCCTTCTAAGACATGAAACTATTAATGCCCTTAAATAATTCTAATACCTATATCAACCTCAATTTTTTGAGTGAAATTAAAAATTTGGAAAATCAATTGAAAATCACTTCTCACATATTACTTGTATTCTATGAGATAAAATCTTAATATGCCACTTTTAGCACATGACTTTATCACCTATTTCTGATATATCTATGTAGTTTTCTTATAGTTTGGATTTTATGCAAGAATGAAGGATAAATAACTTAGGTTCTAAGTGCTTAACACCACTTTACCCTCAGAATTTTCCATTTGTTATGGCCAATATGCCCCATTTTCATATAAATAGGGGACACCTTTTTAAAAATAATATAGTTTAGAGTTATTGGACCCTTTATATCACTCTATCTATCCCTATCTAAATTGAATCCTTTAAATCCCCATTTACCCTATTTTTAGTAAGCATGTGGTGTGTTTGTAGTTCCCAATTAACCTAAGTTGAGAACCTTTAAGAATTATAAAAATAACCAAGGTATCATAATATTGAGTCTTAATGATGCTCCAAAAGTAAGCTAGACTCTTTCTTACTTAGGAGATTTATCTCACTAACTTTTGAAGTATTTTTTCTCATTAAAAATTTCTTGGAGTCTTAGTCTCTTCCTATAGTATCAAGCCCTAGATTCATACATGGCATCTTGAGAGATTATCTATCATCTAGGTGAGTGTTTAATTGGTTTCACTTTTTTATTTCCACTTAGTCATTTTCATGGTCTTTCATAGAGGGAAATGTTGGAATAAAAGGATGCCATGTAAGTAAATGTCAATGACATCAAAGATGCCCAAATCTAACCAATGAGATCACCTAGTTTTTATACATGTCAATCTCTTAGAGCTAAAATGTGTATCATAGCCTGGAGAGCCTAATGCAATGAGGGAATGCCATGCAGCATAAGGCTAGAAGCTATTAGGACTCTAGCCAATCAACCTACACCAAAGTTAGAGAGGATAGTCTCCTAGTCCTGATAGAGATATTAGATCCTAGCAGATCTCAACCCAAGAAGGAATTCCATATTGAAGAAAGTATAATGGATAGTGTTCAAACCTTTATAGAGATGTTAGACCCCATGAGAGCTCAACTAAATGGAAAGGAACCACATGTCTCAAGGTTTAGACATGTCCATATCTAACCAATGAGCTCACCCTTATGTCAGAAGCATTAGTCTCCTAGAGCTAACAAATATATCAGAGATCAAGAGATATCAATGTAATGATGGAACAAAATGTAGTCCATTTCCATAGTTTTTAGTCTCCCTAAGATGATAGATATGTCATAGCCTAGGAGAGCTTGATGTATTATAACAGCCATGTAGAAAATATATGTGTATTAGTAGGTGGGGCTTATAAGTACTTAATATTATTATAATTAAGTAAAAATGAAATTATAGAGGATAATTAGAAGATGCCATGCATCCCTAACCATAATTTTATTACTCCAAGTGTATAAAAGGAGAACACTCAGCCATACCTTAGTATCAACCATTTCCATGAGGGTTAATAAGTAGAGGACACATAACATAAAGTAAGAGTTACCTGGGAAGATTTATAAATGATGTGGGCACATTCCTACCATGATCTAGTCTTCAATGATGTAGAAAGTTAGATTTAATTGCATAATTTATAACATTACATTACCCTCATTGGATCTAATAGCTAACACATGATCATGAGATTTGTATTTAACTCTAGATTGGGAAATAAATGGGAATATTGTGCCACCAACTCAAATATAAATTCATAATGAAGTTCACAAACAACATTAAAGTATGAAGATGAATGTGGTCTCCTATAAATATCCCCAAGAGAAATCATTGGTGGTTATCACTCTTAGACTCTCAAAAATTGACTCATTGCTTTGTTTTCTAGCCAAGTATCCTTTGTGTCTTACCTTACACTCAATAATCCTCCATAAAATTCCATCCCAATACAATGTCTACCTCATCCTAAAATCCCAAGGCTGAGATAGAATACTAGGACATTCTTTTCTTAGATGGCTTGACTCAGTTCAAGAACTACAATGAAATATTCAAGGCTATCAGCTAGGTACCTAAGGAATTTACCAGTGATAATGAAGAGGAAGTTGAATTTGAAGATGATCTATGAGTTTATGAAAAATTTAGGTTGTATAGGGATATGAATAAGTTATAAGTGTTCTCTTGTGTTGACTTGTTTAAAAAGATGCTTCTCATAGCTAGGCAAGTGAAAAATGGCATTCATGACCTTGTCTTCTTGGCTACTTCTAAGAATAAAGTTATAGACATCTTAAGGTATGAATTTAAGACCTATTACAATCTCATAGAGTACACCTTTTAATATAACATAGCCATAGTGAAGACCTAGACTGACACCTTCTTAATCCACAACATCCTAAAGTATTGGGATGAGAACCCAGATGTTAATTGGGTAAATAATGAGGATGTCAATGCATACATGGTCCACACATTTAATATGAGATCCATGTTGGAGTGATTATATTTAACTAATTGTTTGGAGTCTTATTCTACATCCACATCAACATCTTGTGGGTTACCTTGATCTACATGATTCTACATAGCTCTCAGTTCCCCAAACTTAGAGGGGTGGTTAATTTAAACATGGTTAAAGTAATAGAAGATGCCTACATAGGCAAAGATTTATACATGATTAGTTACCTAATAGATGTAGTCTATAATATGCTCACTTTTAAACCATCTACTTTCTGTGCATGGGTTCTCAAAGGCTCATTGGTCTATGTGGCCTTCTACAAGTTGAATGGTCACTACTATAGAAATCATATTTGAGATATTTATGAGTCTTTCTACCCAATGGTGTATAATTCAATCAAAAAGGCCCTTATGCCCCATCTATCAAAGTAAATCAGAGACTACCTTTCTTCCATTAGAGACTATTGGTATTATTGGGAGGCTACTATAATTTGATTCATAAGCATTCTTAAATAACCCCTCTACTTTCCTCACTATGTCCTAAACCATTTATCAGAGTAGGACATCATTTAATAACTAATTGAGGGTATATTCAACTTCAATATTGGTCACCAAAAAATACCTTCTCACCTCTCTTAATTACCATATAACATCATGTGTACACATCCTTCCCTCCCCTATAGATGATGGAATCCATATGAGACTCTTTGGGCTTAGGGAGAGCTAAGCTAAAAGATTGGGACCTATGGGGTATGATCAAGGCCCATTTTGAGAGATACTTATCTTTCCTCAATATTAATTATGGCCACCATTTGGAGGATGATAATGATATATAGTTGAATGTAGTGGATAACCAAAAGGTGCTCACTCAAATTGAATCCTACATTTATAATAAGTGTATGAAGGTTCATCCCAAACCATTTATCACTCCCTTTGAATCCACTTAGTCAAGAGGAGATGTCACGGTAAGTAGTCTATGGTTGTCTAGGAAAATTCTATAGGATATCCCAAAACCTTCTCCCCATTGAAATCGAACTACTCATCACATGGCTCCACCTCTTCCACCTCTAGTGACTTAGGCATCTTGACATTAGACAACATAGGATCTAAGGTTTGATGGCAGTGGTATCCCATAAATGATCCTATGGCATGATAAATAATAAACACTAGTAGAAGTCACTTTTCCCACTCCTCCATTCTCTAACATCTTATGTTGGCACCACCTAACTTCCCATCCCATCAATATTCTGCTCAAGTAGTTCCTCCTCTATTCCCCATTTCTCTCACTCCACTATTCATTGATCCAAAATTCCAAGTTATAAAACTTTATAGTGTACTTGAATTAGATAAATAATTTAATGATTATTTCTAATTTATCTTAATTTAATCCAAATTAGTTTTAAATTCAATAATTTAATTTTAAAAATAAAATAAAAAATCAAAAAATAGAGAATAAATGGTAATGACACAAAAAATTTATTTACAAAGTTCACCAATTGGCTACATCCCTAGGTCCACTCTTTTGAGTATTCAGATCAATTAAAACTCACAAGAATATTTACAAATTTTTTTTTGAGTATGATCACAATAACATATGTACCACTTAACCTATACATGCAAGCAAAATATCTTCCATAAAAAGAAGATGTTTGTACTACCTGTGCAATACAAATTTCTTCTATGTCTCCTTAATACAAATCTATTTCCACACTATCTATGACAAATAGCATTGCTTCTTATATTTTTCAATGATTTTAGGTGTTTTTTGGCCATGTATCTTATTTTTCCTGAAGTCTCAATTCCATGCCAATAGTTTTGCATTAGACATCTTAATTGAGAACAGAAATCCCATATTCATAGGGAGGAAGGCAGGTTAAAATCTTAATTTGGGTCACCATTACATATTAAAACATATACATAGACATGAGATCTTTCTCTCCTTTCATGTTTTCCATGTGATATCCCATGTATAGGTGTGTTTGTGCTAAGGATGGTGTGTGAGTCAACACTAGGTGAAGTTTTGGTGGTTAGAACAAACCATATCTAAAATAGACTTCAACAAACTTGGAACACATACATGTAGAGCTTCTGTTAAAATAGTATCATCATGATGGGATATTAATAAACTTGAAACTTTAGATTGGTAATGGATTATTTTGAATGGGATAATGTGGGAATATGTGAATAAAATATATATTCAAATATCTTGGTGGTAATTAAATAGGGAGATTTATAAATAGTATGGGTGGAGGTGTGGTATTATTGGCCAAATAGTCCCACATCTACAACCATAACAATGTGTAATTAATTCTAATATAAAGAGACTAAAATATGGTGGAAAAATACTACTCTTTTATAAAAGAGTGAATTGATCCTGACTAATGGCCCCTAGCCAATAAATATCAGGGTCCATTTTGACCTTTATGCTTGTCAAAGATCAATGCAAATAAACTTTTAATATCCTTATATTTTTTCCATGTGTCATTTTATTACATTAAAACATTTTCCTTTCTACATATTACCATATAATCCCTAAATTTATCTAATAAAAACCTTCATGGGGATCCTCTAGATCATTCATCCCCACTGAGAGATTTTGGACCTCCAAAAGTTGACTTAATTATCAACCAAGTGATGGTATTTTCCCTCACATTTTCTATTTCCATCCATTTTTGCTTATTCATATTCATTCCTTTCAAACCAACATGAATATATTCAACATCACATCTTCATATAGTCCTAATTTTCCTATCAATAATAACATCTTCAAACAACTCATGAAGAGATTCAAAAGCAAAATCATCAACATTAGGAACTTGAATACTCTCATCTTGATCCATGATCATGTGAGGTTCATACAATTTCAAGTTTTCCAAAATAACTATTGAATAAATTTGTATATAAGAAGGAAAATCCAATTGGAAAGCATTTGTACAAATCTTTTTCAAAAAATTAAATGGACTATACCTGATTGGTTTTAATTTTCTACTTCACCTTTCAGTCTTTCCTTATTGATGTGAAGCCAAAGTTGATCATCAACTTTGAATTGATGATCAACTTGTTTTTTATCATGCCTAGCCTTATATTTATCTTGAATCTTCTCTAACTATTCTTTAATATCTTTCTAAATCATTTAAATTCTTTGAATGAAATTTTTAGCCTTCTCGACATCATTGTTTCCATCCACCACTGAGTTAGATTCTTTTCCAAAAGAGAAGTCCAAAGGATACTTATGCAAATATCTAAAACAAGTCTCAAAAGGAGAATTTAAAGTATAAGTATGTAAAGCATGATTATAATAATGTTTCACATAATATAAATGTTTATTCTATAATTTAGGATGTTCTCCACAATACCCCCTGAGTAAATATACCACCATTCAATTGACCACTTCTATTTGCCCATTAGTTTGTGTATGAAAATATATTATTTTATTTATCATAGTATCCATCAAGTCCCACAAAGCTAACCAAAACTCACCAACAAATTGATAAGCATGATCAAATATAATATAAGTGGGTAACCCAAAATGGATCCAAACATTTTTTAGGAATAAATATGTAGTTTCCTTGCCTATAACCTATTTAGTACAAAGAACCAAGATACACATTTTTATGAACATATTTACAACCACATATAGATAATCATGTTTTCTTCATGACATAGGTAAACCTATTACAAAATTCATATAAATAATTTAACAAGGATGGTTAGGAATAGGAAGAAGTGTATATAATCTTAACTTTAAATTACTAGGTTTACTTATAAAACAAAGAATACATCCATTGATATATTTAGATACATTTTTTATCATATGAGGCCAATAAAAATGATTTTTTAATTATGCAACTATATTACCAATGCCAAAATGACTTGAAACAAGTGAAGTGTGAGATTCTCTAATCATGTGAACTCTTTCATCCTATTTTTCCATGATGATATAACATTCTGTTATGCACATGATAGTCAAATGATTTTACTAATTTACCATTTATCAAATCTTCATAGACATCCTTAAAATCAACATCTCTAGCATATTGTTCCTTATATCTTTCATTAAAAAAAGGACTATGTTACAAAATAAAAAATGTTATAATAAGAGTTCTAGAAAGTATATCAACAATATTATTATGTGTTCCCTTTTTATAACTTATAACAAAATGGAAATTTTGAAAAAATCCCATCCATAAAAAGTGTTGTGATTGTTATAACTTGGATTTTGATTGAAAATATTGCAAAGGCTGGTGATCCATATGGATGATTGTCTCTTTGCCCATCAAATAGTGTTTCCACTTTTTCACACTCTACACCAAATCATATAACTCTTTATCATAAGTAGGATAATTTTTTATTTCACTTGTAAAGATTTATTAATGAAAACACACTAGTTTTGAGTTTTGCATCAACCTTCACCCCATTGCATATCCACTAGCATCAATTTCTATCTTGAAAGATTGTCATAAATCAAGAAGTACAAGAATTGGGGTTTTACTTATCTTTTCTTTGAGAGTGTTGAAATATTTTTCATGTTTTCCTCTCCATTTAAATACTTCCTTAACACTTTTTAAATAATGTAAAGGAGATGAAATATAAGAAAAGTTAGCAATAAATTTTCTCCAAAATTGAACCACTCCAATAAAAATCCTATTTTTTGTTGCATTATTAGGCCTTGGCCAATTTACTATGGATAAAAAAAATTTAGGGTCTATTTTTAGTGAACCATTCCCTATAACATATCCTAATTAAACCAAATATGTTATTGAAAATTCACATTTTGACATCTTTAAAAATAGTTTCTCCTTTTTCAAAGTATGTAAAACTTTCTTGATGTTCTTAAGATGATCTTCCCATGTGTTACTAAAGATTAAAATATCATCTAAGTATAAAAATAAAAAATCATCTAGAAATGGTCTTAACACATCATTCACAACTTGCATAAATGTGGTAGAGGCATTACAAAGCCCAACATGCATAACAAGCCACTCAAAAAGACCTTGCTTAGTTTTAAAATCAGTTTTCCAACTATCACCATCACTTATTACTACTTGGGGATAACCACTTCTCAAATTTAACTTAGTAAAATAATTTGCATTTGTCAATTGATCTAATAAATCATCAATACAAGAAAGAAGGTAGAGTTTTTTAATTTCTATTTTATTTAAAGATCTAAAGTCCATGAACATCCACCATATACCATAATTTTTATGTACCAAGATAATAGGCAAACCACATGGAGAGGTACTTGGTTGAATTCCACCTTTCTCATGTAACTCCTTCACTTATTTATTTCTTCATTCTCTACTATTAATAACCTATACATTCCAATTTTAGGAAGAGAGGTTTCCTACTATAATTGAATCTCATATTCAATTTGCCTCTTAGGAGGTAAACCTTGTGGCTCTTAAAAAACACCATTATAGTTATAAATAATATTTGCTATCTTAAATTCATGTTTAGGATCACAATCCTCTAAGGCCTTGGATTTTTCAGTACCCTTGGATTTTAAAATCATGAGAATAAAACTCTTGTGTTTACAAGTCTTTTCATTTGACCTATAGAAACAAGAGTCAAATTGGATTTAACTAATGGTATCTTACTATGTATTCAATCCCATATTTTATAATCACATATTTGTTTTCTTCTCTATAAAATATTTCCTTTCTATCATATAAGTAAGGACTACCCAAAATAATTCTAACTATATCCAAAGGAACCACATCTAATTCTACTTCATCAATGAATTTAGAAGTAATAAAAAACTTCAAGGTGCATGTTTATGTGACTTGCAATTTTGCATCATCACACACCCATCCTAAAGGATATGGTTTTGATTGTGGTTTAGTTTTGAGTCTTAATTTTTTAACAACCTCTTTATAAATAATATTAGCTTGTGATCCACTATCAAAAAGAGTGTCTATTTTAGTATGTTTAGATATAACTCTTATGTGGAAAATCTTATTCCTTTTCTTTTTAGCATGCTTAGATTTAGTTTTAGAATAAGAAGCAATAACACATTTGGTGTTATATGAATACTAAGTTAGACCTTGTAAACCCATGGCATTCACCTTTGTTTCATCACTATAATTAGATCTCAGGTCCTATTGAACCACACCATTATCCTTCTTTTCCTTCTTAATCTAGAACCTCTTTGGTTTGAGTTTTGGATGGAGTTTTCAAAACTTAGCCTCATCATGATTCTTCTTACAATGATTACAAAATGGTTTTCCTTCCTCTTTCTTAAGAGTGTAAGTAGATTTACTCTTACCCTTTCCTTTACCTTTGTATTTTTTTTCAAATGGGTTATGATAATTCTTTTCATAGCCTTCCATGGTCATCTTACCCTTGGATTCCATATGGGTGGCTTGCATATAGAATTCATCAGGATTAGAAGGATTAAACATGAGAATAATATGTCTCAAATAGCTATGTAAACCTCCAATATATTTTAAAGATGTTTCTAGACTGTAAAGAGGAATGCCTAACATTAATGCCTTCTTTCTAAACTACTGAGTATAGTATTACACACTTTAACCTTTATTTTGTCTTAGAATTTGCCAATCCATTGTATCTTGTTACATATAACCCAAAGGATAATTTTTTTTCTCAACTCATAAATAAAATCATTCCAAGAGGAAATCACCTTACCATATATTTTGAGATCCTCTTAAATCTTACTTTCCCATTAGATGAGTGTTGTGCCACTCATATGGAGAGTAGCCAGCTAAAATTTAGCTTTCTCACTATCAATATTCTGAATCTTGTAATATATCTCAATCTGCTTGACCTAATTATCCAATTTCTCTACACTTAGCTCACCATTATAAATTGGAAAATCAAATTTAACATCTGATTTCAAGTGTGGGATAGTTTTACCATCTACAAAAGAAGATAATTTTTTGGAAGGTGAAAGACGAATTTCATCTCTTTTAGATTTATCTTCCTTTGCTTTCTCCTTCCTACATTCCTCATACATTTCCTCAACCATGGTTTTTATGATAAGGAAAGCACACTAGAATTCTACCTCAAACATTTCAGTTCCCATACTTAACTATTAATTTACTCATCTTATACCAATTTCAAGATCAAACTCTACAATTTATCCTTCACCATATCTTGATTTAGATCTGGTTAACATATAAGACTATGCTGCAAATGCCAAAAAATGTTATACAACCTTGATCACTAGCTCTGATACCAAACTGATCCAAAAATCCAAGTTATAAATATTTACAATGTACTTGAATTGGATAAATAATTGAATGATTATTCCCAATTTATCTTTATTTAATCCAATTTGGTTTTAAAACCAAAAACTTAATTTTGAAAACTAAAAAAAACTTAAAAAATAGAGAATAAATGGTAATGACATAGAAAATTTATTTATAGGGTTCACCAATTGGCTATGTCCTAGGGTCAAATCTTCTGAGTGTTTCAATTAATTAAAAATCATAATAATACTTACAAAAATTTTCTAAGTATGATCACAATAACATCTATGCCACTTAACCTATACATTCAGGAAAAATAACTTCCATAAAAAGAAGACATTCTGTTTGCCCATGCAATACAAATTTCTTCTCTGTCTCCCCAATACAAATTCGTTTCTAGTCTATCTATGCCAAATAACATTGTTGATTATATTTCTTAATGATTTTAGGTTTTATCTAGGCATGTATCTTATTTTTCCTGAAGTCTTAGTTCCACTCCAATAGTTATATATTGGACAACTTAATTGAGAATAGAAATCCCATATTTATAGGGAGGAATGCAAGTTCAAAGCTTTATTTGGGTCATTGTTATATATTGAGATGTCTATAAATACATGTGAGTTTGCTTTCCTTTAATTCTATCCATATGATAACCCATGCAAAGGTGTGGTTATCACTAATGAAGGCATGTGAGTCAACACCATGTGAAGTTTTGGTGGTTAGAACAAACCACATTTAAAATAGACTTAAATAATCTTAGAACACACACGTGGAGCTCCTATTAAAATAGGATTATCATGATGGGATATTAATAAACATGCAACTTTAGGTTGGTAATAAATTATCTCAAATGCGATAATGTGGAAATATGTGAATAAAAGATATATTAAAATATCCTGGTGGAAATTAAATGGGAATATTTACAAATAGTATGGGCAAAGGTGTGGTATTATTGGCCAAATAATCCCACATTTTCAACCATAACAACTGTAATTAATTTCAATATAAAGAGACTAAATATGGTGATAAAATAATCCCCTCTAATAAAAGAGTGAGTTGATCCTGGATGAGGCCCCCCAACTAGTAAATAAAGGTGTCCATTTTGACCTTTACATTTGTCAAAGACCGATGTAAATAATATTTTAATATGCTTATATTTTTGCCATGTGTAATTTTATTACATTATGACACTTATCCTTCCAACATATTGACATATCATCCCTAAATTTATCTGATCAAAAACTTTGTGGGGATCCTCTAGATCATTCACTCAAGTATCTCTAGCCTTGATCATGCATAGTGTCCTCACTTCTTCATTTATATCTATCTCATCCATTCCCTAACTTTGGATTTCCATAGTACCCTCATTAGTCATTCCTCAAGTTCAAATGATTGTAAAAGCCTCAATTTTTCTAAGTGCCCTAGTAGATCTAATGGTAAGTTCACCCATTTTCACATTTTAGATATCTTGGGCCATCCGAGTGACTCCTTATGTGGCCCAATAACTTCTGTACTTAGAAATCTCGACCTTTCCTACCTCTACTACTAAATCTGGAGTGGATCCAAGAAAAAATACTAAGAAGTAAAAGGTGGTTCATGCTAAACTTTCAATATAGGTGCCTATTTCTCCCACTCATCCTCCTTTATAGGTTTTTATTTCTCCTCTGGCATCAACCCTAGTGGATCCTCATATTATTTCCCAGTCTTTATTTTTCCTCACCTCAAGATCCCAAGGATTCAACTTTAATTAGTCAATCTCTTCCCTTCTACTAAAAAACCCTTTCATAGGTTGGCATGACCCAAAGCCAATGGTAGGAATAAATGTTTCATTTGGCTTCCCTATTTGTCTTACCTCCATATCTCCCCATGCTTCCTCATCCTCCATTATTTTCATCATTCACCACTTCCACTTCTTCCATGATCCTTCCACCTCATCCTCCACCTATCACTACAATCTCTACCACTACACCAACACATCCCCAAAATCAAAGAATGGTCCCAATGTCACTGGCACAAAATATTATAATACAAGGTGACTAGACATACAATGAGATTTCAATCACACCATGGGGAGTATGTGGAGGATCATCACATATAAATTTATGTAAGAGGGTATCCTTATGGTTTGGTAAACCCAATAGGATTGGTTCTCCCTCACCAAGGTGATAAATTTCAAAGAAGAGGAGATGGTGGCCAAATATACTATCTTAGTTCTTTAAGATACCAATGGCATGTCAAAAAAATTTGTAGAAGACATGCAAAAATAGGTTCAAACCTTGGAAGTGTGGGTGAAGAGGTCATTCCCTACTGAGCTAATTGAGAATGTCAAGGATGCCCTCCTATAGCTTTTCATATCTATGAGGAAGATGTTGGAAACTTTAGTAGATGGTCAGGTGCTTATCCAATAGACCCAAGCCTATTCGGAGTTAATTTCTCAGGTTTATAGTAACACAAGAGGCTAGTGGTATTCTTACATGATGGCATATTTTTGAAGTTAAAATAGATGACCACTTTAGAATTGAGATTATACCAAACATATGATATGAGTATGATAACCATAATTTAAGAATGGCTAGGTTATTCCCAAATTATGATAGACCCCTTAGAAGATGGCAATAAAAAAATATTGGCCTACTTCATAGAGGTCAAGATCTATGTGTTATTCTACCTAGATGGCACTTTGTTGGATAGGGGTGAATTTTTGGTCCACCTAGGTAACTTGGAATAGGTTATGTGGAAGAAGGTAGACAAAATAAACAAAGTTAGATCATAGGAAGTACTCAATATCTCAACCCAGTCCATGGTAAGAATCAGCTAGGTGTTCAAAGTCAAGGTGGTTATGGAGGCTCCCCTCTAGGTTTACTAATGGCTCATGGCCCAGTCAAATATGATTTTTAGAGATCCTCCAATTAAACTCATCATATTGGATCAATAATTTAACATCATGGTAGTATTACTGAAAGCTAAGGAAGTAAAGGATAAATTATTGGGAGCTAGTCTATCAATACCTCCTTCATGTATTAGCTAGGTATACCTTGATAACTCTTTTTGAAGTGAGTGGTGAGGATATTCTCCCCTTTTTGAATTATGTAGTTTTAAAACCTATGAATGGCCATCATGGCCCAAGATGGGAATCTCATGCTACTTGGAGGTGATGCCCATACTCATCTATAATGTATAACTATATTATGTTTTTAAGGTCTATAATTCTTAGCTCCAAAGTGTTGTAGGATTTAAGTCAATATTTCACCTACTTTTTCCTCCACCTTTTTTTATTGTGAAAATTTGGCCATGATCAATATTTTTGTAAAACAAACTTGTTTTTCAATGGATGTAATCTTAAGATTTATACAAAATGCATTCTCTAAATGTCAAAGTATATATCAACTCTAGTTTTGAATGAATGTTATTATTAATAGAATCAAAATAATGCTTTATCATTAATGAATGAAATTTTTATAATGTGATTGTCTATTATAACCTCTTTGTGAACCTTATCATTTTCATCACAATATTTATAATATGTGTGTTAGTTTATAGGTTATGTTGGAAGTCTACTATTATTTTCTATGGTTTTTTCAATATTTATACTTAGTGAGGGACTCATAAATTAATCATTCTTCTTGGTTTCCTCACACTCATCCCCTATGTGGTATTGGGTTAAAAACTTTGATGAAACTTGACACATAGTAGTATAACTATGGTAGATACACTGGGTTCATTTATTGCACTAACCTCATTCTAACTTAGAAATACTCTTTCCTTCCTTATTATCCCATATATTTTTGTGTTTATTTTAGATATTGAATTACCTCCTAGTTATTTTATAAAATGGAAAATTGAAGTACATTGACATTAGTAATAGAACCAAAATAAGTAACACATAACTCAAGAAATTAGTGTTAAATCTTTGGTGGTGGTACTACATCTCTCAAATACTATTCCATATAGGGTCAATAGTGAAGCTAAATAATTAAAACCATGCACTGGACTGATCTCATATCTATCCTAAAATATAGAACAAAATTTCATCATTTTTCCTACTATTTTCTTTGGAAACACTCAATCTCATGACTGTTTTTTGAAGTAGTGAAACAATATTGGAGTGAAAAATAAGTACATTGAGTCTCAAAATTATGAAATAATATGATTTTATGGATGCACACAAATGGGTCTAGTCCCAATATTCTAAAACAACCCATAATATTTTAGTAGGTTTATGTCAAAAAAATCAAAATTTGAGGTCACTATTGAAACCCCAAGTATTGGAGCATGGAACACCTTGATATCATAGTGTGATTAAAACACACAACCACTTAGGAAATTAAAACACTAGATCCTAAATTTGTATACCGCCAATGTACATAGGGTTTGGCCTACTATGTGGTGGTGAAATATAAGGTCGATAGAGCCCATAAAGAGTAAAAACAAAGAGGCTAGAGCTTGTCTCTGATTTATAGGTGTCAACACCAATGTGATGCCAAGAAAAAAAACATACACACAAGTTTAACTTAGGTATCAAAGTCAAAAATTTGTTTTTGATTTTTTTATTAATATCACCAATGGGATGCCAAGGAATGATCATACACAACTTTGTGATACAAATAAGAAGCAATATTTAAAATGAAAATGAAATGTCATATAATTAATACAAAAAGGAGAAGTGATTTATTTACTATTTTCAAGAATTAAAAAATTGACATAAGCATAGCTATAAAGTAAAAATAATATGAACAATAAAATAAAATAAAATGTTTTATTATAGTTTAAATTTTCATTTATTTGGAAAGAATCCTACAAAAAATAGTCTATGAGCTGTTTGTGGAGAGGTTATCCTGCAAGTTACCTAATATATAAGTAAAAAATGAAAATAAACTCAAAAAAAATGTCTTTAATGAAATCATTGTTACAAAAAAAATATAGAATGAAAAAATTGATAAATATAAAAAACATAGAAAAAATCATTGTGACAAAAGACAAAACTACTAAAATATATGATCAGTACAACCAAGGATAAATTAACTGAAAATATAAGCAAAACTAGCAGCCTAAAAAAATACAAAAATAATAGAAATAGAATGCCAACAACTAAAAACAAAATTATTGTAAGGTTAAACAAACCCACTATAATATTAAACAAAACCATTGCATGATTAGATAAAAATATGATAAGGTTAGATAAATCCACTAAAAAGTTGAATAAAATCATTAGGTTAAAAAATAGAATAAAAAAATGCAAGAAATAAATTAAGTAATCAAAAACATTACACAAGAAGACAAATAATTTTAAAAAATAATAAAATCACTTAAAATATAGACACAATTATTCACTTATGTAGAGAAACTATCATTTTACAAATAGAGGAAAAATATAAAACAAAGGTAAAAATAGATTAAAAAAGCAAATAAATGAGTACTAGAAAGCTAAAAAATAGAAACAACAAATTACATTTAAGTAAATGAAAAGAAAAAATAGCCAGTGATAAAACCACTACACTAAAAGACAAATCCTCAACACTTTGAAACAAATACTTTATTAAGGTTTACAAAACCATAGTTTCATAGAATGAAACTACCATTTCACAAGTGGCTACATAACATCTCAAAATTTTAGAAAAATGAACTTACAGCTATAAAATAAACTTTTATAATGAAATATTATATAGATATGAACTCTGAAACAATTCAAATATAACTAAAATAACCCAGTTTCAATAGTGGTGAATAAGATGATGGAGAAATCTATAATGTGATAGTTAAAAATTTAGAGTTCTAATGTAAGTGTTGACCATTTTTTGCCCTAGGCCAAAAAGGTCGACCCCATATAGTTATAATCTTATGTAGGGGAATTTAATAATGTCATGGGGTATGTTTTTACTTATTTTATATCATTTCATATGCCATTCTAGACTTGGTCATGGTATGATTGAATCCTTGTGCCATTTGATATCTTAGGGGTCATTTTAGGGTCATATATACAAGTGGTAGGTCTTCACAGTGATCAATGAAGTTAGAGCATGGAACATGTTTGATTATGCCTCAAGGAATTCATCTGATCTTTCAAAGATCAAGTATTACCACAAGAACAATATTTGTGAATCCAGAATGTCATTAAGATGTCACATGGAAACTATAATGGAATAACTTGCTTATGCAATTTATAAATATGATTATAAAGCCTCATGTGACTATGAAACCATGTGAAATCAATTTTATTAGTACCAACATCATGTTCTCTAATTTTCATATCTTGATGAGTCTTTTATCTCATTATTTAATCCTTCTAAGTTTAACTCATCATGTCTAAGGAGCCAAGCCATCTAAGATGTCATGCAAGAATGAATGAATTAGCTCATTTGTGCAATTTTTATCATTACTTATGAAGACCCCATGAGCCAGAGGATTATATATAGGTATTTCTTCATGTAGGAACATGCTCTAAAATTTTCAACTTCACTTGAGATTTTTGGCTCAAGTTATGGAGCTTCAAATTTAAATCAATAGAGCAAGACATTCATGCAAATTTCAAAATAAAGCCTGATCAAAACCAACACTTTTGAGATTGAATTTGATGGTTGCATGAAAATTGATGATGGTCATTTGAACATAATTTTATGGGATCATAGACATCAATTTTTATCTTGTGAAGTAGTTATTGGATTTCAAATAGTGGATCCCAATAAATCTAATGATTTACATTACATCATACATCTTGATCTAATGGTACATGATGAATCAAAAGTTCAAGGAGATTGAGAGGCCTTTGTGTGGCGTAAGTGTTGAATTTAATAGTCTAATAGTGGGATCCTAAAACCAATTCACATTTGAGACATGGCACAAACTTAGATAGATTTGAAAATTCAAGAGCAAGATCAATGACTCAAAATCATTGATAATTAACATGATCAATGGTGTAAGATGGGTCAATATGTCAACAAGTTGAGTTAGATATTGATGACCAATGAAATTAAAGGTCAAAAATCTAACGTAATTCATAGAGATCAAACACATGACCAAGGTCAAATTGGGGAAAGCTATTCAAAGGGTACATGCCACCATTAGAGCTCGATTAAATGCCATGAAATGGACACAATTATGAAATTAGTTGATCAATAACATATACAAATGCCATTGAAGATCAATATAGACCTCTAGTTCATAGATTTATTACATATAGGGTCCATATTTTAAAGGTTTTAGTATTATCTAGTGACTGTGTTCACCATTCTTAAAAGAAGGGTCTATGTCTATATAAAGTCTTGATTCCGGTAGTGACATAATGGATATATGTAGACTTAATAAGAACCAAGATTCAAGTAGAGTGTCATAATATAATGACTATAGGAAAACTAATAGTTTGAAATTGGTTTTCTATCTATATTGGACCTATGAGCATGGGGACAAGTTTGAGGATGATCTAGTTAGAACAAGAGCTAGAATTTCAAAGGATACCATGAGGGCATACATGTAGACCTCAATGGTTCCATCTCTAGGAATAACTACATGAAATGGACCCTTCTCTCCACTTTTTCACACCATGACAAAATATTGAAGAGTTGTTAGGACTAGGACAAAGTACTAATAGATTGATCTAATTGTTATAACTATATTGATGCTAGGTCCCAGTTTAGAACAACTTGATCCCACCATTACAATCATTGGGGATCATCAAGAAAGGAATAATTTAATTATGTAACCACTTGAAGTGACTCAGATCAATTAGGAAGTTCTAAAGAAGCTTATTGGTAGATGCAATTGTAACTATAGTTTAAATGAGGTTAAACTCATTTGATTCCCATTTAGACTTCTCTTTTCCCACTTCTCTCTTTTAAATGCTATAAGTAGCTACCATTTTAGCCTTTGTAGTAGACCACACCATGTATGGTAAATCCATATTGGACTGATGCCATATTTTTCCTTTGAACACAAATGTAATTTTATTTCTTAGTTTTGATTAATTTTTTGAGTTTCCAAGTGATGTATGGTGATGAGAAGTGATAATTCTCTATCCTTCCCTTATCCTTTCATGTTTGAGCAAGAGTTTATAGTCTAATAGGTCATATGGAGTGTAGTCTAGTGTCTAAATATTTTTTCAAGTGTAAAATTTTATTTAGAGTGTGAAATCTTCCCTCTAGTTCATTTTCCTTGTGTTGCTACTCACATCTCACCTCTTTATTGAAATACTCATGTTAGAACCCATTAAGACTTAGATACTAGTTTGTATGCTTTGTTTCATCATGGTATAAATATGATGGTCATGTGGAAGACATTTTGGTGCATCACCTCCTTTAGAGTTGGTTCAATTTATGAATTCTCTAACTCTTTTTCCCATAAGTAAGTAGTAGTCTAAGTGATAATCATTGTAAGATATATTCAGGGAGCTAGCCCTTAAATCTAGAGACTCATTTCCAATATAGGTACACCCACATACCTAGAAATGTTCCCTTTTTTCCCAAATCTAGAAGAGGATTAAACATCCCTTTCTAGGGTGAAAAATTTGGTGACAATAGTTCTAACATGCCCAATGGGATGCATTGTCTTCAAGACAAATTGTCAAAGTGAATGTTGGTCTTGAAAAACACTAGCTACAAATTGGTGTGCTACTCAGCATTTGATGACTCCTTAAAGGTAAATATAGTTCTAGACCATTATTTTTTTATAAAATTTCATCCATAATTCATGTTCCTCATGAGGTTATCCTCTTCTATAATAGTAAATCCCATTAACTTACCCATTTATCTTGAAATCCCTCTTGAAATTTAGTATCCACAACTTAATCTACCCTTTGAAGAGTGAGTATATTTTTCTAGAGAGGAAGAGGTTAAATAGGTTGAATAAGTTAAATATATTGAAGAAGAAGACATGGCTAGACCTCATTATTTCCATGGCTTCAATACTAATAATACAATTCAACTTCATGCATATGATCCCATTCCTCCTAACACTATGAAAGGTGTGTCCACATTCAATGGTGAGAGTCATGTCATAACTAGTGAGCACATTAGATATTTTTCTAAATTTTATAGTTTTTAAAATATTGTTTGAGAAAACATCACCATTAGACTCCTTTCCATGCATCTTAAATGGAAGGCTCTTGATTGGTATAGGACTTTATAAGGTGGATGCATCACAACATGTGATGAGTTTGGAGTGTTACTGACTTCTAGAATTGGAAATCAAAGTGATCATGCCTCTCTCATACATCAACTCAACATGATAAAAAAGGGACCCAAAGAAATAATGTATGACTACAACAAAAGGTTTTAGAATATTTTTCATAGATTTCCTCCTCCTATGATACCACCTACTAACTTTGTGTTCCTTATTTACTTGAAATCCTTTAGGATTGAAATTATTTTAAAGCTTTAATCTTTGGGATATTCCACTCTCCCTAAATCATATTATTTTGCTATCAAAGCTAAGAATAGTCTCATCTAAGCTATAATATTACCTCCTAAGGTGTATATGCCTACTTCATCTTATATTTCTACTAACACTCTAGAAGTGACTCAAGTTCCTAATTATAGTATCAAAACTAAGGTTGCTCCTAGGTAGGCAAAAGATGATGCTTATTAGAAAGTAAAGTTCCTAGCCTTTGAAGATCAGACTAAGAAAGCCAATATACAAAAAGTTACCTATCAAAATACTTACCCTTATCATAAATAATATGTAAGAAGAAGATGAAAATGGTATCCTAATACCAATATGCCTGCTAATGTATACAATCCTAACTTTACCACCAATCCAAGGGAGATGGTACAAGTTCATAGTAATTTTGTGTAAGGAGAATATTGATAGTAAGACCAATTCATGGATGTCAATGAGAGTGGAGAGAAAGATAAAGTGGCTTAATGATTAGTTACTCCCTTCCTATAAAATGAAGATGAGGTAATTATGTAAGTCAATAAGGATTGGCTACCTCAAGGAGAGATCTTCACTAATTTCCTAGTTGAAGAAACTTTTGTGCTAAATCAAGGAGCCTCTATTGTAGATAATACAAGGGATAAGAGGAAGGATTTAGGAGGGTGAATTAGCATTCCCATAGACTCATCCAACCCTCCTTCAAGGTAATAATACATATCTATAAGTTTGATAGTCCCAAAAACTTTTGCATCTCCATCAGGTCAAAATATGGTAAGGTTTACTCCTGTTCCTCAAGTTCTAATTAATTATTTACCTAAAAAATCCTAAGAGAAAGTAGGTATGACCTATTTAAACATTATATATTCCTTTAAGAACACTAAAACATCCATTTCTCTTTGGGATGTTCTTCTTATTCCTAGTAAAAAAGAACTATAAAATTAGTTATCTGTTATCCCTGATAGTGTCTCATTATCAAATCAAAGTCATGGCCATGTTGTTCTTGTAAATTCTCCTATTACCACCATTTAACCATCCACTATGGTTGAGAAACCTCCATAATTTTACCTCACCCTTATTATAGGTGACAATTTGGTACAAAATTGCATAGTTGATAGTGTAACTTCTACTTCTATCATGCCCAAAGTTATATCTGACAAGCTAGGCCTAAAACATAAGCCACATAGAAAATGGGTCCTTCAATTATATGGTACACCTACCAAGACATTATGATTGATAAAAGGCTTAATGGTTTTTTGCATGGTTTTCCTAGTTTTGTTATCTTATAAGACATATTTATGGTTGATCTCCCAACCCACTTTGTAATTTACCTATGAAGGGACTTCATAGCCAAGATAGGTGGCTATCTCTCAGCTAACTAGTCTTTCTTAGATTTTAGAACAAGATATGGGA
The DNA here is from genome assembly GCA_037957365.1 of Torreya grandis. Classification (NCBI taxonomy): domain Eukaryota; kingdom Viridiplantae; phylum Streptophyta; class Pinopsida; order Cupressales; family Taxaceae; genus Torreya; species Torreya grandis. The sequence continues at coordinate 77,406 of JARHVA010006555.1, read as the reverse complement.
TAAAGTGATAATTAGGACACAACCACTTACAAGGTTTCATATTGAACCTTATATTGAGACAAGTTCTAATTTGAATTATGTTGTTCATGAAGAAAGGGATTTTATTCTAGATGATGGCACTTTATCCAAGCTTGAGGGAATTGCATATTTATTTCTTGATTAATATGGTACTAAAACTTATGAGAATTATCCTTATGATATCATAAAGGAAACTAATCTAGGATTATATTTTATATATTAAGGAGTACCAACACATCTACTTTCCAAGGAAGAGGGTGAAGATTATGAGTTGTGGAAGATGTTTTTTTATGGTTCAAGAAGTAAAGCTGGTGAAAGGGCTAGTGTTATGTTGGTATCCCCATATAAACAATGGTATTATGTTCCATACATATTTTATTTTATTTTTATCTGTAATATAACTCAGTATGAAGGTTTAATTAATGGTCTTCAATGTGCAAGGAGAAAAAGAATTAATAACTTTCAAGCATATGGAGATAGTGAATTGGTTGTGCATTAGGTGAGGAATGTGGTTGTTGTCAAGAAACCTCTACTTAAGTCATATAGGCATATGGTATTTCAAAGTTATGTTAAACTGGTCATCCTTATTGACTAAAATCTTATTATGGCTTGAATATCCATCTAAAAGAGAAAAATGTTGAGAACCTAAAACCATTTTAGTGAATAAACCTCTACTTCAATGCATTTAATATATAATTAGTCCCAAGGGAGCATAATAGTAATGATGATAGATTAGCTACCATAGGAGATCAATTTGATACTCTAATTTCCATAAAGGAGGGAAAATAGTCTCATATTAAGGTCATTATCAGACCTTCTATACCTAATAATGAAGTGTCTTGGAAAGAGCTTGATAGTGACAAACACATTACATGCTTCTTTCAAAATGACATTGAATTTTCTTCAAGAAATCAAATCAGGCTTTAAAAATAATTGGGTGATTAGATTGTGTAACTAATAATGAATAAGATACATAATATTTTGGTGACCTTATAAATTATGTTAAATGAGAATGATTAAAATAGTAATAAAAATTGAGTATGTTATGAAAGAGTATAACTATGAAAAAGTCTTGATCTTCAAGGAAAAACTTCTAAAAGTAGGCAAGATATGTTCTACATTGTAGAATCAAGCATTTATTAAGTTGTGTAGAGAGTTTCATGATATATTTTCTTGGAAATATAAGGACCTCAAAGGATTTGATCCTATCCTAACACACCATACCATTGAGTTAGAACCTAGAGTTAAATCAATTAGGCAAAGTAAAGACCCATCAACACCAAGGTTGAGTGACTCATGATATTAAAGCTCACCAAACTCCTTGAATCTAAGATAATATTTACCTTCAAGAATTCAACATGGGTAGCTAACCTTATGCCTATTATAAAGAAGAATGGGGAGATAAGACTTTGTGTAGACATTAGAGATCTTAATGGAGTGTCACTCAAAAATCACTATCCTCTACCCTCAATGGAGAAGATTTTGAAAATGGTTTTAGGTTCTCAACATTTTTCTATTTTAGATGGATATTCAAGCTATAATAAGATTTTAGTTAATAAGGATGACCAATTTAAGCTAAACTTCACTACTAAATGTGCAAATTTCACCTATAGGAAGATGCCCTTTGGTCTTCCTAGTACTGGTGCCACATTTTAAGAAGCAATGGACATAGCCTTCAATGGTTTGATCAATGATATGCTATCTATTTATCTAGATGATATAACATTATTTTCTAAAGATGTTAGTGAACACATGCAACACTTGAGACAAGTGTTTGAAAGATGTATGCATTAGGGAGTATCTCTTAATCCAAAAAGTGCATCTTTATTATTAATGAAGGTAATCTCTTAGGACATATTATTTCCAAGGATTATTTAACCATTGATCCTAAAATAATAGATGCTATTATAGGCTTATCATTTCCCTTGCATAATAAAGGTCTCCAAATTTTTTTAGACGAGATAAATTTTGTAAGGAGGTTCATACCTAAATTTTTCATCTTTGGTGAAACCTATCATATCTATGCTTAGGAAGAACTAGGTCTTTTCTTAGACCAAAGAGGGTAAGATTAGTTTTGAAGCCCTAAAGAAAGCAATTATAGAATCTCCTACTCTTGTGAATCCTAATTTCACTAATGACTTCATGGTGTATTCATTTTATAACCTTGATATTATCTTAGTCATGATGATGCAAAATAATGATGAGGGTGTGGAGTAGCTAATTGCATTATTTAGTCATGGTTTAGAGTATTATGAAGTCAAGTACACATTTGTGAAGAAACAAGTCCTTATTTTTGTAAGAGGACTACTTTTTTTTAGACATATAGATTCAAATAATAAGATTCATGTTATGGTCTCTCATCCTAGCACTAAAGAGTTTATTTTGAAAAAAGATCTTAGTGAAAAAAGGTCAAGGTGAATCACTAAGGTATTGGAGTATGATGGTGATATCAAGGTGAAAAATTTGATAAAGGGTAAAGGCCTTTGTGAACATATAGCTTCAAATATTCATGTGTTAAAGGAAGATGTTCTAGTCAATCATGATTGTTCCCCATCAACCAGTTCATTAGCTCCACACAGTTGGACATAATATGTGATTAGATTTCATTAAAATGGTGAGTATCCTAATAATATTAATAGATCACAAAGGATATATTTTAGATTAAAATATATTCACTTTTATCTTATGGATGGTGTGATTTTTAGGAGGGACATCAATGGTGTGCTATTAAGGTACATTGATAATAATCAGTTTAGAGGGTTGCTTGAGAAGTTTCATGATGGGAAAATAGGAGGTCATTTATATCCAAGAACCATAGATGCTAAGATCATGAGGGATATCTATTATTGGCCTAGCCTCTTCAAATTGTGATACTTCAGTGAGAAGGTGTAGACAATGTGCTTTCTTTATAGGAAAGCAGAAGCTTGTAGCTCTTCCTTTGAAGCCTATGCAAGTTGATCATCCTTTCATGAAATGATGTCTTGATTTTATTGGCATGATAAATCCCCCATCGATTGTTGGTAATAAATGGATACTAATAACAAATAACTATTTTACAAGATGGGTTGAGGTAGTAGAATTGAAGGAAGCTAATGAGAATGTTATCTTGGAGTTTTATGAGAGAATCATAACAAGGTTTGACACCCATTATACTATTATTTTAGATAATTATCTTACTTTTATGGGTGATAAGATAGTTTATTTAGAAAATGGTAATGGCATATTCTTGTCACTTCATCTAATTATTAACCTCAAGGTAATGGGTTGGCTGAATCTACTAACAAGACTCTGATCAAGATCATCAAGATAATCTTGGAACATAACTAAAGATCTTAAGACACCAAATTGAGGATAACCTTATGCGTTCATAGGATAAATCCTAAGAGGTCAATAGGGAATTTTAATTTTTTTCTTGTCTATGGGAAGGAAGCTAGGTTGTCTATTTCTCAAGATTTTCCTACCTTAGAGTTAACACATCAACTAGAATTACTTGAGAACACTCCAATGGAGGTCAGATTGATAGAATTAATGGAGTTGCAAGAGACTAGAGATAAATCTCATCAAGCTATGGATCATCACAAAATACTAATGAAGAGGTATTTTTACAAGAACCCAACTCCAATATCATTTCAAGAAGGTGACATGATCTCGAAATGAGATGAAGATAGAGCAAAACTAGGAAATCATACCAAATTTGATGCCTTATGGAGGGAACTGTATGTCATCACCAAGTACAAGCAAACAAACTTTTTTTAGTTAGAAAGGATGAATGGAGAAGAGATTCCTATCCTTGTGAATGGGATACATTTGAAACCCTTTTACTAAGAGCTAAAGTTTAGTTTGTAAATATTAGATTAGGTGTGTGTTTCTTTTCTTATTGTGTTGTGTTCAATAAGTGATTTTGAAGCACATGTGTGTTTCTTTCTTGGTGTTTTGTTGTTGTTTTTTTCTATTATTTTGTGTGTTATCAAGGTATTTTATATGTAAAAGTTAGTTTATATGCCAATATTATATACTTTTGACTCCATATCCCAATGGATAGGATTAGGAAACTGGTCATGGCATATCAAGCATGCCACCTTAGAAATCACCAAAGGTGTTGACCATTTTTTTCCCTAGGCCAAAATGGGTCAATCCCCTATAGTAAAAATCTTATACAGGGGCATTTTATAATGTCATGGGGTATATTTTATCTCATTTTATGTCATTTGATGCCATTCTATTCTTGGTCATGGCTGGTTCAATCCTTGTGCCATTTGATATCTTAGGGGTCATTTTAGGGTCATATATGTAAGTGATAGGTCTTTATGGTGATAAATGTAGTTATAAAATTAAACACATTTTATTATGCCTCAAGGAATTAATCCAATATTTAAAATATCAAGCAATAGCTCAAGAATAAGCTTTGTGAAGCTAGAGCATCATCAGGACATCATATGGAAACTAGAATGGAACAAATTGCTTATGTAATTTATAAATATGGTTAGAAAGCCTCACATGACCATAAAAAAATACATGATAAATTTACTTAGTGCCAATATCATGTTTATAAAGTTTCATATATTGATGAGTCTTTTATCTCAAGATCTAAACCTTCCAAGTTTAGTTCACCAAGTCTAAGGAGCCAAGCCATCTGGGACATCACATAGGAATAAATGAACCAGCTTATTTTTGCAATTTTTATCTTCACTCAAGAAACCCCTACAAGAAAAATGATTGTAGTGATAGTTAGTTCTGCATGTTAGGAGCATGTTATAAAAGTTTTAATTTTTCATGAGATTTTTGGTTCAAATTATGGAACTTAAAAGTTGAACTAGCAGAGTAAGATGTTTGTGCAAAATGTCAAAATAAAGCTCAAGAAAAACCAACCATTTTGATCTTAAATTTGATTATTTCATGAATGTATATTATGGTCATGTGATCATCATTTTATAGGAGCATGGATATCAATTTTAAGCTCATGAAATAGCCATTAGATTTTAAATAGTGGGTCCTCATAGATCTAATGGTTTGTATTACATCATACATCTTGATCTGATAGTGTGAGATGATTCAAAAGGTCAAGGAGATTGAGAGACTACCATGTGGCACAAAAATTGAAGCTAAAAACTTGACAACATGATCCTAAACCAATGTTTATTTTACATGTGGCATAAGCTTGGATAGAGCTGACAAGTCAAGAGCAAGATTGATGACTCATGATCATTCATACCGAGTAGGATCAATGGTGTGATATGGGTCAATATGTCAATAAGTTGATTCAGATATAGATGACTAATGAAATTAAAGTTTGAAAAGATAAGGGACTTTATGGAGATCAAACACATGATTGAGGTCAAACCATGGCAAGATTTTCAAAGGGCACATGCTGCCATTAGAGCTTGATCAAATACCATGAAATGAAAACAATGATGTATTCAGGTGATCAATAACATATATATATATATATATATATATATATATATATATATATATGCTATTAAAGATCAATACAGACCTCTATTTCATAGATTTATTACATATAAGGTCCATCTTTTAAAGGTTTTAACATTGTCTAGTGATTGTGTTCACCATTCTTAAAATAAGGGTCCATGGATCTATAAATTCTTGATTCTAGAAGTGACATAATGGATATGTGTGGACTTAATAAGAGCTAGGCATCGATTAGAGTGTCATAATATAATGACTATAGGAAAAATAATAGTTTGAAATTGGTTTTCCATATATAGTAGACCTATGATCAAGAGGATAAGTTCAAGCATGATCTTGTTGGAACAACATCTAGCATTTCAAATGATTCCATGAGGGAATACACATAGATATCAATGGTTCTATCTCTACGACCAACTACATGAAAGGGACCCTTCTCTCCACTTTTGTATGCCATGACAAACTAGTGAAGAGAAGTTAACATCAAGACAAATCTTTAACAAATTGATCTAATTGTTCTAACTACGATGATGCCAAGATCCAACTCAAAAAAAAATGATCCCATTATCGTAACCATCAAGGAGCATTGAGAGAGGAATAATGTAACTATGTAATCATTTGAAGTGACCCAAATCAATCAAGAAGTTCTAAAGAAGCTTACTGGTAGAGGTAGTTATAACTATAGTTCAAATGAGGTTGAACTAGTTTTATTCCCCTTGGGACTTCTCTTTTCCTACTTCTCTCTCTCAAATTTTATAAGTAGCTTCCATTTTTCCTTTTTATCATACCACACCATGTATGGTGAAGCCATAATAGACTGATGTCATATTTTACCTTTAAACATTAGTATAAATCTATTTTTAAGTTTTGAAAAAATGTTTGAGTTTTCAAGTGATGTATGGTGATGAGAAGTGATAATTATCTATCCTTTTTTCCCTTATCCTTTCATGTTTTAGAAAGATTTATTAGTCTAATAGGTCATATAGCTAGTGTGTAAAGATTTTTTCAAGTGTATAATTGTCCTTGGATTGTGCAACTTCCCTCTGGTTCATTTTCCTTAGTTACTGCTCACATCTCACCTCTATATTGAAATGATCATGTTAAAACCCATTAAGACTTAGAGACTAGTTTGTATTCCTTTTTTCATCATGGTATAATATTATGGTCACATGGAAGACATTTGGTGCATCACCTCCTTTTAAGTAGGTTTAATTTATGCATTCTCTAACTCTTTTCCCTATAGGTAAGTAGTAGTCTAAGCGATAAGCATTACATGACATATTCAAGGACATAACCCTTAAATTTAGAGCCTCATTTACAATATAGTTACACCCATATACCTATAAATATTCTCATGTTACCCAAATCTATAAAAAGGATTGAACATCCCCTTCAAGGGTGAAAGATTTGGTGACAACAATAAGCTAGGAAATGAAATTATTTTAAACTTAAACTAAAAACTTAGATTTAGAAATAAAAAATAAATAAATCTAAAAAATAAGATAATTTAAAATGTGAAAAATATACTCATCACCTTCTCCATTTTGAACATGAAATTTTCTCTTGATTCATTGGATGTGGGTGGTCAATTCATTTCTTTAGGTAAAGGTGAATTTGTGAACATATGGGAACAAATTGATTGAACTCTAAATGTATCTACATGATAAATTTGGTAGAGATTTGATAGCTTGAAGGTGGATGACTAAAATAATGGATAAACATAAATTTATATACATTTAGATGAGGATATGAATGGCTAAAAATAATATAGATTTATTTGATAATGTTAATTAAAAATAGCTGGATTTGAGTCCTAATATCAATGGATGGTGATTAATTCCCATGTATGTGAGAAAGAAATGGAAAGTTAGTTGGTAGTTTAATATGTCTTAGAAATGATTTAAGGTAGTTGGACAACTCACTGAGATAGTTGAAATGTTTAATGATGACTTAACACTTGGTTAAGGACGTTATGGATTTGGTTGGATGAATCAAAATTTTCTTGAAAGAAGTGTGGAAAATATATGGATAAGGTGGAAATTACAAATGTTAATTAGTTTTTAGAGAACTATGTGTGCATGATAATTAATTAATATTGATTAATTAATTATTGAAAAATTGGAAGGAAGTGATATTAGTGGGAAATTTCAATTTAGGATGGTGAGGGGATTAGCATGTGTTGAGGTCAACATACCCTCATTTATGAGGACCCTTGTTCAAATTTTACAAATTGTATAAATCCTGATCAATGATCTACATTGAAGGCTAGGGTCAAAAATTCAAGATTAAAGATTGATAGTGTGCATTAAATCATGCAAATAAAGATATAATAATGAGCTCAAAATTAAAATGTTAAAATATCCTAAGATTGAACATGATGGTGATAAGTGTCACACTCATGGTGAATTAGATGTAGATCAATGGTCCATGTTTAATCAAGTGAATATTAAATATATCAATGGCCTACAATTGATCATATGCTTAGTATATCATTGGCATGCATTTGATTATACAGATCAAATATAAATGATATGCATTCAACCTAACAGATGGAGATCGATGGTGAGAAGTGAGTCAAGGAGTCAAAGAGCCTAGATTGAATGTGAGGTTACCATTTGGTGCAAAATCATTAACTAGATGGTCTATCATTAGGGTACATAGATTGAATGTGGAGCTTTCAAGTGACATTATCTTGAAAGCCTAGATCAAATATTGATAGTCACGTTGAAAGTCAACGCTAGTAAACTCCTAAGGAGATCAATTGAGTGAATTTAATCAGATCTCTAAGAAACATGAGATGATGATGCATGTCCAAAGTAATAATAGTCACATTTTAAAGTAAATAAGTAGTGTGGTAAAGGGATGCCACATAATAAGAAATGTTAGATCAAAAGATTTGGGGGACCCAAGCATGTGAATGTATAAATACAAGATCCAAATATGATCTAAGTCACCAAAGCACATCTTTTAAACTCATTTTCCACCATTAAATCTCTATTTCAACCTCCAAAAATCCTTAGATCATATGAAAATCCCTAAATTATTCTTGTATTCACTAATTTGAACCAAAATATAGAGTTTGGTGATAAAAATTATTCAAGGAGTTCAACCAGATAGTGACAAGATTTGAATTATCATTCTCAAGCACATAATTTGATCAGGATCATAACAATGGCAAAATATGGAGATAATTCAAAGAAAGTAATTGAATTATTCCTATCATCATATGTATAAGGCCTAGTTATCAAGGATACAAAGTTCATATCTTACTCATTAAACACTAGAGATAATAATTATTCAAATTTGCTCTAGACAATTGAAAACCAAGGGATTTTAACCAAAGAAGAAGAGAGATTGTTTCTAGTGAAGAGAATCTATGACGACGTAGTGGAAACTTGGATTACTGGACTCCATTATGCTATTTCTAAACTAGAGTTACTACACTATATAGATGTCTTCAGTCCTATTTTCAAAGATACTAAAATTGACAAGGGTATGTTGATTCATAAACCTAGTCTAAGGAAAATTTAATATATATCCCCTGTTGCTTTTGAGTCTTAGTATAAATTACCTAGGCCCCAAATAAACCTATATTCCATTAATACATGGGCCCAAAAACATTCCATGATGGATATCCTATAAAAATGGTTAGAGACTTATATCAAGGCCATTATTGATCCTTTAAAGAAAACCCCTATGAGCCAATTTAAACATGGGGTTAGAATGGTCATTACCATGTTAAACAATATATATGTATTTTCACATACAACACATTTTGAACCAATATTATTACATGTTGTGTATTTAATCATTAAGGAAATGGTCGTCCCCCCTTTAGGTGAAATCATTAGAATTTACTTGAGTAGGTAGATCTATGAGATTAAGACAAAGAAGAGAAATGAATTATACATGATGTCATTATTGTAGAAATTTAGTCTACACCCTTGGAGAGGTTTATTTAGGCTCTCTCCAACTAAAATACATAATGGGAACAACTTCAAGATGTGGGTATCCTATAGTGATGTTGAACCTATAGAGAAGGTTAGATTCTTCTTGATGGATCACCTAAACTAATGTTTTTGCTTGGAAAAGGGTTAGAAAGGGGAAATAGGGTTACTAATAAATCTAAAAGGTGATGTACCAAATTTAAATGAGAACTCACATAAGCATGAAACATACATTGAAGAAGCATGAGACAATGCTAGCTCACATAATCTCATAATATAGCTAATTTCAAAGGTATTTCATGAAATAAGTTCACAAGAAATGAATGAAATAAAGAGGGATTATGAGACCCATACCAATTTTACATTAATGGTAGAAATAACATAAGTCCATACCTAAAACTAAATTGAAGACACCTAAAAATAGGTAAGAAAGAAGGACAATGGACATAGAAGATTATCCTTCATAATGCCATCATGAATAAGCTTACTAAACATAATTCATAGGCAAGAGATAGGTAAAGAAAATATTTTTTTCTTCAAAAAGTCTTTCATACAAATTTTGATAGGGTCTAGCCTTATCAAATGAGAGTTTCCTACTCTTATAAATTAGATAGTCCTTAAGAGAGTCCAAAATATGAGAGAGAGCCTTTCAATGTGGAAGAAAAATAAGAGATATAGGAGAAAGGGGAAGAGAGAGAGAGTATGCCATTAGATATCAATTAATGAGATTCCACTAGTATTTAATGAATACTCAACCACATTTTGATCCAATCAGGACTAATCCTTCACTGGCAAGTTAACCCTTTTTAACACCAATAGTGTCCAAACCTTATCATTGGTTGAGAAGCATACTAGAAGATAAGGAATTCTTGAGGATGATGAGTCATGATCTTTATATGAGGGGAAATACCCTAACAATATATTAAATTCTCCAATTACCCTCTCCAACCACTAGATATCCATCTTGGAACACTACACCACCTTCCACTTAGATTCATTATAAGGATAAAATCCTCATATCTTTTGATCTGATTGAGCCATGACTATATCTATTTTGAATGGTTTTAATTACCTTTTTTTGAGACCATGACTATGTATAATATGAAACACTTATTCATATCCACTCATATTTTCCCCTCTTTCAATATCCAAGCATAGGTCTTACTATAGATGAAAACAAATCCATTTATTGGTTTTCCTAGAGTCATCATTTAAGTGAAAAGCTTACAATTTTCATAGCTTCATTCTTGAATGATATTAGGTTTAAACAAACCTATTTTTCCTTTGAAACTTGTGGGATCCAAGAACTCATTATATGCATATATATTCTTTAAAGAACAATGATCACAACCATGAGACAATGTTGTAACACCAGAAAATGGGCCCTATAAGTTCTAAATATTCAAACTAGAGGTCAAAACTAAGCTTTAATGTATCTAAAATTTATCATTAACGATACTAACTATATAAATGTGTTTTATATTTAATGGTGCTCAACTAATCTCTAATGGTGGCATATCCCTTTGAAATATTTGCTCTAGTTTGACATAGGTCACATTTATTTTCCATTTGAAGTTTCTTGGATTTGAATTTTAATATCGATCATTAATATTTATTTGGGGTCCTTATATTTTTCCATTTGTTAGCTCCACATTCATTCCATGGACCCTGATGTTAGTATTTGTTTGGTTAATACATGTATGCCATGTGGTAACCTTATACTCAACCTAAGATTATTGACTCTTTGACTTTGCTCTATTCCATTGATCTATTTATAGATGAATGAACACCTAACATTGATTTATTTGGGGTTCTTTATGGTCATAACACTTGGTATCATTTCATTCATCTTTTATATCCACTGACTTATTGACCTCTCACTCACCATTGATCTATACTTGTATGATTAAATGGGCTCCATTAATTTGTCTAGACCCACTAACTCTGTCCTCACTCATATGCCATCAGATCTAATTCAATCTTCTATAATCTTGACACTTTTCAACCCCATGTTAAACCTTAGGAATATTTGAATTCAAATAGCTACTTCCCATGGATTAAATTTGACATCTCCGTGCACATCCCACTCTGCTAATTTAACTTTGAGGGCTTATATCTTGAGATAGAAAACTCGTCAAGACTCTAAATTTTCAAGATGTGTTCTTGGCACTAAAATCATCATATCCATTAAATATTTTCTCAACATACTTATAAAATGTAAAACTAGAGTAATTTGTTTATTCCTACATGATGTGCTATGACAGTCTAGTTCTTCTAGACTTGTGCTATAAATTATTGTTTTAATTCTAAGGCCCAAATGGACCTCGTAGGCTTTGTGCAACCTAACTCATTTTATTTAATGGTGTGATAACCATGGAAAAATTATTAGACCCTTTAATTGAAATTCTAGTCTTGATTCCAAGCCATTTGATCATTTACTCCATTAGGAAATCTGCTCAGCTTCTCACTCTATATCATGACTTACAAAACATTTATCCATTCAAGCAAAGTTTTGTATTTTGGCCAAATTTTTTGGAAACATCCTAGGTTACATGCCTTCTATACAAGAGACTATTATCTTTAAACTATCCATTGGGTATGGAGCCTCAATTCTTTCTCTAAGTTGATATGAAGATGATATAAGTTTAACCCTATCTATAAAAACTTCCTCTTGAAACAACAAGGACCAAAAAGAAAAAAAATAGTAATTATACCCAAGGCACTTATTGAAAGGGAAACACACAATTGAAATAAATGTGCACAAGGCACTTAGAAGAGAACATGAAACTCTACTCTAATATATTACAATGGATACAAATTTTTATAATAATAGGGATTTAAATGGATACCATTAACTAGGATGGGTAATACCTCTCCATCTAGCTAGGCAAACTAAAAAGCATTATGCTATTTGCATCCATGGATAAAATAAGGACCGCTCTATAAGTTGTCAAAGTTGGTATGGTATCTTGGTTCAATTTTATAAAAGTCCCATTTGAGAATTAGGTTCCCTTATTTTAAGTCCCTTACTATGTCTTTCTTGTCAAAATATTTCTTAACTTAAACTTGATGTGATTCTAGTGTCTTCATTGCAAGGTTCTTGATTTCTTCTATCTCTATGAGCTCTATCATCCTCACATTTATAGGCTCACTCTCCATCAATTCCAATGGATGGGATAACTTTAAGGTTGATATTTCAAGAGAAATGGGCAATTTTTATTCCCTTCCATAGACTAGGACAAATGGTGAGTTGCCAATAACAACATTGGGAGTCACTTTATCAGCCTATAAGGTTGTCCTTAGATTTGTGTGCCATACTCTTTGATTCTCCTCCATTATCTTGATAATCCTTATCAAGTTATTTTTTGTAGACTCTATAAGTCCATTGCCCTATGGGTAGTAATTTGAGGATATATTAAGGTAGATTCCCAGTTTAAGTTTCCATTCACTTATTCTCATGCCAATAAATGCAAAGGCATTATCTAAAATTATTGTGACTAGTACGCCAAACCTAGTTACTATACTATCATAGAAGTCTAATACTAATATTTCATTATCTTCTTTAAGGGAAATTGCCTCCACCCACTTGGTGAATTAGGTAGTAGCAGTGAGAACCCATTTATGTCCTCCACCAAAAGGTGGAATGATAATTCTTATGAAGTTCAGATCCCACTACATGAAGGTTGTTCCACCTAGATTAGGTTGAGAGGAAGGGCCACCAAATTGTTTTCCTACAAAGAGAGCACACTTTTGACATTTCCTAACCCATGCATAGGCATATTTGAAGAGTTTGGGCCAGTAATAACTAGCTCTCATTACATATGCTACTATAGTTCTTAGAGAAAAAAGGCCTCATGTAGGTCTATCATGAAATTGATCTAATAAATTTGTCACTTGGACATCATCTGTGCACCTAAGGAGTACTCTATTGAGATGATTTATAAATAATATCCCATTAATAAATATATAAGGTATATACTAAAGTCTAAAATACCTTCTTTTTGATCTATCCAAACCTTTAGGGCACTCACTTGTTACCAAGAAATGTGTCATATCTTAGAGCCAACTAGTATGAGGCAGAGGTGCATCTATTTGTGAGTTGTCTTATGTAACCAAAAAAAAAATCTTTTTGAAGGTCATCCACCATATTATCACATAATCCTTTACCTCTTACTATCTTAGTGATTTTAATCTCCACATCATACTCTATGACTTTGGTAATCTAACTAGCTCTCTTCTCATTCAAATCTTTATTGAAGAGAAAGTCCATCACTCCAAAATGAGACACCATAAGATGAATCTTGCTATTAGAGAGCATTGGTATGAAAATTTTGAGGCTTATTAAAGCTGTAAGAGATTGATTTTACGTAAAGGTGTACCTCACCTCATATCCCTCAAGCCCTTGACAAAAAAAATCAATTGGCTACTCTAGTCCTTCACCATTATTTTACATTAACATAGATGATATATTGTCAACATTGGAAAAGGCATATAATATGAAATCCTTTGACAAATCAGGATTCATGAGTGAGTGTGCTTAGGCAATGGTTTAATTGGTGGCCCCAAATGTTTCTTTACCTTTATTTGACCAAGTGGATACTTTGTTATTCTTTACCATGACAGTGATAGGTTTGACCAAGTTTGGAAAACTAGGTATAAACATTTTCTTTCCCAAGAAAACTATGGATTCCTTTCTTATGTTTGGGTAAAGGTAAGGCCAATATGAAACTTATTCTATTAGGGTCAATAGCTAATCCCCACTTTGAGATAATATGTCCCAAAAGTTTGCATTCATGAATAGAAAATACACATTTATTAGGATTTAAAGAGATCCCATACTCTCAGCATCTCTCAAAGATCAGCCTTAGATGATCTAAGTGTTCAATATCTTTCTTGAAGAAAAATATGATGTCATCCAAGTAGACTAGTACTATCTAATTCAACAATCCTTGAAAATCCATGCCCATTTTTATTTAAAAGGTTTCCCTAACATTTGATAAGCCAAAAATCATCTTTTGATAAGCATATATGCCCCACTTTGTGGTAAAGGTTGTCTTATATTGGTCTTCATCTCTTACTAGTACTTGGTTGTAACCTAAATATCCATCTAAAAGAGAGAAGCGTTCTAAACTAGTAACTATCTAAAGAAGTTACTCTATGGATGGTAAGGGGTAATTATATTTTAAGGAGACCCTATTTAGATCCCTAAGTCCACACACAATCTAATCTCCCCATTTTTCTTCCTTACAAGAACCAAATTAGCCACCCATGAGGAGTGCTTGATGAGAAAGATAATCTTAGATTCAATCAACTTAGTTAATTCTTTCCTCATAATATCTTAAATTTTAGGATTGATAGGCCTTTACTTCTACCTAACAGGCTTGGCATTAGCCTCCAATTCTATAGTATGCTGGGCCAACTTGGAATCAAAACTTTTTAGCCTTATTTCTTACCTTTCCAAGCTTGAAGTGTTTTTCTTTAAGGTTAAGAACTATTTCATAATTTTATTCATTAGTTAGCATCATTGACTTATCTTTCCTCATATGATCTCCCTTATGGAAAATAACCTCAAGTGTGACCAACCCTTTAGGAATTTTGTTAGATTTCAATTGAATAATTTTGTCCTCATATTGATTTTGAAATCTATTTTGGTTTATCGAGGAAAATTTTCTATTTTGGTTTATCAAGGAAAATTTTGCTTCATACTGAAAGAAACAAGCAATCTACTTCTCATTATCAAAGACTTGCCAATGAAATTCATTATTTAGAACTAATGGTCTTGCTACCACTTTGACATGTGGTTACACTTTAGACTTTTTAAATTCATTTAGGAAGTCAAATTGATCTCCCATAATTGCCAACTTATCATCATGTTGATTCTAGTTCCTTAACACTACATAGATGTTGAAGGCCTTAGAATACTCAATTAGGTCCCATACTCTATGTTTTTAGGATTTCATCAAGGGATTTTTGGTTATATTTTGGCCTCTAACATGATGCACTATCACTTCACTATCCCCATACACTTGTAATTGCTTCATTCCTCTCTTACTATCTCATTGAAGGCCATGGACAAGACCCTCATACTCTACCACATTACAAGAACAACTAAATTGAAATTTGTAAGAAGAGAAATACTTAACATTAAAAGGGGATACTATAATTACACATACACCTACCCCATGTTTTCTCCTTGATCCATCAAAGAATAATTTCCATAAGCCACTAAAGTCTTCTTGAGGTCTTATGAGGGATGGCATCAATTGATTATCCTCATTTAAGTAGTAGACACCCATGTATCTTTATTTAACACCTTCTAAATGGTCAATTAATTTATTATCACTCCATAACTCATCTAAAAAAATATCAGGTATCTCTGGATGAGTGTTTAGTTCTTGACCAGCCATGAATTCGTCCTCATTAATAAAGGCATAGTTGATGTTTATACTATTTATCCCATGAGGTTTGATGTGTAATTATGAAATGATCTCATATTTGATGGATAAATTAGGCTCATACCCTATTTTAAAATCCATGTATGGCCAATCTACTACTAGATAACCTATAATATTTATTGTGAATTCTATAGATAAGCTTAATGTAAAATGAGGGGGCACATCTAGAATCAACACATCTTGAGCCATTGAGACATTAAGAGAAGCATGTAGGGTCAAGTTGAGGTCTCTAATGATACCAGATGGTTTGGTGGAATATCCATCAAGTTACAACACTCCATTAGATTGGGTCTCTTGTTTTAAACCAATCTGATCAGTTATAGATATAGGCATTACTAAGGTACTTTACCCACTATCTACTAATAAATTATATACTACATAGTTACCAATGACCACAAATATGTATTAGGGAGGAGGTTTGATCATCCTACTTTACTACCATTCATTTTCTCCTTTAGTTACATTGGTGAGAACCACATTCTCTTTACTTGGTGGATTTTTAGAAATAATAATCTTTGATAATCCTTCTTCAAGCATATCCATTTATTTAAGTATGGAAAGCATGTCCCACATTAGAAAACTCACATTTGACCTTTTCATTTGTTTAATAATGTTGATGGTTAAACCACCAACCTTTGTTGTGTTTTGGGAGCCACAAATGTACTTTGAACTTGTGAGTTTTGGGAAACAAAGGTACTCCCCTAATTTTGATTCCTTGGAACTGTTGGAACCTTTAAAATGTAATTAAGCTCACTTGGATTTGATATAAATGGATTAGTAGTAAGAGGATATTTAACTAATTCATGACTACCATATATGTTTCTTCTTTTAAACCTAATGTTAGTTTCCATTAAGGTGTATGCTTGGTTAGAATTAGCCTGCTATTTGGACGCATAACAGTCTTCTTGTTCATAGTTAACCATGGTAGCATCCAACTAACCTAGTCATTCATTATGCCATTGGCCTTATGGGAGGTATTTTATTTTTATCATTATAGGTAATTATATACTCTAAGCCATAAGATCTTGATTGTATTGATAACTAGCATCTTCATGCCATTGATCAATGAAATCTTGATTGAAGTCAATGTTTGGGATAATAGATTGACTAAAAACTGATTCCAAGGCATAGTCCCTTTATATTCTTGAGAAAAAATATTTTGGATAGAGTCTAGGGAGTTATAGGTACTTGAAGTATTTGGATTATAATTGTTTTACCTAACATAGTTAGGCTAGTGCCCTTAATTTTGGATTTGACCTTGGAAGCTTCCTTTGTAGGGTGCCCTGATTACTTGATAGGACTATTGCTAAGGTTGATATGAATTTTGATAAGGCCTATTTAACTAGGCCTTCTACCTCTTAACACTTACCAATTCATTTCCCAAGGTTTGAAACATGCTCTTAATCTCTTAAAAGTTCTTGTGTTCTTAGGAGTCATTAGATTGACTATTGGAAGCCTTTTATTGCTTTGGTGTGGGTATGGTAGCAATTTTTAGCATATGAAGAATGATATCAAGGGGAGGAATAATAATAAGGGTGTCTAGATTTTAGGGAACAAAGGCTTGGTGGTCCAGGAGTAAGCTTATGACCTTACACTAGATAGTTCTTTACTCTGATTGCCACCTCGTAAGCAGTTGGTAGTGTGTTCCCGCCCATAAACTAAATCATGATTGCAATGTCACTATTTAGATATTTTAGGTAGTAAGGGAAAGAAAACTTAGGAGTAGGTCTAACTGATACTAGAATTCTATCCCGCATTTTTTTAAATCTTGTGTTAAAATCTTTCATAACCTCATGAGGAGCACTCTTGATTATGGTTAGTTATTTTACTAGTAACAAATATTCACTTTTATCTTCAAATATCTTACATAATGCATCTCTTAACTAGTCCCATGATGTGATGGAGCTATCATCAAGGATTATATACTAGTCCAAGGCTTTACCCTTGAAGGAGATGGATAACAACCTAATAGCTCCATTTTCCTCATTGACATTATGAGTATTACAAAAAGTAGCCACATCCATGAGGTGCTTAAAAGGGGTTATAGATTGATCTCTAGTAAAATAGGGCACACTTTTAAGAGATACTACTAGAATAGGGTCATACTGTGGGAGGTCTAAAGTACTTTGGCCATTAAAAGACAAAAGGAAAATCTCTAGGGGTTACAATAGCTATAAAAGGATTCAATAAATATCTTCTTTCAAAGGTAGGTTTTTAAATTGGTCTAGGAACAAAGTTCCCTTTATATGGATGTGTATTAGTAAATATTAACCTTTTGACTAAATTTAAAGAAAATTCAACAAATTCAAAAGGAATACATTTAGAAGTTAATCTTATAGTCACATTTGGCATGAAATATGACTAATGCTTTACACCATAATGTTGAGTGATATTTTTTAGAGTCACCAAATACTATTTCATGAAAGCTATAACTGCTACAAATTGATTAAACTAGAATCAAACTTGATCAATCTTATTTGAAAGTGTTATCCCACCATGCATGCTAAAAACTATTGTATGAATTTAGTTTACACACTTTGAGAGGGTTCTTCAAGATCTCTCTAACTAAGATACATAATGGGAACAACCTCAAGTTGTGGGTATCCTATGGTGAGGTTGAACCTCTATAGAAGGTTGTATTCCTCTTGATGGATCATCTAAACTAATGTTTTTGCTTGGAAAAGGGTTAGAAAGGGGAAATAGGGTTACTAAGAATGCTAAAAGGTGATTCACCAAATTTAAATGAGAACTCACATAAGTATGAAACATACACTGAATAAGCATGAGATAATGCTAGCGTACACAATCTCACAATCTAGAAAATTCCATAAGTATTTCATGAACTAGATTCACAAGCAGTGAATGAAACAAAGAGAGATTCTAAGACCCACACCAAATTTGCATTAATGGTAGAAAGAACACAAGTCTATACATGAAACTAACTTAAAAACAAATAAAAATGGGTAATAAATAAGGATAATGGACATGAAATATTCTCCTTCACAATGGCATCATGCACAAGTTTACTAAAAACAATTCACAGGTAAGATATAGGTAAAGAAAGTATTTATTTATTTAATAAGTCTTTCATACAAATTTTGATAGGGTCTAGCCTTATAAAATGAGAGTAACTTGCTCTTATAAATTAGAGAGTCCTTGAGAGAGTCCAAAATTTGAGAGAGAGCCTTTAAATGTGGAAGAAAAATAAGAGAGAGAGGAGAGAGAGAGAGAGAGAGAGAGAGAGAGAGAGAGAGAGAGAGAGAGAGAGAGAGAGAGAGAGAGAGAGAGAGAGAGAGAGAGAATGCCATTAAAGATTAATTAATGAGTTTCCACTAGTCTTTAATGAATGCTTAACCACATTTTGATCCAATCAAGACTAATCCTTCACTGGCAAGTTTACCCTTTTTAACTTTAATAGTGTCAAAAACTTCTCATTGGTTGAGTAACATACTAGAAGATAAGGGATTCTTGAGGATGATGAGTCATGCTCTTGCTTTAAAGGGAAATATGTTGAATATCTATTAAATGCTCCAACTACCCTCTCTAACCACTAGAACTCTATCTTGGAACTCTACACCACCTTTGGCCTGGATTTATAAGGATAAAATCCTCATATCTTCTGATTTGATAGTGCCATGAATATATCTATTTTGAATGGTTGTAAGTATTTATGTTTTGAGAGCATGACTATGTATAAGATGAGACACTTGTTCATATCCATTCATATTTTCACCTATTTCAATATCTGAGCATGTGTCTTATTATAGATGAAAACCAATCCATTTATTGATTTTTCTATAGTCATTATTTTATTGAAAAGCCTATAATATGCATATATTCATTCTTGAATGATATTAGGTTTAAATAAATGTATTCTTACTTTAAACCTTATAGGAGCCAACAACACATTCTATGCATAGATCTTCTTTAAAGAGCAATGATCATAGCCATGAGATAATACTAAAACCCTAGAAAATAGGCCCTATAAGTACTAAATCTTCAAACTAGAGGTCAATACTAAGCATTAATTATGATGAAATTTCATCATTAACCATCTTGACTATATAATTGTGTCTTATATTTAATGGTGGCATATATCCTTTTTGAAATATTTGCTCTATTTTGACCTAGGTTGCATTTTTTCTCCATTTTAATTCTCTTGGCGTTGAATTTTAATATCAACTATTGATCTTGATCTAGGCTCCTTGAATTTTTCCATTTGTTAGATCTATATTCATTCCCTAGGCCCCATTATCAATCTTTATTTTTTTAACACATTTATACCACATGGTGACCTCACATTCAACTTGAGCTTATTGACTCTTTAACTTTTATCCATGTTATTTATAGATTTATACATGTACAAACACCTTCTATTTATTTTTTTCGGGTTCACCATGGTCATGATACTTGGCAGGATCACATTTGTCTTTGGGATCCTCTAACTTGTTGACCTCTCTCTCACCATTGATCTGCACTTGTATGATTAAATGCACTCTATTAATTCATCTATAACCACTAAATGTATCCTCACCTACACAATATGATATATAATCCTAACTTCCATGATCTTAACTCTTGTTATCCCCACATTTAGTCTTAGTAATATTTGAATCCAAATGGCTACTTCTCATGGCTTAAATTTGACATCTCTGTACACATCCCACTCTATTAATTCAACTTTGAAGTCTTATATCTTGAGATATACTCATAAAAGCTCTAAATTTGTAGGGGTGATATTGGCACTAAAATAGTTTTGTCTATGTAATATTTTGTCTTGAAAGTTTTTCTAATCACATTTATAAAATGCATAATCAAACTGATCTATTTGTTCCTACATGATGTGCTATGATGGTTTGGCTCTTCTAGACTTGTGCTAGAAATTATTATTCAAATTTACAATGCTTGAATAGACCTCTAAGGTTTTATTCAACCCACCTCATGTTATTGAATTCTATGATCACCATAGAAACCTACTTGGACCCTTTAGTTGTAATTCTAGACCTAATTCCAAGTGATTTGATCATTTACTCCATTTGTAACTCTACCCAACTTCTCACTCTACTTTAGGAATTCTAAAACATTGATCCATTCAAGAAAATTTTATATGTAGGTAAAAATTGACCAAAATTCATATATTTTAGATGCTTTATATGCCACCACCAAAATCTCTAACCAAAGAGAATGGTCTCCTAATTGTACCCAAATTGTGTCTCAGTACTACTCCAAATTACACATTTACAAGTATAGAGACCATATCTAGTTTATTTGTGACTATGTCTCTCCTACATTGAGCCAAGCCATTGATGGTATCCCCATGATGAGGATAATCCATTAAATCAATAAATACATTGAGATAATGAGAGACATATGGTTATATCTTGACTATACTATTATTAGAATAGTAGGAACCCAAAGTGCCCCCCTCAAATTTCTAGTCCATGGGCCAGACAAATTAGCATAACAAGAGGTTGTATGTAATATATGGAGTTTTCAAGACTAAGAAAAAGGGACTTATACATAATTTTCCCATGATAATTGGTAGAACCATTTTCAATCAATGGTACCACATTAAAGCTACTTCAAAACATAGGTTTTCCTTTAACCTATAGATAGATGATCATAGACAATGGGATCCATATGGTAAAGTAGAGGAGCATTTAAGAATCAAAGGTACTTTGACTATGCTCTATTATCATGAACCTAGTGCATTTGACTTTATATATACCAAGGTAGCTTCCTACTATGAAGTTTATAGAAGACTAAAAGAGCACAATATAAAGCCTAAGTCTAAATTATAAAGAGACCAAAATATGGAAGATAAATGGTTGTTATGTCTAAGGCAATATCATCTAGTGGATATTAGTTATTTTAGGATTTCACTAGTAAATGTATTATCAAAACATAGTATTGAAGAGAGGAGACCAATTAAATTTTATTCAAGTTTATCAGCTCTTGAATCCTCTAGAGTAATAGAGCAAGATTTAACTTAGTATAAGGTTCACATGATAGCTTTATATCCTCAGGAATATGTGGAGGATGCATTGAGAATGTTATCCATGACATATGAATCAAACTTAGATATAGAGGACAAGCTTGAGGAATCTAATTAGGATAAGAGAAAATAAAATTCATTGGACATGGTAGTATTTGATCTTCCCAAGAGGAAATATGAGGTTGCATTTATCTCAAAATTAAAGAAAGCTAAAGTGGCCATCACACCACCTTTGAAGGATATCAACATGTTTAGTGAAAATAATCCTATATATGGACTAGCTATACCTAAATGGTTCATATATGAACCAAGAAGGGAGAAACTACCTACTTCTTACCATCCATGGACTCTAGTAAAGACAATAAACATCCCTATTTAAGAGGAGTTAAAGCCTTATATCCTAGCATTGCAATATGAAGATGAAAAGAGACTTGATATTCCAAGTCAATCAACTAACATAAAAGCAAAAGTGCTAATTAGACATATGGGCTAGTCTTTAGTTGGGGTTAGATATGATCCAATTTATAAAACATTTTAAAGAGTCACTGAGATAGTGGTCATGAAAGGAGGCTAAGAAGTTTTTCATCAAAAGGTTGAGCCTTTAGTTCACTTAACCTAGAACAAAGACCAGGGAATGACCCTATATTTGAATAAGATGTTCTAGAGCTAGCATAATCATAGGTAGAGAGATTACAAGATACCATTAAAGGGTTAAAATAAGATAAGAAGAAGCTATAAGAGCAATCCATCCTATCAATTCTAGTAGACATTGTCAATAAATTTGAGATAACTATCTATGATACATTCAGTTCTTTGAAAGAAATAAAGTCCAAAGTAGACACAATGAGAAAACAACATACCTTGGCTATGAACTAAGTTAGCCAATGGCAAGCTTTAGATAATAAAGTAAAGGAATTGATCAAGATACTGATGGAAGGATAGATTCCTAAACTCAAAATAATCAACCTAACATATTTGAATATGGCTATGATAGTCTTGATGGAAAAGATCAATGCTATGAATAAGTGGTCAAAAAGTATAGAAGATTTATCAAGAGAATTCAAATAATTAGAAAGTAGAATGGTTTAGATACTACGAGGTTTGATCAAGGATACAACCATCCTTATTCCTACGAGTTTGATAACTAATGAATAATTATAGCATAGAGCTACCCAATTCATTAAAGAGGTCAATAATAAAAGAAAGGTCATTATAGGGGTTGAAAATAAATGTATCTTGGACATGATCTCATCAGTAGATGAGAATATTGTTAGGTTGTGGAGCTAAAAGCTTCACTGATGCAAATAGGGGAGGAGGTTGCTGAAGGTTGCTAAGTTGTAAAGCAACTGGTGTCAATCTAATTAGCTGATGTCAGTAGGATTAGTGAAGAGAAGAAACTGATGTCGGTCAGAGATCGGCCAACATCGATCACCTCTAGGAAAATAGGGACCGACGTCAGTCACCTGTGCAGTTTAGAACTGTAAGTTTTACGGGCAATTAGCTAACGAACCAAGTGTTTGCATGTCAAGAGCCAAATTTAGACTAGAAGCTACAGATCTAATTATTGTAATTAGATGTCTAATTATTGTTTGCATGAGATCTATTTAAGAGACTCATAGGCTGTATTTTAAGGTGTTCTAGTTTGAGTTGAGCAAAGTTAGCTCCTTTTGTGTGTGAGGTGAGCAAGGGTGTTCCTCCTAGTTCCATAGCAGTGCCAAGTGTGGGTGCTGGTTTTGGAGAATCAAAAGTGTTCTTCAGTTGTGTAGGATCTTGGTCAGCAGGTGTGCATGGATACATTAAGAGATCTACATGGTAAGTAATATCATTGATCTACAGGTGTATGTGTGTGCATGATCCAAGTTTGCAGGTGTGCAGAACTAGATTGATTTGTAGGTGTGCAAGATCAGGGAGGACAACAACACAACAAGGAGCAAGATCAGGTGGGATCTACTTGGAGTACAGTGTGTACTCAAAAAGAGAGCAAAGAGGAAGGCAAAGTAGTTCCTTCCATAAGTAAGATCTGATTGAGTTACAGGTTGCTACAGGTTCAGGGGAGATCTACTTGAAGTATGTTTGTGTACTTGGAGTGTGTGGAGCACTTATGGAGTGCATGGAGCACTGGAGTACTGGTAGTAGTGGATACTAATTGGTTGGAGGTGAATACCAACTTTGTGTTTGAGTTGTGTGTTAGGACCGTAAGAGAGAGAGCTTTGAGGGAATATTTACTATTTATGCCCTAGAGGTGTGTAAGGAAGAAGAACTGTGGCAATCTTCTTTGTTGTATTTCCTTCTGGAAGAGTTTTAATACAAGTTGTGTATTATATCTCATATTCTGTGTTATTTTTGAATTCTAGTTACTTGTGTATTCTGGTTAATTTTTGCATGTTAAGTTGCTTGGTAATCAATTGTGTGCTTTCATATTTCCCAACAAGTGGTATCAGAGCTAAGGTTGTAGGGAGCAAGTTTTGTGTTTGGTTACAAGTCACTCTCAGGGGTTTTTGATTGAGTGGGAGTAGAGCAATGGTAGAAGAAAGTACACTAAGAATGGAGGAATTGAAAAGCATGAATGGTTAGTTATGATCCTATGGAAAGAAAGAGCAGAGAAAAGAATATTGTTGGTTGGTAGCAAATCAGCATGAAGGAACTAAAGATGCAGATGTTGCAAGTGTTGTTTCACAAGATGCTTTGGGAGGTTTCTTGTATAAAGTTGAATCTTGGTTAATAGATTCTATTGCCTCTTTCCATGCAGCCCCAAAGAGAGGAGCTAGTGAGCCTTGTCAAAGAATTGGCAAAAGGGAAGTGAAGCTGAAATTGCAGGCGGCCAACACATGGGTGTTTAAGGAGGTCATGCAGGTCCCAGGCTTGGAGATGTGGCTAATTTCTTCAAGAAATTTGGGTGATGAGAGATGCACAAGAACTCTCACAGCAAATGCACTTGAATTAGCTAGTGGTAAGAAAGTAGGTACTCTTTATCTACTTGCTTATATTACTGATTCTTCTTCTATTGCAAAGATGTGGCTTTGTACGCTTGGTCACATGAGCAAGAAGGAGATGCATGTTCTTAAGAGGAAGTTAGATGTCCTTGACAGGCTTAAGAACTGGAAAGCCTTGGTGTTCTTGGAGGAGATGATAGACAGAGTTCACTAAATGGGGCTGGATACTTCCAAGCAAGGCAGTTTGGACATGGGTTTTGATTCAAAGGAACTCATGGGTAAAAATTCATCACTCACAAGTGAACACAAGTACTGGCATCGATCATGAGGAATCGATGTCAAACAGACACGTGCCGATGTCAATCATGTGTAAACCAAAGCTGGTGATGTCAGGCAGGGTAAGACTGATGTTGGTCAGGAGGACCAACATCAGCAATAGGTAAGACCAACATCGATCAGGAAGATCGACGTTAGCAATAGGGTCACCAATGTCGGTAGAGTTGGTAGTCAGGACAGGTGCATGGAAACTGACGTCAGTCAGATGCAGACTGTGTGGTGACTAAGGTCGGTCACTGTAATAGATTTTGGGTAGATAGTAAGCTATCAAGGAGTCTCAAATGCCCATATGGAGGACTGAAGGTGGTAAGTAAGCCTCAAATTTGTTCTTCCTCTTCTTTATACTAGTTACTGACTACAAAGTAGGAAGGATCTAGGAAATAGTGGGAGCATGGCAGGAAAATGATGCAGGACCAAATAGGAGATTTGGTAGGGTTGCCAGCTGGTATGAAAGCACAGAGACAAATGGATACCTTAGTTACATAATAGAGAGAATGGACATGTGAGATGGAAGACTAGGTCATATGGTCTTAAGGAAGCTGCAGGACAGTGGTACAGGGTTTGACAGGTGGATGACAAAGCAGGGCTTTAGTCAGTGTCAATGTAACCATTGTGTTTGTCTTACCAGGTGGATGATGATCATGACATTATCCTATTATTGTATGTGGATGGTATGGTTGCTAGCAGGTTTGTACATATAGGGTTTTGCTGAGTTAAGGGTAAGATTAGTTCAGTGGTTTGCCATGAAGGATTTAGAGTAGTGAAATTCTTTGGCATGGGAGACATGGAAGATCACATGTTGATTTTGTCTCCAATTGGAGCTAATGTGAATCAGGTGTTGGTGAGGTTCAAGATGTAAAATTGGAGCACACTAAGGGCTGGACAGTTCAGTGTCCAAAATCACATGAGGTCTGGTATAGACCTGAGTTTACCCAAGTAGTGGGTGCTATCAAAAAGTTTGGAGTTGATCTGGGAAAGAAGCACTAGAGGGCAGTTCAGTGGATTCTCAAGTATTTGAGAGGGACTAGCAGCAGGTCGACATGCTATGCAGGGTTAAGTTCTTTTTTACATGTGTTTGTAGATGTGGATGCGGCAGGTTACTTGGATGATAGGAGGTGCACCATAGGTTGTGTGGTGGTTGGTCTTCATGATTCATCTTGAAGTGGGATACAAGCCAAGAAACATATTAGATGGGGTATAGGTACAAGTATAGTGTAGTTGTTTATCTCCAAGTGGGAGATTGTTAGGTTGTGGAGCTAAAAGCTTCACTAATGCAAATAGGGGAGGAGGTTGCTAAAAGTTGTTGAGTTGCAGAGCAACTGGCATCAGTCTGATCAGCCAAAGTCGACAAGATTATTGAAGAGAAGAAATTGACGTTAGTCAGAGATCGGCCAATGTCGGTCACCTCCAGGTAGACAGGGACTGACGTCGGTTTCTTGTGCAGTTTAGAACTACAAGTTTTACAGGCAGTTAGTTAACAAACCAAGTGTTTGCATCTCAAGAGATAAATTTAGACTAGAAGCTATAGATCTAATTATTGTAATTAGATGTCTAATTATTATTTGCATGAGATCTATTTATGATACTCATAGGCTATATTGTAAGGTGTTCTAGTTTGAGTTGAGCAAAGTTAGCTCCTTCTGTGTGTGAGGTGAGCAAGGGTGTTCCTCTTAGTTCCACAACAGTGCTAAGTGTGGGTGTTGGTTTTGGAGAATCAAAAGTGTTCTTCAGTTGTGTAGGATCTTGGTCAGTAGGTGTGCATGGATACATTAGGAGATCTACATGGTAAGTAAGATCATTGATATGCAGGTGTATGTGTGTGCATGATCCAAGTTTGCAGGTGTGTAGAACCAGATTGATTTGCAGGTGTACAAGATCAAGGAGGATAACAACACAATAGGGAGAAATATTAGGTGGGATCTACTTGGAGTATAGTGTGTACTCAGAAAGAGAGCAAAGAGGAAGGCAAGGCAGTTCCTTCCATAAGTAAGATCAGATTGAGTTACAGGTTGTTGCAGTTTCAGGGGAGATCTACTTGAAGTATGTTTGTGTACTTGGAGTGCGTGGAGCACTTGTGGAGTGTGTGGAGCACTGGAGTACTGGTAGTAGTGGATACTGATTAGTTGGAGGTAAACACCAACTCTATGTTTGAGTTGTGTGTTGGGACTGTAAGAGAGAGAGCTTTGAGGGAAGATTTACTATTTATGCCCTAGAGGTGTGGGATCCCTAGAGGTGTGTAAGGAAGATGAACTATGGCAATATTCTTTGTTGTATTTCCTTCTGGAAGAGTTTTAATACAAGTTGTGTATTGTCTCTCATATTTTGTGTTATTTCTGAATTCTAGTTACTTGTGTATTCTGGTTAATTTCTGCATGTTAAGTTGCTTGGTAATCAATTGTGTGCTTCCGTATTTCCCAACAAATATTAGTAATACTAAGAGTATCAAAGAACCCTTAAACATAATAGATGAAGTCTTCAAATATTTGGTAGGACAAATAAAGGAGTTGTTCATGGAGCCAATAATCAACCTCAAATTGATTTAAGAATAATATGACAAACCTATGAAGATTTTAGCACAAAATCAAAAGGTTGTAGTTGTAGGGGCATCTCAAGGTCAATGGAGTTGACACCAAATATTATTTTATATAAATAACATGTAAATAATTTGAAAGAATATATTATTTTATAAAAGCATATGCAATTTGTAATGCATATGACTTATAGGTTAGTTACATTTGAATAGTGTCATTAGCTCTAGAATATTTGTAAAAGGATAGTTGTCCTCGACACTTATATAATTCTTATTTGATAGTGACTAAATGACATACCTCATAGGTTGCCTATAAAATGAGGTATTGTCATTTTAAGAAGGGAGGAAGCTTTTAGAAAAAAAAATTGTGTAAATTTTGGAGTAAGTAATGCAAGCTAGAGAATTCTATAAATATTATTTCATATTTTTTTGTTTGTTTGTTATCATGGTTACTTCCTCAAGTTTCTAGTTTGATGTTTATATTTGAATTGCTTTTATGAATTCTATCTGTGCATATGTTAATGTAAATTTGTTAATTTAAGCTTATGCTAGGTTTAATAAAAGTTTTTAGAGTCATTTCAATATCATCACTTTTCTTGAAGATGAGCTAATACAATGTTCTTGTGGAAGTAAATCTTTAAATTGAATCTGATTTCTAATTTTCATGTTTAAAATAACCTTAGACATTTACTTTGTATATGATAAGATCTATAATTTTGGTAATTTTATGTCATCTTTTGGTTTCAAGATATACACCTTTGATGAATTCAAGCTTTTTCAAGATGTCTAGACTAAATATTAGGATCATCCTTATATCTACTCTATCCTACTTATTTTCTCAATTTTTGATCAAATCACTATAGTTTACTTATTCACTGTAAATATTCATGATAGATTAGGTTTTTAGAGTTTAGGTTTTTTATCATCATTCATTAGAATTAGCAAGAATAAATTTCATCTTTCACAAAACTTTAGGACCATAGTTACTCCCAACAACCATTTACATAATCATTTTTGTGAAATAGACAAATAGCTTGGCCACTACACCATAGTTCTCAAGAATATCACAACTAAAAACTCATGCAAAATGTTTTTTGAATATTGAAATGAGAAGTGTTTTCAACACTATGAAAACCCTATGATACACTTACATGCATCAATAGACAGTTTCATTAGTGTTAGAAAGAAGGCCTTGAGCTAAATATTTGAGAATCTGAATACCTTGAACTAATTTTAGTGAATTTTGTTCAGAGATTAGTTGATCCTTTGCATATTTATGTCTTTATTAGCTTATATTTGTAAAGATAACTAATATTCATGGTTATATACCAATATTTAGGCTTACTTAGCTAGATATAGTTATTCTTTGAAGATTTATACAAAATTATTTCAAAAGTTGCTTAAGCTTTGTAAATCTGATGTGTTTGAGGTTAGTGATAGTGATTATGTTCAAAGATCACTTATATTCACAAGTTTAGATGTATATTTAAGATTATTTAATTAAAGATAGTAATTATTTGAAATATTTGTATGAATTTTTACAAATCTGACTTGAAATTAGAAATCTAATTGTATAAATCTACTTATTTGTGAGAATTGAATTGTTATTTGCAAAGTTTGAATTAAAGATCATTTGTCATTACAAAGATAAATTTTATATGTTGTATTTTGAACATGAATTGGATTTTAAAAGCTATAACTACCATGAATAAGAACTAAGTCAAGGTCTGAGACAAGGCTACCTCTTCTTTCCTTGGAATTTCATAGGAAAAAGAGAGAAAATAAAGGTAATCATAGAGTTTCTAAATCTCAATCTGATTCACCTATTTTTATTGTTGTATTCAATCCTCATCGAGGTATGGATTAGTTAGTTGTATCCTTTATCATTGTGCCTAGTTAGGTACATGACTTACCAAGAAATATAGAGCAATGTTTACCTTCATTTCATCTTACAGGTGTTGTTATTGCTAAAGAACATATCAAGTCTTTTAAGGCTGCCTTAAGATTATTAAATGTTGTTCATGAAGATTTTTCTTGCAAGTTGTTTCTTTTTATCTTTAGAGATGCATCATATGATTGGTTTCTCAACCTTCCTAAAAATTACATCGTCAACTGGAATGATTTTAAAAATTATTTCATTGATTAGTTTGGAAAGATCATCAGTCCATGTGTTTTATATCAATAATTCACTAAGGTGAAGAGAGATTCAAATAAAACCATTAGAGATTTTAATGCTACATTTCAAAAGATATTTAGTATAACTATAGCTCCATATAGACCTAATGAATCTTTAGCTTTAGATATTTATAGGGATGTTTTATATCCAATGACTTCTATAATTTTGAAAAGATCTATTGGAGTTATAAATACATTATCTTTGGTTTATACTGAATCTATGAAAATTAGTGATCAAATGAAACCCCAAGGTCAGTTAGCATATGCTATTCCTAATATCAATCCTCATTTTTCTATGTTGAATATCATCCCAAATTCTAATCAAAATATGCCTACTTTGAATCAAACTCTAGTTTAAAACCAGTTGCCCTTGTGTCATGCTCATCCTAGTCAGAATCTATGATTAGTAAATCTCTAAAAATGGATCCCATCCATAAGGCCAATGATCTATGGTGATAATAGCTATTATTATTACTAAAGTCCATAATTTAGAGGCACCTAAGAATGAAAATGAATCCATATTAAAAATGGTTCAAAAACTAAGCACCGATTTTATTCAATTACAAAAATAAGTAGGTAACACTAGGGATAGTTACAATACAAACTATTCTTATCAAAGGTTTAAAAACATATGAATAGATTTAAAAATAATAAAAACAACAACAACAAAAACAACAACAACAATAATAATAATAATAATAATAATAATAATGAGTCATCTACAACTAAGAACATACTTGAAACAAGCATTTATGATGTAGCTTTAACTAATTATTATGAGGTTCATTACACTGCAAAACATGATGAGTTAGACTATGTAGAATTTATTAAAACTTTTGAAGTATTTCAAGATGAATTAGATAAATTTGAAGTTGTGCCTTAAAAAGATAATGCTATAGGGACATCTAGCTCTTTAGAGGCATCTAAATATTTTGAAACAACTCTTATGATGGAAACCTTTGATTTTTCATTTCAAGACAAGAATGAACCTAAAGATACTCTAGAGGAAAATCATGCTTTTAAATATTATTTGAAGAAGACTTATCCATTGAGGAATAGAGAATAAAAACAACCAATGATAATTTATACTCCACCAAACAACATTGATACTCCTTCTGATCCCAAAGTAGATAACAATCTAGAACCTCTAAAGGGAAGTAACACTGGAAATAATGCTTATTTACCTAGTTTTCCTACCAAGAGTGGGTATAAAATATTAATGATATGAAGAAAATTAGAGATAATATCACATTACTTGAATTGACTCAAACAACTGAACATAGAGACTTGTTGCTAGAATCTTTAATTAAAAAACATAGTAAATCATAAAAACTTGCAAATGAAAATGTAGTGATATATAAGAATAAAATAGAGGTTCCACCTTTATTACTAAAAATTAGAATATTTTTTAGAAACTTACATAATTTTATCTTAGATTTAGGTACCTTTTCAAATATCATGTGAAAAGGTATTTTTGAAAATCTTAGTTTAACTCCTATTAAGTCTAATAGAGTAGTGACTCAATTAGACAAATCTAAGGTTAAAGTGATTGGTGAATTGTTAAATGTGCTTGTACATCTTAATTTGGAACTAAGAGTGCAATAATTTATTGATATTAAAGTTGTGTACATTATAGATACTTATGGGATGTTGTTTAGCAAAGATTGGACCAAATCTTTGAATGGATACATGCCAATTAAT
The DNA here is from genome assembly GCA_037957365.1 of Torreya grandis. Classification (NCBI taxonomy): domain Eukaryota; kingdom Viridiplantae; phylum Streptophyta; class Pinopsida; order Cupressales; family Taxaceae; genus Torreya; species Torreya grandis. The sequence goes on along the minus strand of JARHVA010006555.1, from coordinate 45,886 downwards.
TGCTCTCATATGTGGCTACCATGGAGGAGAGTTTATAATATAATTTACATTAAAAGGTAACAAAATATGAAGCATGTGATCAATAAGTATAATACAACTAATGAAAGGGTCAATTTGGTTAATTATTATCTAGCAGTTTACACCCTTGACACTTCTTAGGTATGTAATTCTAAAGACTCTCATATTATGCCTGCACTTTGGTAATTTTATGTTGATGGTACTAGATGTAAATTTGGATATGGATTAGGAATAGTTTTAATCAATCCCATTAGGAGAGAATATAATTTCTCTTACAAACTTCAATTTCTTTGCACCAATAATTTGGCAGAGTATGAAGCATTAATCTTAGGATTACAATTTGCTATAAAACATAAGGCTAAAGAATTACTAGTGTATGGTGATTTTGAACTAGTAGTTCAAGTCAAAATTAAGTATCAATGCAAATTATCTTATTTAAATAATTAAAATTTTAGAGTATGGGACTTGATTGATTATTTTTATGTTTTCAATATTATTTCAATACCTAGAGAAAGAAACTAGTCTGATGATGAACTAGCTTCAGCTACAACTAACTTAATGCCAAATCAAGATTCCCAAAAGTGTAACATTGAATTGGTCACATTTCCATTTAAAAATAATAATTTTAATCATCTAAAAATGTTTAGTGATGACCAATAAATCATTAAATTCATGAACAATTCAGGAGTGTTTAAGTCTCATATTATTGATAAGGTCAATGAAAATTCTCTTAATGATTATAGAATTGATGACAAGATATTACAATTGAATTATAACAATATCCCCAAAGGGATGATTGACTTGGAAAGACTATTTGACAAAGACAAGATATTTGAAACTACTAAAGTTCTCAAGGTAAATGGGAAGGATTGTAATGTAGTTGACATAATAACTCAAGGTCAACCTTAGCTAGTAATCCTTGGTACAACATGCACAAATAAAGAGTCTAGAAAGGCTATAAATTTATTAACCAAGTACAATGCTGTTATTGCATGGTCTTATGAAGACTTGAAGATCTTTGATCTTTGAGTTATCACCCATACCATTCCCTTGAAAGAATCTTGTAAACCCTTCAGGTAGAATCTAAGACTGGTTAATCTTATTTTGGAACCATTAATTTATAAAGAGTTAAGAAAAATATTAGAGAAAAAATATTTTCTCCAATTAGACATTCTACCTGGGTAGATAATCTAGTACTAGTTAGAAATAAAAATGGAGAGATTAGCTTATGCATAGATTTTAGGAACTTAAATAAATCTTCTGAAAAGGATAATTATCATTTACCATACTTGACCAAGTGATTCAAAATTTTATTGGCTTTGCCATGATGTCTTTCCTAGATGGTTTTCTAGGTTACAATAAAGTACTTATTAACAAAGAATATACAATTCAGATGGTATTCACAAGAAAATGGGGCACTTTTACTTACAAGAGGATGCCTTTTAGACTCATAAATATAGGATCTACCTTTCATAGAGTTATTACCATGACTTTAAAGGTATCATAGGTAAATGTATCATTATATATATGGATGCTCTATTTATGTTTTCAAAAAATAGGGAAGATCACTTAATGCATTTACAACAAGTATTTGAACATTGGCAAAGGTATGAAATTTTCCTTAACCCTAAAAAAAGCATATTTTGTGTAATTAAAGGGAAATTTTTAGGAGATGTGATAACTAAAGATGGGATTTTTTTTGATCTAGATAGATTCAATAATATATCTAAAATAGAACCCCCAAATAGTAGAAAAGAGCTAAAGACTTTCTTTGGGAAGATCAATTTCATAATAAAATTCATTTTTGGTTTTGAAGAGATTGTGAAACCACTCAATGACATGATAAATAAGGATTAAAAGGCTGAGTTGAATGAATAAATCTTTCAAGGATATCAAGGAATCAATAAAATAAGCACTCATTATGATAAGTCTTGATTTTACAAAATATTTTTATCTTTATTCTTTTGCTTCTAAACATATTATAGAAGTTGTATTAACTTTGAAAATTGATAAATATGATCATCCAATTGCAATTATAATACTAAATTCAAAAATGTTGAGTTAAATTATTCCCTAATTGATAAAAAAGCATTTTATTTAGTTAATCCAGTCAAAAAGTTTTAACACTATATTCTTAGGAACAAAATGCATGTTATATTTCTAGACCCTACAACCAAACTCATGTTAAGTTAATGTGAATTAGGAGAAATAAGAGGTAAGTGGATGTCCATACTCTATAAATATGATCTTGAAATGGAAAATGCTAAATTGGTAAGGTGTCAAGGATTAATTCAAATGATTGCTAACATTGATCTTAGAGTGAGCATCATGCAGGTTGACCAACAACATTTTTAACCAAATGGATGGTATGATGTAATCATTCATTTCCTAATTAATGGTTCTTATCCTAAAGTACTAAGCAGATAATAGAGAAGATCTTTGAGGCTCAAAATAGATCACTTCTTAATTAATTATGGGATACTTTATAGGAATAATTATGAAGGAATATATTTGAGATGCATTTCAAAGGAAGAATCAACTAAAATCTTTAGTACCTTTCATGAGAAACTTGGGAGCGAAAATAAATCTAGGAAAACAACTACTTAAAAAATCCTAAGGGTAAGATATTATTAGCCAACCATTTTCAAATATGCTCACAAGTATGTTAGGTAATGTCATAAATGCCAAATTTTCAATACAAAGGAACTTAAAGTAACTATGCCCTTGAGGCCAGTTTTAATTGACAAATCATTTGCTCAATTGGGTTTGGATTTTATAGGGGTTATAAAATATAATTATTCAGCTAGGTATAAGCATGTTCTAACTTCCATATATTATTTTATAATATGGATAGAGGTAGTAGCAACAAAATAATGTAGGACTAAAGATGTCATCAATTTCCTAGAAGAAAACATGTTCACTAGGTTTGGGACACTAGTATCATTAATCTATGATAATGGATCTACATTTACATCTATAGAGATGACTGAGTGGGCCTACGATAATAAGATATCTCTTAATTTTTCATCTAATAATTATCCTCAAGTTAATGGAGTTTTAGAATCTATAAACAAGAATTTGATGAAAGGTATTAAGAAGTATGCATCTCAGAAACCAAGAACATGGCATTAGTTATTGAAGTATGATATATGGGTAGATAGAACTAGAGTGAAACAAGATATAAAATTATCACCATTTATTTTGGTATATGGACAAAAACCAATCTTTCTAATTAATCTCAAAATGCCAACTTACAAGTTTATACAATAGTATATGGAAGAAGAAAAAAAAATGTTAATTCTAGGTTGCTTGATATCATCCAAATAAAGAATGATAGAGAAGAAGCATTTGCCAATTTTAGTAGAAATCAAACCACTATCAAAATATGGTTTGACAAATGGTCAAAGATTAAGGTGTTCAGATATGGAGACCTAGTTATCCTATAGGATAAAGCATCTAAGCCAAAAAGGAAATTTGGAAAATTCACTGCTTTTTAGATTGGCCCTTACCAAATTCCTAAGACATTGGGAGAAAACACTTTTAATCTCAAAGACTTGTAAGGATTAGAAGTTACTTTTCCAATCAATGGGAAATATCTCAAGCATTATTTTTTTATTGTTTTACCTTAATTCTTCATGGAGTAATCTATAATATTAGTTAGGGTTAGTGTAGGTAGGTTTAGATTAGTTCCATTATTGTTCCTTGTTTGTAAAAAGTGTTTGTGAATATGTGTTTTTTTGTTTTTTTTGTTTTTTTTTTTTGTTTTTTTTTTTTTTTTTTGTGTGTGTGTGTGTGTGTGTGTGTGTTTGTTTTATTCTCTAGGTTTCAATAATTATCTTCCAAGATAGGTCTTCAAGGTCCAAATCCATCTAAATGCTCAAAATAACTTCATAAACTAAGAATGAGGATATGACTCTTAAACATTGGTTGATCATGGATTTTGGAAATCCTAAACTTAATGTTATGTTTATGAGAAAGTGGTAAAGATTAATATATAGATTAATGGTTCCTTATAAATCTTAAACCTTATTTTTATCTAAGATTGATTAAAAAAATCGTTTCATATGTTTGAGTTAAAGTTTGAATTATTATAACAAAGTCATGTTAGAACTTAAATAACATTATTATCTGGGATGAAGTATATGACCAAGGATGATTATTTGAAGATAAAAAATTATAAAAAATCTTAAATACCTAGCTAATTCTAGTTCCCAAATTTTTTTAGAAAGCGAAATGCAAATAAAAAAATACAAAATAAAAGATTTATTGAAAATCTAAAAGTTTTCTAAGTAAAGGTGATCCTAGTAACCTCTACTAGGGATATAAATGCTTCGCTAGTAGTGGGGCAAGGCCTAGAATTCAACTAAAGGTATCTCTATCAGGGTTATAGATGTCTGGTTAGTAGTCGAGCAATGCCCAAGCCTTTCCTTTTTATAAAAATAATGATTCATAATGAATATCTAAATATGGTAAAGTCTATGTTAATGATTAAGGTCATGAAATCTAGAAATTGTTCTCTAAATTCTAATGGCAATAAGTAATTGAATCAAATCACACACACAACATGATCAATTTTTTATGTTTGAACTTAATTATGCATTTGTAAGACTTGCTTCAATTATCAATTGATATTAATAATGTTACTTGATCATGTGGAATGATTAGTATATTTATTATTGTAAGCCAAGAGTTTATAAATTCTAACATTTTGCAATGTTTCCTCTAGAAGTCACCATTTGTTGAGGTCAACATACCCCCATTTCTAAAAAATGAGGACCCTTGTTCAAATTTTGTAAATTGTGATATAAATTTGGAATTTAACTTGATTAGAGAACATTATTGAACATCATGTTTTGATTTATCTTTAATTGACATGTTAAAACATAAGCTTTATTTTATTTTACTAACATTTGGCTCATGTGTTTCTATAGTGAAAGATCCATGGATCTCCATCAGAATGAACAAGTGTTCATGGGTTTAAACTTCAGTGTTAATTTGACCCTTGGTTAATTAATATGGTCACATTCAAAACATTATGTTAACTTTTGGTCCTAATTGATTAATTGAAACTAAGTTTAAACAACATTTAAAACTTTAGTCTAAATTACTTTATCCTAAGTTTTTATTAAAATAAATTCATATTTTCCATGGGTTATTTTATTACATTTTAGTCTTAACTTAAGTTTTAATTGAGTTTATTAATTCACTAAAACCTAATTCTTTATATATCTTGAGTGCTTATTCATTGATTTTATTTTTTATATATACAAATTAAAAACATGACTTCCAAGTGGTAAAACCTCAAAATATTGGATCCAAGATCAAGGGCACATGGATGATATCCCTAAAATAAGAGGTCAAAATTGCCCAAAGAAAATATTTATGGTGCATGTTCTTATGTGAAAATCCCAATCAATGATTTGCATTAAAGGTTGGGGTCAAAAATTCAAGAGTAAATATCGATGATGCACATTCAATCATGTAAATGAATATCTAATGGTGAACTCAAAGTCAAAATGTCAAAATATCCTATGATTGAATGTGATGGTAACAAGTGTCACACTCATAGTGAATCAAATGCATATCAATGGTCCATATTTGATAATGTGAATATGCTACAGATCAATGGCCCATGTTTGATCATATGCTTAGCATATCAATAAAATGTATTTGATCATAAAAATAAAAGATCAATTATATGCATTCAACCTAGTAAATGGAGATCAATGGTGTGAATCAAGTCAAGGATTCAAAGATCCTAGATTGAATGCAAGGTTGTCATGTGGTATAAAATCATTAGTCAAATGATGACTATCAATAGGGTACATAAATTGAACATGGAGCTACCAAGTGGCATGATTTCAGAAGCCTAGATTAAATAATGATGGCCACATTAAAATTCAATGCTAGAAGACTCCTAAGGAGATCAATAAATAAAATTTAATCAAATATTTAGGAGGCATGAGATGATGACACATGTCAAAAGTAATAATAGTCACATTTTAAAATAAATAAGTAGCATGGTAAAGGGATATCACATAGGAAGACATTTTAGATCAAAATATTTTGACTTGAGCATGTGAATTCATAAATATGAGATCCAAATGTGATATAAGTCACCGAATCACATCTTTCAAACTCATTTACCACCATTAAAGCTATTTTTAAACCTCCAAAAATCCCTAGAGTGTATGAAAAGCCCTAAATTATTCCTACATTCACTAATTCAAGATAAAATATAAAGTTTGGTGATCAAAATTGTTCCAGGAGTTCAACTAGATAGCCATAAGATTTGAATTATCATTCTCAAGTTCACAATTTGATTAGGATCATAGCAATGGAAAAATATAGATTTAATTTAAAGAAAGTAGTTAAATTATACCTATCATTAGATGCAAAAGGTTAAGTTTTCAAGGATATAGTGTTTATATCTTCCTCTTTAAACACTAGAGAGAATAATTGTTTGAGTTTGTTCAAAATAATTGAAAACCAAGAGATTTTGAGCAAAGAAGAAGAGAAGATGCTTCCAGTGAAGAGACTCTATGATGACATAGTGGTAACTCAGATGACCAGACTCTATTATGTTGCTACTAAACTAGAGGTACTACATTATATCGATGTCCTTAGTCTTATTTTCAAAGATACTAAAATTGACAAGGGTATGTTGATTCATGAACATAATCTATAGAAAATTGCATATATATCCCCTTTTGATTTCGAGTCTTAATATAAATTGCCTAAGCCCCAAATAGACCTCACTTTCATTAATACAATGGCCCAAAAGCATTCCATGATGGATATCCTAGTGAAATGGTTAGAGACCAGTATCAAGTTCATTATTGATCTTGTAAAGAAAATCCCTATGAGCCAATTTAGACCTAGGGTTAGAATGGTCATGACCATGTTAAACAAGCTATATGGATTTGTACATAAAACACATGTTGAACCAACATGGGTGCATGTTGTTTACTTCATCATTAAAGAAATGGTAGTCCCTCCTTTAGGTGAAATCATTAGCATTTCCTTGAGTAGATAGATCTATGAGATTAAGATAAAGAAGATAAATGAATTATACATGATGTCATGTCTGTTGGATGCCCTATGTGCCACCACCAAAATCCCTAACCAAAATTAATGGTCTCCTAATGGTACCCAAACTGTGTCTTAATACTACTCCAAATTGCACATTTACAAATATAGAGACCATATCTAGTTTATTTATGAATGCATATATCTTGAACTGATCCAATCCATTGATGGTATCCCCATGATGAGGATAAGCCATTTAATAAAGAAATACATTAAGACAATGGGAGACATATGGTTATATCTTGATTATACTATTATTAGAATAGAAGGAACCCAAAGTACCCCCTCAAATTGCCAATCCATATTTTAGATAAATTAGTAGAATAAGAGGTTACATACCAACTCTTTAATGGAATAGATGGAATTTTCAAGACTAAGAGAAATGTACTTATACATAGTTTTCCCATGACAATTGGTAGAACCATTTTCAATCAATGGGACCAAATTAAAGCTACTTTAAAACACAGGCTTTCCTTCAACCTAGAGATAGATGATCATAGACAATGGGATCCATATGGTAGAATAAAGTAGAATTTTAAGAATCAAAGGTATTATAACTATGCTCTATGAGCATGAAACTAGTTCATTTGAATTTTTATACACCAAAGCAACTTCCTACTATGAAGTTTCTAGAATATTGAAAAAGCATAATATAAAACTTGAGTCTAGATTGTAAAGACACCTAAATATGGAAGATAGATGGTAGTTAAGTCCAAGGAAATATCATCTAATGTATATTGGTTCTTCTAAGCTTCCACTAGTAGATGTACCTTTAAAATATATGATTGAAGAGAGGAGACCAAGTGAATTTTATTCAAGTTCATCAACTCATAAATCCTCTAGAGTAGTAGAATAAGATTTGCTTCAATAGGAGGTTCACATGATAACTTTAGATCCTTAGGAATATACAAAGGATGAATTGAGAATGTTATATATGACATATGAATTAGACTCAAATGTAGAGGAGAAGGTTGAGGAATCTAAGTAGGATAAGAGAAAAGAAAAGTCATTGGACTTGATAGTCATTGATTCTCCCAAGAGGAAAGCTAAGGCTATAATTGTCTCAAAAGAAAAGAAAGCTAAAGTGGCCATCACACCTTTGAAGGATATCATCCTATTAGTGAAGATAATCCTATCTATGGTGTTTTATGTAAATTTTCACTTAAGTTCTAAAGAAAGAGAGAAAAGAAATCAATACAGGTATGGTTGAAAAACCTATTTGTTTGTGCATGCACTAAATCAAAAGATTGTGAAGAGATCCTATTTAGCTTGGGAGGAAGATCTACATATAATAAATCACTAAAGAAAACATGTTTGTTAGACATATAGTTGGGTGGATTGCCTAGTGATAGCTAGATCTTGGAAGCAAAAGCTTCCACAGGGGCTATCAATCCACACGTTTTAAACAATAAAGTTGATAAAGTTATAAAGAAGGTGCTTGTATCAATAACCAAAATCAAATACAAGAAATATTAATAGAATAATAGACTAGAAATGATCTAATTAATGATAGACTAATTAACACTAGTTAAAATAGGTTGGGGTATGGTTCAAAAAATTAGAAAGGGGTCTTGAGTGGTCAAAAACATAGAAAAGTGGATTTAATTGGGTATGGGTGGGTGAAATGAGCTTGCTAATTTTTATACCATAGGTGACCATTAGAAGTTGGGGTAACCATCAATAGTTATGCCTAACCATCGATGGTTTGGGTGATTTTCAGTGGTTGACTATATATTTCTGGCTTGATCAATAAAAGATTATGAGATTTCACAAATAGATTATAGGAATTGGGTAAGGGCTAGATTGATTATGAAATAGAATAAAATCATGTGAATATTGAAAAACAATAACTTATCTTACCAGATGTCAATAGGGTGGGTGGTTGATGTAGTTAGCCTATTGGTGTAATCTAGCCTGATTCCAATAGAATAATGGTACCTAAAAGCTTGGTTGAGAGGTGATGATAAATTGGATTTCAATAAGATTGTTGATAATGCTTGATAATGTTGATGACATTGATTGACCTAATTGACCTACAAAAGAAAACTCCTAAATGTCTAATATCCTAATAATTATTACAAATCAATTTGAATTCATAGGCCTCTCTCTCTTATAGGCATAAGCAAGAGGTTGAAGTGAAGGTGTAATTGGGTCATCTAAATATAATTTGTGCATGTAAAGGCTCACAACACAAATTAGATAAGTTATATTTAGAAAAGGGTTAACATAGCTTGCATGCTCTTGGTGAGAAGGTGGATCCCAACTAGTGATAGTCATGGGTCCCTAAGGTGTATCATCGATGGTCACCTTGATCATCGATGGTTAGGGTACATAAAGATAGGGTCCTAAAGGCAAAGGTTATTTAGTTAGGTGAAACTAAGTACAAGTTAGTTAGATTAGGCCCAATAGGTGTTTGGTCCTAAGAAGGTGAGGGGTACTTCTAGGGCTACTTTGATATTCAAAATTATAGGTGTGTAGTATTTTGATGTCTATATTTTACCATTTTTTATTATGTAGCTTGTGTGAACAAGTTGTAAAACAAAAATGAAGTATGGGTCATGGGTCTAGTTTCCTTGAGAGTGGGAGGAGGTATTCCCCCTCAAACCAAGAGTTTGTGAGGTGAAGCTAAAATAGGTATAGGTTTGATAAGTGATAGAGGGTGATTCATTAGGTGGTGATATGAGGTCATGCATGTGAGACACAAATGTGTGAAAAAAATGTGACAAAAAGGAGTGATAGCCAAGATTTTGTATAGATGAGGTTGTCAATGTTTTTAAAAATAAGGTTTAGTGCTAAGAAGGATAAGTGATGAGTTAACTACATGCCCACCTATAGGCATGGTGATTGGGAACACTCGTAAATGCAAATATCTTAAGTGATCTCTATGTATTCGATGGGTATCTAAGGTAGTGATCTCAGGGAAAACACAACTAGTTTAAATGTCATGGGTATCTAAGGTAGGAAATGCTCCCAATGAGACACATGTAGGTTGATATATATGAGGTTGTGAAAAATATAAAAGGGTCAACATGGCAATGTTGTCATTGTGACCAAAGGACCAGGAAAAAAGTGTCACAAAATTTCATGCCAAAAGGGCCAAAAGAGACCAATGGTGAGGTGATAAGGTGGTCGGGTTGGTGGGAAAAAGTCATCTAAAAAAGTAGGCAAGAGCCTAAGGTAAATTGCTTGAAATGTAGTGGTTATAGGTAAAAGGTAAAATTAGGTTTCTAGGGTATCCTGACTATTGATGGTTAGGGTCCCCAGAAGGTGACCATCAACAATCACCCTAACCATCGACGATTAGGGGAAACTTTAAAAATTTGGGGGTAAATGTAAAAAACAAAAGTTAATTTGTCATTTTTACTATTGTGTTGTGTTTGAATGAACTTTGGGAGATTTCAACACATTAAAATGAAGGCTCATGTTGGGGTGGGTGTTTCTCATTAGCTAGAGGCATGAGATAGATTTTATGGGTCTAGGATGTAGGGAGCATAAGGACATGGTTAAGCTCTTGAATGAGGGCTCAGACCATGAATGAAGTCATGAAATGAGGTAGGGGGTGTATTAAATTGGTAGATAAGTTTGATTTTATTGTTTCTTATATATGCATAGGGTGGAGGTCTATAAATTTGCTATTTCAACTTGCATACCCTAGGTAGGGTTTTGGGTAAATGGGGTAGGTAGAGCATCAAATGATGGGGTGGGTGGGTGATTAGGTAATAGGCTAGTTGGATAGAGTACTTAGTATAGTTTTAAGTTGAATTTGTTCCTTGTTTAGGGTTTGATTAGGTTTAGATGTTCTGACTATGCAATGCCCATAAGTGACCATCGATGGTTAGGCCTATCTATCAATGGTCGACACCCTATGAACTAAGGGTCCCTAACCATTGGTAGTCAACATAACTATCAAATTTAGCTAGGATAAGCTAGCCTTTATTAAAAATATCTAAGTATTAACAACTTGATTGAGGCTAGTACAAGGTGAATTGCTTAATAAATAGGATTGGGGTAGCGAATTAGGTTCAAAATTTGGTCAAATGGGTTGGTTTTTATGGTTTGGTCTAAGAGGATATGGTTAAGGGACCTTTTAAAGTATAGTGTAGACTAGATTAGTTAGGGTCTAATCCAATTGATTTGATTTGGTGTAGGATTATGAATAGATATAGATGCATGAGCATGTGTCACAGATCTTCTCTATGTTGCTCAAGGGGATGACTATTGATGATTGGGCATATATGGAGGTAGTAAGGCTAGGATAGATGAGGTACTACTAGCACATGCCTAGGGATACATATATGATAGTAATGCTCATTGAGAGATGGGATCCTGATACTAACACCTTCTTACTAATAAATAGGGAGATGATTATTCTCTTAGAGGATATCCATAGGATCACTCAATTCCCACTACATAGTGAGGTAATCTACTAGATCGAGTTGGAGGAGTTGGATGGGTATGTTGAGTATCTATATGGATATGATAGTGACCAAGTCCACTAGTACTCTAGAGGGTTCAATTATACAACACTATACAAGAGGGCTCCTGAAGAGAGGAGACTTATGATGATGTTAATGATCATGATTACTTGTTTTGGGGTTCCAAATTCTAGAAATGGGAGATTCCCCTATGTATTAATAGTTGTTTTTGTTGAGCTATTGCTTGGGATAATAGTATTTGGGTGAGTTTTAGTGCTACTAGTCTAGATTTGTAGAGATTTGTGGGGATTCAGACACTACATGAGGTATGCCATTAGTGTGGGCATGGTTCTGCACTATTGGGCTTACGAGCACATCTAGGTTCAAAGGCCTATGAGATTATTACAGATAGGGTACACATAGTTAGAGTTCCCTGTGGGCTTTATGAGGTAGAGGGATGACTATTATGCATTAGGGGATAGAGGTGGATCATATGACATTGAGTGGTTTAGGGTCACCCTAGGTGTATTGGTAGTTATGGACATCATATAGAGACTATACCTATAGTTCCCTATTTGGCCAAGCTATAGGAGGGAGACCCTTTCTATACAAAGCTATAGGTGGATAATGGGCTGATGAGAGGGTGAGATAGAGTTGATTCCCTTTGATTGAGTGTGGCATAAGTTCTACTTATTATAGTATGTACTGGTTCCACATCCATAGTATAGGAGGTAGGACTCAAAGGATTAATTACTAGTTCCCTCGCCTATTCAGATAGTTTTAGCTAGTGGCTTTGAGGAACTTCTTATTAAGGCTCCCATAGATGATGTAGGATATACATATGGATACATGGCTTGGTACTAGCCTATCTATGTAGCTATGGATGTGGGTGGAGATGATAGAGGGGTAGCACCAATGGTTGTAGATCTAGTTGGCCAGGGTGGACATGTAAGGGTAGTGTTAGCCATAACCCAAGCTTAGGTATAGGCTCTACAGGGATAGGTGGCCACATTATAGGGTTAGATTCAAGCATTATAGGGTTATCTCACCACCATTATAGGTGAAAGAGATCTAATTAGATGGAGTGCTAGGGTAGGTACAGTAGTAGTAGGAGGGCCATCAGACATAGTCCTTCAAACATGATATCTAACTACCATGGTGGAGCTTAGATATTATGATGTGATGGAAATAGACCAACTACCTCATACTATGAGGTATGTAAAGTATAGAGCAAGCTTGGCTGGTGGGCCATAAATAGATACTCTAGGTTAGTGGGCTTCTATAGTGGGATAGATAGGGGTCACATGGGGACTACCACTAGGTACAGGTGGAGATGGGGCGAATGGTATGTGATGTATTATTTTGATACTATCCTGCATGCTTATGTAGTGAGATGTATATTTTTTGGGAGAGATAATACATTGTTACATATATGAGTTTTTGATGATTTGATGTATATGGTGTATGTTTTTCTATGTTTATGTATGATGGATGCTTATGGTTTATGATTATGGCTTATAGTTTCAGTTTATGCTTATGGTGTTCCACTTAGTAGATTAACTATGATGATCTAATTATGCTCATGGTTATGAGAGGATATGTTATGGATAGATACATGTTATGGATTTATTTATGGTTATATGGGTGAAATAGGAAATGGTATATGCCCTAATATTTTGATCAGTGATTTGGTTTATGCTTGTGATAGTGTAATGACATGCTTATGGTTTATGATGTGATTGTTGTTCATGGTTTGTTGTGAGATGGTGTTGCTTTTTGACATAGTTTATAATATGTATGATTTTGATGTGATGGTTATTGTTCATGCATATAGTGATAGGCTTACATAAAATGATAAAAGATAACAAAATGAACATGATGCCTTTTCATTGGTAAAGACCAACATGAAACCCAAAGTTGGATTGGCTTAGTGAAAATAAGCCTTTCAAAGCTTTGCATTTAACACACTTAGGTTGATAGATAGGTATCCTAATTACATGATGTCAATCAAGATCATAGTCCCATGCATGTGACATGTAAAGGGAGAATGGGTGAAACTAGGACCTTTAGGGAGACTAGTATGCCTTTTTTATAGGTGTCCAAAGAGGTAGTATAAACAAGCCTATGTTCATAAATAAAGGTGTAGAATAATCGATGTAGGAATTCTACTAAGGAGAGCTGATTGTGGCTTTCAAATTTGATTTTGCTCCTACCTTTTATTTTACTTCTATTATTTTCTTAAGGGTTAGGGAAGTTGATTGATGTGGGAAGCTTCCAAAAATTTACTAGATTTGCCAAATTCTTTAGTTAGCCATCCTTCAAGGAAGTGGTCTAAGTTTATGTGCATAGTAAAAATGCTTTTGATAGCTATCCTTCTAGGGAGCAGTCCAACTTACATTTTGTAATTTTGAATAAGTTCTTAATAGTTATCCTTTAAAGGAGTAGTCTACAAATTCTAAGATTGAAACATGATTCATTTTATGATTTTAGATATTAATTTTTGATTTTATTTTATTTGGATTGACATAGACTTGCTCATACATGCTCAATATATTACCTTTATGAAGGAAAAAATAAGCTACAGTGAAGGTTTAGTAGGTGAAAAGGAGGTATGGGTGACAATAACCATAGGAACTAATCTCAAAGAAGTGGGAAGTACTATTAGAATCATTCCATGGATAGAGCTATGGTATCCATAGTTTAAGATTAAGCTATAATTATGATGGATAATCACATGATTCAATTTTAGTCAGTTGCCCCTAAAAAGAGGGAAATGAATGTGGTTTCAAGGGATGAGATTAAGTTAGACAAATTATGATTATGATCCCTATCTAATAATAAAAGGGATATAAATGTGAAGCATTGAGAGGCTCAAGTTCTAGTTTACCATCGAGAGAGGATAAATGATAAGCTCTTAATTTTAACTTATGGGTAATGATGTAGGGTTCAAGCTAATTGAAAGCAAAATTTCCCCTTTTGCTTTTATCCATATTAGTTACATGTTTGTTTTCCTTGAGGATAAGATCTCCAATATTGAATTATTGGAAATTTATATGTTTTTTTATAGGCACATTTGATTCATTCTTGATAGACATAGAGATGGGAAATGGTGGCCAAATGATGCTCGAAAAGTAACTCAAGTTGACTTAAGCATTCTTGATGATAATAATCTTATGAGATAAGATCATGCAAAGATATGTGAAGATAAGGTATTTGGACTTTAATAGGCAATACAACCATAGCTGAAAACATGAGAGAAAAACGTGTAGCACCTATAAGCATTTGAATGCTAGTATGATATGACCATAAGGTGAAATGGATGTACAAGTGCTAATCTTGACCTGAGGTACTAACCATTTTGGTAAGCATGTTGTTAATGGTTTTATTAGAGGATTCAACTTGTCCATTTTCTTTTGGTCGAGAAGGTGATGAAAAACTAAGTTTAATATCGAATATGTCACAAAGGCCTTGAACTTGTTTGTTTTTGAAGGATTTTCCATTATCAATGATGATCTTATGGGGAACACCAAAATGATAGATGATGTGATGGGTAATAAATTTGATAATGTTTTCATCTTTTATTGAGATAAGGGGAATAAATTCTACCCATTTGGTGAAATATTTGGTCATGGTAATGATAGAATGGTGTCATTGTGAAGAGTGGGGATTGATTTCACTGACAAGGTCTAGACCCCATTGTGAGAAGGGCCAAAAGTTTATAGAAATGCAAAGACTATTGCTAGGTGTGTGATGTAAATTAGCATGTTGTTAACATTTGACACACTTTTTCACATAATCAAAATAGCCTTAGTTAAGTATGGGCCCATAATAGCCTAGGTAGAGGATTTACTTATCCACATCAAGTACACTAAATTTACCAACACAGATACCCTCATGTGTCTCCTTAATAGTGTGAGAGGCATCTAAACCATGAAGGCAATGGAATAAGAGGCCATCAAAACCATGTTATTAGATAATTCCTCCCATAATGGTGTGATAAGAGGTTATATAAGTAAATTATCTATGGGCATCCATAGAGAGACCAGAGAGAACTATGCCAAGGTGAAGGTAGTCAAAGATTTATTGATACCAAAAGTTAGGCAGAATCTCTTCCACACTAAATATGGTTGGAGTGTCTAGTTTGCTATAGGAAGGTTCGGTGAGGTGATGTATAATGACTAATAGTTTGGAGTCTGAGGTATTGATATGATATAAGAGGCAAGAGAAGCCATGGTATCATCAAACTTGTTGGTAGATCATGGGGTGGTTTGAATATGGAAGCATTTAAATGAGGCTAGGAGTTCTATGACTAGTTGTTTATAGAGTTGCATCATTTCATTCTTACATTGGTAAATGCCATTGACTTGGTTGACCACAAGTTATGACTCACCAAAGATATTGATTATTTTGACTCATAAGGCTAAGGTAGTCTAGATACCTATTACTAGGGCTTCATACTCAAACACATTGTTAGTGCATTCAAAGTCAAGTTTAAATGACAAAGGAAGTGGTTCATCGATAAGGGGGTTAAGGATGATGTTGGACCCTCTACCATGATGACATTTGGAACCATAAAAAAACATGGTTATATGATTGGTAAAATCCACTTGAGATAGACTTGTGATTAACTTGTCTATAAATTTAAGAGGGGGAGGTGGGTGTTTATTAGGGGTGCATTGGCTAATTGGTTGGAAATAACTTGCCCCTTGATTGATTTATACAAGAGGAACTCAAGGTAAAACTTAGATAAAAGCATGAGACACTTATCCATATACTATTTTTTATATGGTTTGGAGTGCATATACTTGAGGGGGTTGGTATTAGTTATGACAAATTTTTTGTGGTTAATAAGGTAGTGGTAAAGTTTGGTGGCCATGAAGATTAGATCCAGACATAATTTTTTTATATGTGTATACCGAGTCTCATATTTGACAAGTGTGTGGCTAATGTAATAGATGGATTTCTCCTTATGTTTTTCATCTTGATGGGAAACCATCACCCCTAGGGAATGGTATATGGTAGAGATATAGAGGTAGAAAGGTTGGTTGTCTTTATGAGGTATAAGGATAGGTGGAGATAGAAGGTACTCTTTAAGTGCATCAAAGGCCTTTTGAAAATCAACATTCCATTTGAAAGAGATTTCCTTTTTTAATAGGTGGTGGAAAGGTTGAAATCGATCAGAGAGCTACGAGATGAAGTGGCAAATGAATTGAAGATTCCCTTGCAAGCTTTGGAGTTGTTTAATATTGGTTGGAGGTAGCATCTCAAGGATGGATTTGATTTTATCCAGATCAAACTTGGCTCTTTGAAAGGAAACAATGAAGCCAAGAAGTTTTCCTAACAATACCCAACAAATATATTTTTTGGGATTGAGGCAGACATGATAGTGGATAAGTTGCTCAAAGATAATCTTGAGAATGGCTAAATGGTCTTTGTAAATCTTGGACATCCCAAGAAGGTCATCCACATAGTATTTGATGATTGTATAGATAAGGTCATGGAAAATATAGGTCATGGCACATTGGTAGGTTACACCAATGTTCTTAACACTGAAGGGCATGAGTTTATAATATAAAGTCCCCCATGGGGTGATAAAGGTAGTTTTGTGTTGATCTTTAGGGGCAATAAAAATCTAATTATAACCCAAGAATCCAACCATGAGAGACATCATCTTGTGGCATACTAGAAGATCAACAAGTTGGTTAATGCTAGGTATATGAAATTAATCCTTTGGGTAGGTGAGGTTGAGGTCATGAAAGTCCACATAGATACATGTTGGGAGATTGGTGGCAATGATGTGTTGTCATTGATGTTAAGTGGCATTGGTGATGACAAATAAGTATGAGAGTATTCTTGGTCTAATAAACATGAAGCTTAGAGAGAGATAATTTAATATGTTCTTGGTATGATCCTAGTAGGATAAGTCTTCTCATATGGTCTTTAGGTGGAGTGTAAGTCATCTTATGCCTTGTGGGCTTGATCATGTATGGTTACATATGGAGGTAAGTATTGTATGACTTGTATGTTCTCATTAGGTGATTCTAGTGCTTATATTAAGTGAATTGAAGATATATAAGGTGCTATGAGATTATTTGATAAGTTTCCATGTACCTTCAAGAGGTAAGTTGGCCTAGTGGTTCTAGGCCTAATAGGTAAGGTGGACTAATGAGTTCTTTATGAATAGCCACAAAGAAGATCCTACTTGGTAGAGCTTAGTATGCTTGGCATATGAATATGGACATGTATAGGATTCTAAGAGGATAGGTATATGGTTTTCAAGAGGTGGATAGTGGTCTACAAGATAGTTTGGTCATTGACTTAGTTGATCTAGGTAGGTTTGTGAGGCCTTGTGAAGGGTCAAAGGGTGTTTTTAGGATGATGAAGCTTGTTGTTTCATGAGAGATGTTTATGCAAGTTTTTCAAAGAATGTTGATTAGGTTGAAGATCAGAGATGGAGTTAAAAATTCATAAATATGGTTTAGAATCTTCAAAGGAGGCTTAAATGGTGCATTTTGAGCTCAAAAGGAAAGTTTTAACATTCATTAGCTCATGTACACTTTGCATGGGGACCTAAGATTTTTTAAAGATGTGGCACATGGACCTAAGAAACCTTTCCAAGTATTTTTTAGTGGATTGAGGGACAAAGCTTTATGAGCATTCATTAAGAATGTAAACTGGTCAGAAACCCTTTATAAACTCTCATAATGGAGTGATTAGAGATATCTTGCTATAAAGGACCCAAAATGGATTGTCTGACCAATTTTGACTACTGGAAGGTATAGAGTATTCCTATAGGCATCTCTAGGTGATAGTGGTGTGTTAGGGTAGTAAATAGAAGGTATAGAAATATGCTTGTTTCTAAACATTTTAGTGCTAAAAATAGGTTTGATTAAGTCAACACATGAGAGTTATTAGAGATTAAAGTCTAAAACTTATTATTGAAGTCCATAGAGTTGTTTTGGAAATAAATATTCACTATGTTAATTATCTAAGTCAATAAAGTTGACTAGTCACTAATCTATAGATAGTGAAAATAGTGAACAATATCCAAGTAGAGTGAATATGTGGTTTGGGAAGCTTTCCAGATGAGAAGGAATGAATCAAAAGGATTGGGGTCTTTGTTTAATATCTATGCCTTATGTTCCATTGATTGTTATGTGAGTTTGGTGACCTCACATAGAAAATAAAGTGCTTTCAAAGTGACTTATTTAAGTAATAAAGTTTGTGAGACAGTGATTTGAGGAATTGGTCTATTAGACTAATAGATGCTATTAGAACAAGAGAAATATATATTTGAGAGTGATATATATATACATATATATATATATATATATCACATATAATATATTAATTTGGATTATGTGGTATGAAATTGTTCTTTAATGTGTTATAAAATAACATCTACATGACTAGTTTTTGGAGATTGTAGGTAGTTTGGAGTGGCCTATTTGAAGAGGTTATTTTGAAATATTCTAAGTATATTTTGAGGTGAGTGAGATCTTGGTGATATTATATGATTGTAATATATTAAATAAATGTATTGTATATTTATACTTTATCTCTATTTTGATTGGAGCAGTCAAATATCTTTGATTGAGTTTTTAGTGTGCATAACTAATTTGAGTAATCAGTTTGTTTGAGTTGGTTTAGACCTATGTGAGCTATATGAAGGTGAAAATTTGATTTTAAGGTGTTTTTTAAGTCATGGAGGAAATAAAAATGTAATTTTTTATGTGTTTGTTTGATAAAATAAATATTATGCCTCAATTATTCTTGGTAGTATTTTCTAGGTATTTGCAGGTCTTGGAGCGAGAGAGAGAATGGATTGGATAGAGTAGTGGTTTGGAGTTCCATGTGGATTGGACACTTTATGAGGTTTAAAATAATATTATGAGATCAATTTTGATTTTTTTAAAGCATTTTTAAGGGCTATTATTCATGGAGATGGTCATATGTGGTGAATGACTCTTAAGGGCTAATACATTAGGCCTAATTGAGATCTAAAGGAGGATTGAGCTTGTTTTGAAGTATTGATGACCTATAGAGTGTTTGATTTGGACTTATGAAGTTTATGAGGATATTTTATAAGGTTAATATAAGTATGGAAAGTATCTTGGCTGACCAAGATGGGTTATATTATGAAGTGATATATATACAATGTCAAATTAGCCTATTTGAAGTGTGGAGAGAGTGTATTCAAGCAAAGGGAAGAGCTTAGTAAAAGAGTAGAGATGGGTGATTGAGTACCTTCATAGGGTGAAAATAATTAGTCATGTTTGACTAATCATTTCATGAGCTAAAAATTCATTATACCTAATAGTCTAAAGGGTAACTTGGTTGAGCGAATGAGGTAGGTGCACTTGCCTTGAGAAGACAAGTAATTTTGTAGGTGTTAGAATAAGATAAGGTCATCATCAAGTATAGAAGATATCAGAATAGTGGTGTAAATTAGAGTAGATGTGGTTGAGTTGGTTCTTAATCACCTAGGGGGTTGTATCCTCCTTGCTAGTTGGAGCTAGACTAAATTGAGGGGTGGATGTTCCTTGATCAGTTGGTACTGGTCTAAAGTCTCATGTTTTTTATATCATTATAGGACTATAGTCAATTTATTTTTAGGATTTATATTGGTTTTTCTCCCCCTAGAGGGTTTCCCACATAAATGGTGTGTTCACATGATGTATGTTCTTATTCATGCTTTGGATGTTTAACCTTTCATGTTTATGTTACTAGATCATATTAATGAATGATGAATGGATTTTGGAATTGAATGTACATTATTTTATACTTATTCACACACCATATTAGTAGATACTCTCAATAATTGGTATCAAAATAGGTCCATATTGAGGCTTAATCAGCTTGGAAGGTGATCTTGTGATTAGCTTGGTTGATAGTGTCTGCCTAGTCAGCTTGTTGATAGAGTTGATAGAGTTGTTGAGGATCAGTATGGTATCCTTATTGATATCATGGTTCTTCATATTTTTTGAATTGTGAATTCAAGTGTTGATGAGTTTTGATAATTTTTTTAATAAGAATATGGATGTCAAAAGCTAGATTGATCTTCAAGGTGAGTTGTTTGCTACTACAGATGGTTCTTAAAGCATGAGAATTTGTCAAAGAAGGCATATGGAAAATAATAAAGACTATATTGAATCTAAATAAAAGATAAAAAATACTTTGTATGGCATGTATTATTAAATATGGTCTCTTGGTTAGCAAGAATGATAGGTACAAATATGTGTAGGTGTCTTGAAAGGCAGAAGTCTGCAATTAAAGGAGAAACATAGCCTAATGGTGCCTTGTTAGTATATATAAGTGATTTGAAGATTTTATAGTGAGTATCATTTTTCTTTGGTGTCAATATGACCTCATAAGGTCATAGAGGAGTATGATGGCATCATGAAGATAGTTTGAGTAATCTAAAGTTGATAATATTTTAGAGTTTTCATAACATGGTCTTAACTATGAAGGTGAGATTGATCTTTTGATATCAAAATTTAAAGAGCTAGCTCAAGAGATGAAGGATAGTGATTTTAGGATTTAATTTCAAGACCAATTCTCTTCAAGATGAGAATTATTGTTTATAAAGTTTTAATAAGGTTTAAGTGTTCTATAGATGACAAGTTCTGAGTTTCTTATGAAATCCAGATAGTGCTTATTGAAGTTGATTCCTTGAGTATATATGAAGAGTCTTCAAGAAGAGCTGTATGGTCTAAGAGGAATTGTTTCCATAATTGAATAATTATGTATTTCACAACATTTTTAAGATGAGTATGTCTTGTAACATCATAAGGTTCTTGTATTCTTGAAAAGGAATCTATAGATGTATTCATAAAGGATGTGTTTTGATTTTTAATAGTCTCTTGGTGTTTTTATGACATCATAAGGTCTTAAAAAGGACATTTAAATATATTATGTATGATCTAAATATTCTTACAAAGGTTGAATACTATGACATGTAGATTTATCTTGTTTTCTTTAATCATGAGGCTGAGTTACTCAATTAGAAGTAGCTGATCTATGATTTGAATTTTAATAGATTGTGTTGTTTGAGGAATGATTGAAAATATTTTTTCCATGTTGTGAAGATGTTCAAGCCTACTTGATGAGGTATAATTTATCCTACAGGTTAGTGAAGAGAAAGAAGGATGATTGTTCAAGAGGTATATTTAGGTCTCCTAATCCTAAAGTACATTTTTTATCATTTTTGGATGTTTGATATGGGTGTTGATTTGAAGGAGAAGGAATAATTGGATTATATGTTAGCATGAATAATATTTCCATGAGTCATTCCTAGGTGGTGTGAGTTCTTGATGAGCATAGATGTGAGTTTTGTGGTCAAAAGTTAGAGTTGACCAATTTTGGTAGTGATGACTACCTAGAGTGTGTCCAATGTGATTTTATGTTCTATTGGGGATAAAAGGTTGGATAAATTTGATTCAAGTTGGGTTTGATATTTTAAATCATAATATGAGGTTTATGATGTCCATGAGGTGCTCAAGTATGTGTTTGACCATTTGGTCAAGATGACTACTATAAGTTATGGCTTGTATGCATAAATTGATTAATTATAAGGGTCACTTGAAGTTTAGAGATATAGCATGAAGTATTTTATGCTCAATAAGGTATTAAATTATGTTTTATACATGATCTAGGTGGTTTCACAGGTTTTTGAATCCTTTTGTGCCAGGTGGACATTTTGTGTGGTCACTAGCTTCTCTTGTCAAGAACATGTGTTTGGTGGCTTAAAAGAAGTCATGGTTCCCAAAGGTGTGGAGCATTTAAATTTGGAATGAAAGTGATTTTTAATGGTATAAAAGTGTGGTATATATCTTAGGTATCTGTGTCGATTGGAGGTTGACCTTTGACCAAGGTTTACATTAAAGGTCTAGTTATTTAGGCATGATTGAAAAAAGTGGCCTATCTTTGGATTTAGAGGCTAGAAGATTATAATAAATTGAATGGGCCAAATGGGTATATAAAAAATGTTTTAAAGTGGTTTATAAGTAAGTATAATTCATTTTATTCATGTTTTAGCTCACTAGGAGGCCTAATTAGATAATAGGCTAAAGAAGGATGTATGCTAAGAAGGATGAGTTAGAAGCTTATTTTTGGTATGTCTTTGGGGGAATGGTAGTGGAATTTAGATATGGAATTTAATGGTTTTAAATGATTAGGGTAGATATTTATGTGGTCTGTAGTGGCCAAATAGTGCTACAAGGGGTCTAAGTATGCCTGATGGAAAAATTGAGCAATTTTGTGATATCTTTCCAAAAAAGGTTGGTTTTTTTGGTTCCATTTAAGTAGGTTGGTTTATTATAATCATGATTCAAGTATTTTTCTTTACTTGGAGTGCCTTTGATGTTATATAGGGTGCCTTGAGTAAAAAGGTACGTGACCTTGCATAGTGTTATGGTGTTCATATTATTATATGAGTTGATGGTAGTTATTATTAAAGATACATGTATGCATCAATTATATAGAATAAGGGGGAGCCTTCAATGTGGATTAGGGTCTAGAGGAGATATGTTACTAATCAATTGGTGATTGGTCCAAGGGTATAGGAAGGAAGTGTGCTTTAGTGTTATCTAGGTCTCTTAGAGATGTAGAGGTCTGAGTTCAGTATTTAGGAAAGAGGGAACTGAGTTCTTTATTTCTCAAGTGGTAGTGGTTTGAGGGGGAGATAATGTGATTTATTAGTGGTTAGGTCCAAGGATATTATAGGTATTTTGGAGCTATGACTTGAGTTGGTTCTTGAAGGGAGCTTGGTTTAAAGGAAAGCACTATGGTTTATTTGTGATCTATTACTGACAGTTGGTGTGCTCTAAGTTTCAAAAGATGAGAGAGAAAGGTATGTGTTCTTAATTGTGTTCTTAATTTGATTTATTAAAGATAGAAAATCTTTTTTGGTATATGAGTCCACTTTGTCATTTTGGCAAAGGTAGAGAGATAAAAGGAGTGTTGTCATCAATGACAAAGGGGAAATTGTTGGGAGATTGGTGGCAGTAATGCGTTATCATTGATGTCAAGTGGCATTAGTGATGATAAAGTGGTATTAGAGTGATCTTGGTCTAATATGCATGAATCTTGGAGAGAGAGCATTTTATATGTTCTTGGTATGATCCTAGTAGGAGAAGTCTTCTCATATGGTCTTCAGGTGGAGTGTAAGTCATCTTATGCCTTGTGGGCTTGATCATGTATGGTTGTATATAGAGGTAAGTGTTGTCTAACTTGTATGTTCTTAGTAGGTGAATCTAGTGCTTTTATTAAGTGAATTGAATATATCTAAGGTTTTATGAGTTTAGTGGATAAGTTTCCATATACCTTCAAGAGGTAAGTTAGCCTAGTGGTTTTAGGCCTAATAGGCAAGGTAGACTAATGAGGTCTTTGTTAATAGTCATGAAGAAGATATAGCTTGGATGATCTTAGTATGCTTGAAATATACATATTAGATATGTATAGGAGGTTGAGAGGTTAGGTGTATGGTTTGCAAGAGGTGGATAGTGGTCTGCAAGACAATTTGGGCATTAGCCTAGTTGGCCTAGGTAGGCTTATGAGGCCTTGTGAAGGATCAAAGGGTGTTTACAAGATGATTAATCTTGTTGTTTTATGAGAGATGGTTAGACAATTTTGTCTAAGCATGTTTATCAGGTCTGAGGTTAGATATTGAGCTAAGAAGTTAGAAATATGGTTTAGAAGCTTCAAAGGAGGATCAAATGGTGTATTTTAAGCTTGAAAGGAAAGTTTTAACATTCACTAGTTCATGTAGACTTTGCATGGGGACCTGATCCTTTTTGGAGAGGTGGCACATGGACCTTAGAAGCCTTTCCAAATATTTTTTATTGGATTGAGGGATAGAGATTTATGAACATATGTTAAGACTGTAAACTGGCCAGAAACCCTTTATAAACCCTCATAATAGAGTGATTGGAGAGATATTCCTAAAAAGGACCTAGAATGGATTGGTTGACCAATTTTGACTTTTGGAAGGTATAGAAGGTTCCTTTAGGAATCTCTAGGTGATAGTGGTGTGTTAGGGTAGTGAATAAAAGGTATAAAAATATGCTTATTTTTGAAGATTTTAGTGCAATAAATAGGGTTGACTAAGTCAACACATGAGAGTTATTAGATCTTGAAGGATAGGACTTGTTCTTGAAGTCCATATATTTTTCTGGTAATAAATAGTCATTGTGTCAATTATCTAAGTGAAACAAGTTGAGTAGTCACTAATCTGTAGACAGTGAAAATAGTGAATAATATCCAAGCAAAGTGAATATGTATTTTGGGAAGTGTTTTGAATGAGTAGGGATGAATCCAAAAGATTATGCTCTTTGTTTAAGATATATTACTTATGTTTCTTTGATTGGTATGTGATTTTTATGACCTTACATAGACAATAAGGTGCTTTCAAAGTGACTTATCTAAGTAATAAAGTCTGTAAGACAATGATTTGAGGAATTGGTCTGTTAGACCAATGGATGCTACTAGAAAAAGAGAAATATTTACTTGAGAGTGATATAGATATCACATGTAATCCATTCATGTGGATTATATTATATGAAATTGTTCTTTCATGTGCTAGACAAGAACATCTACATGACTAGTTTTTGGAGCTTGTAGGTAGTCTGGAGTGGCTTGTTTGAAGAGGCTAGTTTGAGTTATTCTGAGTAGATTTTGAGGTGAGTGAGAGCTTGTTGATATTATATGAGTGTCATATTTTCATTACATGGATTTTATATTTATACTTTGTGTTTATTTTGGTTGGAGTAGTCAAATATCTTTGATTGAGTTTCTAGTGTACATAATCAGTTTGAGTAATCTATTTTTTTGAGTTGGTTTGGACTTGTGTGAGATATGTGAAGGTGAAAAATGGATTTGGAGAAGTTTTATAAGTCATGGAAGACCTATATATGTAATTTTTTTATGTTTTTGTTTGATAAAATAAATAGTATGCCTCAGTTCTTCTTGTCATTATTTTTTGGGTATTTGCAGGTCTTGGAACGAGCGAGAGAATGGCTTAGATGGAGTAGTGTTTTGGAATTCCAGGTGGATTAGAAATTTGTGTAAGTTTGAAATAATATTATTAGATCCATTTTTATGTGTTTTAAGTGTTTTTAAGGGCTATTATTCATGGATATGGTCATATGTGGCAAATGAATTTTAAGGGCTAATACATTAGTCTTAACTATGATCTAAAGGAGGATTAAGCTTGTTTTGAAGTATGGACGGCTTATGGAGTGTTTGAGTTAGATTTATGACATTTATTAGGATATTTTATAAGGATAAGACAAGTATGGAAATTATCTTCAACAACCAAGATGGGTTAGATGTTGAAGTGATATATATATATAGAGAGATAAGACAAGTATGGAAATTATATTCAACAACCAAGATGGGTTAGATGATGATGTGATATATATATATATATATATATATATATATATATATATATACAAGGTCAAATTGGCCTATTTAAAGTGTGGAAAGAGTGTATTCAAGAGAAGGGAAGAGTTCAATCAAGGAGTAGAGATGGATAATTGAGGAACATAAATGGGTGAAGATAATTAGTCATGTCTTATTTATTAATTTATGAGATAACAAGTCATTATACCTAATAGTCTAAAGGGTGACTTGGTTGAGTGAATGAGGTAGGTGTGCCTGCCTTGAGAAGAGAAGTAGTTTTATAGGTGTTAGAACAAGAGAAGGTCATCATTAGGTGTAGAAGACATTAGAGTAGTAGTGGAAATCATATAAAAGTTGTTTTAGTGGGTGTTTAATCACCTAGGGTGTTGTAGCCTCCTTGTTAGTTAGAGCTAGCTATAGGTCTAGTTAGAGCTAGACTAAATTGAAGGGTAGATGCTCCTTGATCAGTTGGTGCTGGTATAAAGTCTCATGTTTGTTATATAATTATATGAATGTAGTAAATTATTTTTTAATCTTGAGAGTGTGTTTTATCCCCTAGAGGGTTTACCACATAAATGATGTGTTCACATGATGTATGCTTTTGTTCATGCTTTGGATGTTTAAACTTTCATGTTCATGTTGCCAAATCAAATTAATGAATGATGAATGGGTTTTGGAATTTAATATACATTTTTGTCTACTAATTAACCCCCATCTCAATATGTACTCTCAAAAATATGTATTCCCCATATGGATTTAGTGACATGCATAATGTTTGAAACCCATTGGGGATAATCAATGGGTTGAACAAAATTGATAGAAATGAGGCATTGAAGCTCTTCATTGATAAGGAGGGATATGCATGGATGAATTTAGTGAATTTTATATCTAATAGGTTTGGCATCATGATTGGTTATGATGTTGTGAGTGGCAATGACTAGGTCAATACTAGGTGTATCAGCATATGACCAAGCAAATGTAATATTGTGATCTTGAAGGAAGGTAAAGAAGTCTTGTAGTTCCTCAAGGGTGAGGGTTTGGCCAAGTTTGGTGACATAAGGGTTATGAAATTTTTTAAAGTTGATATACATGGTATATTCATTCACCATGGTTGAGGTTTCTAGAGGTAAAGATTTATGGATGGAGGAATCTAGTATACCAAGGTAGGTGAGAATGACATCATCATCCTAACACTGAATAATGTTAATGGTAGGAGAGTCTTCTCTCATGAGTTCAAGATGGGTCAAAGGGATGGATATGGGTGCCCATTAATTTTTATAAGTTAGGGGCCTGAGGGTAATCATGTTGATGAAAAAAAAGTTAGGTAGGATGATGTCTTTATCCTCACCCACAAGTAGAAGGGGTGTTGGTGAGAAAGGGGTATCTTCTTCAATAATAGTAGTTATAGTTTGTTTGGATTTATTATTATTAGGTAAAATAAAGCTAAGGTCATGCTTCTCATGAGGCACTCAGATCTCAATTAAGGTTAAGGTGTGTGGGCTATGCTCATATCATCCCAAACCAAATCCCTTCTAGGGACACCTGTGAAGGTATAGTTTGGAAAAATATGGGTTGTCCAAATAAGAGATGGTAGAGGTGAATGGTTGAGGTGGAAAGGGAGTAGAATAAACATTAAGTGGTTTGTAAATTCCACCATAGATAAAGTGGGTTTGATATCTCAGAGGCCCTAAGGGGGTAATGGATCCAATGTTGGGGTCATAACTTGGTTGGTGGTTGAGTTTCCCATATTCTTGGGGAGTAAGGAGGATATCAAGGGTGAGGAGAGGATATTCTCTAAGGGTAAGACATTGGAAGGTAGGTTCTAATGGATCAGCAATGGGTATCTAGTCTATAGGGATATATGAACTAGTGGATGACTTAGTAGAAGGGGAGGAAGTAATGGTTTTAGCTTCCATGGGTGAGGGCTTGATGGTGACTTTTTGTAGTGATTTAGATAGAGGTAGGAGAATGTCATTAGGTTTGTAGGTCATATTGCATGCTAAAAAAGGGATAGGTTCAACTTTTATGGTAACAACTTGACCTTGATCTTCAAACTTGATACAATGATGGAGAGTAGAAGGTACACAACACATGGACTAGATTCAAGGTCTCCCTAGCAAAACATTATACTAGAATTCACCTTTAACCACATAAAAGAGTTTAGGGAGCATGCAAGGTCTTATCCAAATATGAAGGATGGTATTTCCCAAGGTAGTGGTCATGGTGTTGTTAAAGGATCTAAGGATGGTTAATGTTTTAGACATGACATTATCTGGTAGCTTGAGTTGCTCATAAGCATGGGAAGAGATGATGTTGATACTAGGTCCCCCATCAATCATAACCTATTTTATGTGGGTTTGCTTGATGTGGGATGTAATAAAAATAAGGGGATATAGGTCTTTAGGGTAGATATAAGGTATTTATGAGTCATTAAAGGTAATAAGGATGGAGAGTTGGAGAGCACCGATGAATGCTTTTATAACTTGGGAGTCTCTTTATCTAACCTCAATGGCTTACATAGCCTTGATCATAGCCTGATGATGGTGAGGTGAGGTGGAAATGAGATCATAAAGGTTCATTTGAGTTTGGGTTTATTGAAGTTGTTTACATATGACCCTCTTGATGGATTCAAATGGGTTGGCCTCTAAAGTGCCTAAGATGGTGATTTTGGGCTTTGACGCAGATGTGGAAGTTTGAACATGGTTTAGTTTAGGGTTAGTTGGTGGATATGTCCATGGAATGGACACTTTAGCTTCCCTTTATCCTTTTATTGTGATCATGTGACCACATTAATGGTATTGATAGAAAGGTAAGGTGTGATGGGGGGTTGGGTAGACTCTCTCTCACTCTAAGGTGGGAGTGGGGGATTACGAATGTGTTGGTGGATAGCTATTGGGTGTAGTGGTGGAGGAATGGATGGAGTTTCATATACCAAAATATCATCCTCATCATAGAGTTTGTGGATAATTGCCTGGAGAGCTTTGTAATTATCCATGTCATTCTTATTTTTCTTATGATAAGAGCAGATTTGATGGTCATTGTACCATGTTGGATTCAAACTAAGAGGATTGAAGGATCTAATAGGAGGTAATATGAGGTTAGAGGTCATCAATAATCTTTGGAGAATGGTTGTATAGGATCATTATAGAGGTAATAAAATTTTATGGATCATGTTTTAGGTTGGTAAGATGAGCATGTTGGTGGAAATAGGTTTGGGGAGAGATGGTTTCAATAAGGTGGTGTTTTTAGTTTATGGTTTTGGTCTGGGTATGTTGGTAGTTAGGATGGCCAAGTTTGGTGGTCTAACTAGTTATAATCTAGGAAGGACTAGTGCATTGGATAATAAATGTGTTGGTTTAATCAATAGTAGTGGCTGACGTAGTTGAATGGGGATTGATTTTTAAGCAAAGTGGAAGGGTGAGGCCCTAAGATAGAGGGAAAGGTAGAGGGAGGTAGAGGCTTAGTCATGCATCCATTCAATGTTTTCATCCTTTTGGTTGGTGTGGGTTGAGACCTTGGTATAGGCTTGGGTGAAGCTAAGTATAATTTCAAAGATGGGTAAACCAAACTCTAAGAAGGGAAGATACCAAGAGTTTTGAAAGGTTTCGCTGGTGATGTGGTGGTTATTTTGGTTGACTGAGGGGGTGGGGGGTTAGTAGAAGTTTATATTAGTTTAAGACTTGGTGGAGATATTATGGATTTATTGGTTAGGGGAATTATATAAGGTTCATGTTTGGTTATGGGAGAAAACCCTAACTATTTCTAGATAGTGGTCTGATCCATGTCTAGTTTTGTAGCCATACCTAGCTTTTGGACAAGTTTGGAAAAAAAATTGTATATCAATTTGGCCTCTAGGGTATCAGGTGTTGAGGAGAAACCTATGGGATAAGGAGGAGGGTTGATAGCCTCATTTTTTTCCTCAAGAAAGGAAGGTAAGTTTGAGTTAGGTGGCCACTCTATGAGGGGTGTTTTTGAAACATTTTTTCCCTTGGGCACAATGTCCATAGTTGTCGCTTGGTCTATAGTTAAGGGAGATGGTGGGCTGGGAATGGTTGTTTTTTCAATATGTATATCCAAATGGGTGCTTGATGATTTTAAATCATCTATAAATTAATCTAAGGAAAAAGTAACCTCCTTGGTTTGGTCCTCTAATGGAAGGGAAAGTAACTTTACCACCTCAGTAGATGAAGTTGGGAAAAAGTAGGTAGGTTGGATGATAGGTGCATCAAGGACCATATTGACCATGTAGTGAATCATGAGAATATTCTACTTATTTATCTTTAGCTTTGATAGGGGCATGGTTGGGAAAAGGTTTCCTAAATATGTTAAGATCTTGATTTTGAGGGGAATTGGGATTATCCAACATGAGTTCCCCTTTGTCGATAAGACTCTAAACAACATTATTGAAAGTATTACATCAATTGAAATCATGTCCAATTACCTAATGAAAAGCACATATGTCATTCTCATTATACCAAGTAGGCACTGGATGACAAAATCAAATTTTTGGGGAGGTTTGATGGGTGGAAGTTGTATAAGGTTATATTTTGGTAGCTTCTCCAAAATCAAGGTGTAAGATTCTCCAAGTGGAGTGAATTATTTTTTATTGCCTCAATTTGGGTTCTTTGTATTTTTTTTGGAGGTAATAGGATTTTTTTTTTGATTGACATTAGGTAGAGGGGTAGTTTTAATGATGATGGTATTCATGATTCACTTGGTCTTAGTTTTGGTATTGGCTTCATTGCTTGGTTTTGAAGAAGAGGTTTCATTGGTCTTCAATGTAGAGTTCTTGTTTCATAAGTTTAATTTACCCTCATCTATGGCCTGATTTTATAGCTTACGTGTCATGGTAAAATCCTCATCAAAGGTTTAGAATCTTTGGACATGCAATGTAGAAGATATATGTTTGGCATAGGCTCAAGTGAAAAGTTTTATAAGTTTAAATTGAGGCAGGGAAAATGAAAGCTGATTAATCAAGCTTCTATAATAAGAAAAAAATCAACAATGGAATCATCATTGAATTACTTGATAGAATAGAGGTCTGTGATGTAGACCTTATAAATGTTAATGGAAAAGTGATCTAAAAAGACTTGCGCTAGTTGGGTGAAAGAAAAGATGTAATGCTTGGTGAGGGCGCTATACCAGTCAAGTGTTGGGCTAGATAAAGACATGGGGAAGGTTCAAAGGATAAGGGCATCATCATAATCAGTCATGTAACATGCATGCCTAAAATCCCTAAGGTGTTGCTAGGGGTCCTCCTTGCTTTAAAATTTGGTAAATTTCAAAATTTCCCATTAAGGAGGGTAAGGTTTGATGGGGACAAAAGGATTAATAGGTTTGTTACAAATATGATCATAGGATAGGATGTTATGAGCCCTTGAAATGGATAACTCAAGGTTGGTCATCTTGTCTATGAGCATTTTCATTAGGTTAGTTTGAGGTGGTGCACCAAAAAGATTGTAAGGCTAATATTGTGGTTGATGTTGGGAAATATATTGGTAATTGTTTGGCAGTTGAGAGGCTACCACATATTATAATGTGGATGATAGAGGTTGGGTAGGGTAGGTGGATGATGGTGGTTTGGGTAGTGGGTACATACCTTTGTGGGCTAGGGATGTAGCCTAGATTGGGTGTAATGGGTAACTATTGAGAAGTCCCTATGGATTGGGCATGGGTGGTAGTTGGGTTGGTGATAAGAGGTGAGGTAGTGACTTTTGTGCTAATAAGTGTTGAGGTAGAAGGGATAGATACACCTAAGCTTGGTAAAGGGATATTGACTGATGAGCTAAGTTTGATAGAGAGAAGGTTGGTAGTGCTAGTGGTGGGTACTCCAACTACAAGTGGAGAATGATGGGTTAATGGTTGGGTTATCCCTAAGGTAGAGGAGTCATTATTGGGGTGGAAGGTGTAAGGGTAATGGTTGGTTAGATAGGTTGGTTTTTAGTCATATCATCAAAAGGGTTAGTAGATAAAGATAATTGGGTGGTCTAAGGTTTGGTGGTGATCATGACAATAGGGATACCCTTCATAAGGTGGGATGGCATGCCATAAGGAGGAGATTAAGGTGGAGTTGAAATTGGGATATGATAAGAAAAGGTGTTAAGATAGTGCAGAAGGGTAACTGGGTTATTGTCTATAAAAGTGGTAAAATCCATGTCTCCTTAGGGAAATACTTGATAGATGAGGAAGTAGAAAAAGTTGATTTAAGTGATGGGTTTTATTCTACTAGGTCTCTTTATTACTGATGAGTGAGAACCATACAAGAAAAATGGGAGATAAAATAAGAACAAACTCAACACTCAAATAAAAAAAAGATAAGAAAATGATCAGGGCAATCAAGACACACACTATGAGGTATGTTAAGCCTAGAGGTAAACTTTAATCTTGCTTCTATTTTATGCCTTTATTTTATGATAATGTGTGATAGAAGTTGGATTATAAATTAGGTACTATAGAAGTATTTTATGGTTGGTTTTGGGTTATTTAGGTGCTCAAAAGAATCTATATTGGTGTCAATACATGTCTTAGTATTAGGGCCTACCCCCTCACTTCACAATATTGTAGTGATAATGGTGTTGAGTATTTAACCAATATATATCAATGTCTAGAGTTTATACTCAAATAAAGAGCTGAGTTGGTTCTCCTTTTGATAATGACCTCCACGTAGGATTTTTGGGAATGGGTAAGGTGATCTCTAGGTGATGAAATCCCAATTGGACCTTGTCTCAAACTATTTTGATGTTTGATTGATAAAAGTGGTATGACTAGTGTGTGATATAAAGGTGATTCTATGATAAGATAAAGAGGAGAGCATACAAATGTAAAAAAATGTGAGTAAAGATTCTAGGTCCCATTAGGCATGCTAGAATGTTTCATGTAAATTTTCACTAAATTTATAAAGAAAGAGAGAAAATAAAATTGATATGGGTATGGTTGAAAAACCTAATTGTTTGTGTGCATACTAAATTAGAATATTATGAAGATCTCCTCTTTGGCTTGGGAGGAATACCTATAGATAAGAAAATACTAAAGAAAACTTGCCTATTAGATAGATAGTCGGGTGGATTGCCTAGTGATAGCTAGATCTCAAATATGAGCTTATTTAGGGGTTGTCAATCCACACATTTTAAACAATCAAATTGATAAATCTATGAAGAAGGTGTTTACATCAATAATCAAAAGCTACTAAATTCATATACAAGTAAGCTTGTTAGAAGAATAGACTATAAATGATCTAATTAGTGATAGACTAATTAACACTAGTGTTAACGGGTTGGGGTATGCTTCAAAAAACTAGAAGGGGGTTTGTGAGTGGTTGGAAACATAGAAAAGTGGATTTGATTAGGTGTGGGTGGATGAAATTAGCTTGCTAGTTTTTCTACCATAGGTGACCATTGATGGTTGGGGTTACTGTCAGTAGTTATGACTGACCGTGGGTGGTTGGGGTAACAATCAGTAGTTGAATATGTATTTATAGGTTTGATCAATAGAAGATGATGGGATTCCACAAATATATTTTAGGAATCAGGTAAGGGCTAGATTGATTTAGAAATGGAATAAAATCATGTGAATATTGACAAATAAGTACTTGTCTTACCATAAATTAATTGGTGGGTGGTTGATGTAGTTAGCCTATTGGTGGAATCTAGGTTGATTTCAATTAAATAAGAGTACCTAAAATCTTCATTGAAAGGAAATGACAAGTTGGCTCTCAATAAGATGGCTGATAATGCTTGATAATGTTGATGATGTTGATTGACTTGATTGATCTATAAAATAAAACTCTTAAATTCTTGAGCTCCTAATAATTATTATAGATCAATTTGACTTCTTAGGCCTCTCTCTATTATAGGCATAAGCAAGAGGTGGAAGTGAAGGTGTAACTGGGTCATCTAAATATAATTTTTGCATACAAAGGCTCAAAATAGAAATTAGATAAGTTATATTTAGAAAAGTGTTGACAAAGCTTGCATGTTCTTAGTG
Organism: Torreya grandis; assembly: GCA_037957365.1. Classification (NCBI taxonomy): domain Eukaryota; kingdom Viridiplantae; phylum Streptophyta; class Pinopsida; order Cupressales; family Taxaceae; genus Torreya; species Torreya grandis. The sequence continues at coordinate 11,978 of JARHVA010006555.1, read as the reverse complement.
AGAAGGTAGATCCTAACCATCGTTGTTCATGGGTCCCATAGGATGACTATCCATGGTCACCCTAATTGTTGATGATCAGGGTCCATAATGATAAGGTTCTAAAGGCCAAGGTTATTCAGCTAGGTGTAAATTAGTGTAGATTGGTTGGTTTATGCTCAATAGGTGTAAGTTAGTCCTAAGATGGTGAGGGGTATTTCTAAGGCTAATTTGATATTTGGAATCATAGGTGTGCATATTTTTTATGTCTAGATATGGACTAGATATACCTGAATGGTTTGTATATGAACCATGAATATAGAAACTAGCTATTGCTTATCATCCATGGACTCTAGTAAAGATAAAAGAACATCCCTATGAAATAAGAGTTGAATCTTTGGATCCTAGCATTGCAAGATGAAGAAAAAAAGAGACTTGACATTCCAAGTCAATTAGTTGACATACAAGCAAAAGTGCTAATTAGATATATGGGCTAGTCTTTAGTTGGGGTTAGATATGATCCAATTTATAAAGGATTAAAACAAATCACTGAGACAGTGGTCATGGAAGGATGCCAAGAAGTATTACATCAAAAGGTTGAGCCTTTAGTTCACTTAACCCAAAAGAGAGAACAAAGACCAGGGGAGGACCCTATATTTGAAGAATATGTTTTATAACTAGCAAAATCTTAGGCATAAAGGTTACAAGCTAGCAATAAAGGGTTAAAATAAGAGGAAAAAAATATAAAATAGTAATCCATTCTATCAGTTCTAATAGACACTGTACATAATTTTGAGATAACTATCTATGATACATTCAGTTCTTTGAAAGTTATTTGATTATTTTTTTAATTTTTAGAAAGCAAGAAGAAAATCTAAATAAGGGTGTGGTAGATTAACCTAATTTTGTTTTACATGTGTGAATCTAGTCAATTGTAGATACTCCTCTTTGTATGAGGAAGATGACCTGTAGATAAGAAATCAACTATAAAATTGTAGATTAGTGAGATAGTTAGGTGGACTACCTAGCATGATGTAGATCCAAGAATCACCAAGATTCCTAGGAGGATATTAATCCACACTTTAATAAAATTAAGTTATGATGAAATAAAATAGGTGCTTGCATAAAAAAATAGAAATTACTAAAACTTTAATTCAATAAATACTTTTGAATAGGAATGAAGTGATTTCACTAAAATAAAAATAACTTGATAAATATAAATGCTAAAGTGTTCAAACCTAATTCAAAAAATAAGTTAAACCTATGTGATGCAACATAAATTTAGAAACCAAAAATTATGTAGGATTTGATAGGTTAAAAATGCTTATTGTTTTGTGGAAAATAAAACACACAGTGACCATTAACAGTCACCATGCAATCGGTGGTGGTTAGGAAAAACATCATTAGTCAAGGTATAACTTTTGGTGGTCATATATAACTAGTGGTGGTTCTTTTAAGTTTTGGTTTGGGAAAGAATTATTTTTAGGGTAAGTTTTAGAAGGGTTATAAAGGTGCTTTCTAGGTTAGATGTTGGTCGTGAGAGAGAAATGAATTATTAGAAATACCTAGTTTACATGTTGAACATTTATGTAACTAAAATGGTTTATGAGTGGTATGGGGTAGAAGGTGAAGTTCCTATAGTTTCAAAAATCCAATATGAGGAATGAAATGGATAAAATAAATGGAACTACTAAAACTATCTAATTAACTTGATAAAAATTATAAATACTTAGCTCTAAGTTTGATGGCCTAGAAGAGTGCTAAGGTTGAGTAGAAGTTGTGTAGGATCTTGGAGCAATATCAGTAGAGTAACAATACTTAGGATCTTTATGATATGTTTCTAAACCACTTAGGTATTTATGGTCTAGTTCCTAGTTTGTCTAGTAACTTTGATTCACCTGAGAGTAAGATTATCTCATGAAAAAGTGATTTCAACCTCTTTGAGGCAAGGCTTTTAGGTTACATTAAGTAACCACTGATGATCCTAGTCAACCACTATTGATTGAGGGACAACCATCACCAATCAAGGAGAAATGGTAAAAAATGGATAAAATTAGCCATTATTACTAATGATTGGTTGTTAATAGGTTAATAAATGGTTTGAGGTTAATAAAGAGCTCATTGGGATGCATGAAGAATAATTCTTAGGAAGCTAGGGCATTAAATGTTAGGGTATAAATGGTCTTTAAGTTAGGTGTCAATAAATTAACCATTAATCTGGGTAGGTGAGGTGTAAACAGGGCTTATTTAATTAATTAACTTAATTAATTTTTATCCAAAGGGAATGAATGGGTGTGTTGGAGGATTTTTAATAATTAATCCTAACCCAAGGGGTTAAGGGGGCCAAGGGGTACTTGACGATGACTGGAACCATGTTGCATAGTTTTTAAACATCTACATTTTGCCCCTTTTTATTGTGTAAGATGCATCCTCAATTTTCAGAACAAAAAACAATAGGTTTGGATGCCCCAAGTATGGAAGGAGGTGTTTCCCCTCAAACCAGGATTTAAAGAGGAAAAAATAGAGTCGAGTGTAGGTTTGATAATTTATATGGGTAGGATAGTACAAAGTGGAAAAATAGGTTGTTATTAGGAGGACAAGTGAAAATTGATCCATTCCACCACATTTAAGTGTATAAAATATGAGTGCACTTATAAATACAAGTCACCATGTAAATGGAATTGTGTTATCAAGGGTCTAAAATTTGGGTGAGCTTGAGAAAATATAATAGGTCACAGGTGCCAAAATCACCAATGGGTATAATCATAGGCATCAAAAAGGTCATCACTCAAAAGGTTGAGGTTAAGAATAACAACATGAATTATGGTAAGGGTAATGAAAAAAAAGTCAAGGGTAATAATGGTAAAGGTATCCAAGTGTGAACAACACAAAAGGAGGTGAATAAGGGGCCTAAGTAACCAATGATATAGCTAGGTGTGAGGTGTATTTAAGTTGGAAAAGGGGTATTAGTGTGTAAAAATAGAGGGTAAGGGGTTGAAAACCTAAAGTTATTGATCAATGATGATTAGGATTGACCATTAATGGTCATATAATGATTGGTGGTGGTAAGAGGAAAACCCTAAAAAAGATTGGGTGATCATAAAAGGTCAAAATGATTATTTATTTTTGTCATTTGTGCTTTCCAGCTACCAATTATCCTATATATTTAAGATAAAATTATGAAATTGGATGGAAAGTGAGGTTCTCATGAGTTATGAGTGGTAGAGTTGACTGTGATTTGGAGTGTGACCTAGGTGTAGAGGATATACATGGGCTAGGTGGGTCAGAGTGTAGGTAAGAATGCAATAAGGTAGAAGTCAAGTTAAGGGTTGAGCGATGGTGGAATTGAGGAATACACCATGGTGTCAGATGTGGAATGATTTATGGGTTGCATTACTTTATGTTTTTTTGTTTATTTATTTACAATAAGGGTGGGTGTAGTATGAAAATTGGGGGTTTAGATATTTGAAGGAAATTGGAGAGTAGGGATAAGAAATTAGTGTTATATTTTTATGTAGAATGTAAAATAGGTTAGTGGGAGGGGAAAATTAGGGAATTGGGGTTTTTTTTAGGTTTTTTAGGAAAAATTAGGGTTTAAGGGTTGGTTGATGGTCACATAGTGACTACCGTTGGTCATTATCGACCATCATTGGTCAATAATGGACTAGTAGGTAGTCAAGGTGGGATTATTATCAATAAAAAACCCTAACTGATGGTAGTCAAGGGTCAATCAATAGTGGTTCCATAGGGAACCATAATTGATTTAGACTTGACCATTAGTACTTGGTTTAATAAGGCTAAGGTTTTAGAATGAGCTAAGTTGGGATTATTATATTAAATGGGCTAAGTTAGTGTTAGGTTTAGGGGTAGTAAAATTAGAGTTAGGAGTAGTTTTTTAGACTTAGAATTAGAATAGGTTTGGTAGGTATATGTTTAATAATTAGAATGTGTGAGAAACTTAGGAAATTTTTAGCTAAGTAAAGGATATGTTCTAGCCATGTAGGCAAAGGAGCAGCTAGTGATGTCAGATCAAGTACCACCACTCTTAGATGAGATACATAGGGGTATGACTTCTCAAGAGTGGGAACACATGGTAGTAGTCATAATAGGTGTTATGTGCTACTATTATCATGTGTTGAGAGATGCTACAATGATGGTATCCCTCATCAAGAGATAGGACCTAGCTACCAACACCTTCATTTTGCTAATTAAAGAGACTATGATCATGTTAGAGGATATACATAGGATTTAGAGGCTATAAATATGGGGTAAAGTGATAAATCATATCCATGATGGAGAGTAGGATGCTTATATGTACTAGTTATTTAAGGGGGACATTATATAAGCTAGGTGGCATATTAGAGGATTATACTTTGGAGACATATACTACATGGATGGGGTGGGGAGATGAATCATGACTATGATGATGATAGTCATGACTTTATATGCACTTATTGATTCAAGTGGAGGTAGATTCCCTTGGGCATTATTAAGTATCTTAGTGGATATGATGGTTGACAAGACAATGTTCACATGGGCCCCAATGCTATTATTTTAGATCTATCACGAGATCTAGGGGTATCAAGTACATAGATGGTGTGGTATGAGTATCATATTTATATTGAATTACTAAGATTATGCACACATTAGGGTGTTATGACCAATTAGACTAGCATACTTGAGATCAGAGAGGCTTCAAGCTTGGTTTTATGAGATGGAGAGATTACCATGAAATTATAGTAGTAGGGGTAGAGGGTTGAGATTTAAAGTGGTTTAGGGATATATTGGAGGTATTGGTTGATGATGAGGTGATTTGGAGACCATACACTAGATTCCCCTCATGGGCAAGCTACACTAGACACATATTCTCACTATAGAGCTATAGATGGATATAGAGAAGGCATCAATAAGAGGTCGATATGATCTCATTTGACTGAGTGAGGAGAAAATTTAGATTGGTTCAAGGTGTCCGAGGGGAATTTCCTCAATATAAGAGGGAATAAATTGAGGCATCATTGCCTCTATCATAGCCTATCAAGGAAGAGATCGATCATGACATGTTACCAATTACTATAGACATTGATGATGTTAGTGTTACCTAGGATTATATTTTATGGGTTTAAGGACACTATTCCACTTTAGGTTTTGGAAGAGATAGTGGACAGGTCAGGTTAAAGGTGTAGGTGGATGACAGTAGGCTATTGATGTTGAGATGGAGGAGGAGGGGGATCAGATGTATCTTTATTCCCTAGACAGATAAACATTGATCATAAAGAGGGATCATGTGAGAGAAAAATTAGCCACAACATGGTAAATGTTGGTATTTATGAATTTAGAGAGAGATGCTTCATAGGAATAGGTTACTACTCTTACTCAAGAGATAAACTAGGCAAGAAGATAGGTTATGACCCTAACATAGGAGTGATACCATACATGAGCTCAACAAACCTTGGTGATATAGGAGATGGATCAGGCATAAGGACATATTACTATGATATCAATAGAGAGGGATGCCCTAAGGTAGGCAAGAGGATGAGCATCAAGTGAACCAATATAAACCATCCCTATGTCCAAATATGTGGCCATAGTGGAGGAACTTTGATACTATGAGGCACTATAATTCACTTGGCTTCTAGGTGAGCCTTGATATGGTGATTATGTAGTAGAGTGGGTGATGGGAGGGAGGATTAGTAGCACTAAACCTAGTTAGTGGGAAGCATCTGTGGGTACATGAATAGGTTTGAGAGATGGATAGGCTCCAGGGGTAGTAGTACCCTAGCACCATATACCTTATTAGACTCCTTATTTTAATTATATGTTTTTGATACTGACCTACGAGCTGATGTAGTGAGATGTATATACCTTTTAAGAGACATAGACATTATTATATATGTATATGGAATTTGATTATGAGTTATGATGTGATTATGTTTGATGGATGTTGTTTATGGATATGGTTATTTTATCATGTGATGTTTAATTTTATCTTGTGTGATGATGTTGTTTATGATATTTATCATTTTTTATGTGCTGTTATGACATGGGTATGATGTTATTTATCATTTTCCTATGAGTTGGTGTATGCTTAATTGAATGGTGTAAATGTCAATTATTAAATTAATGAATATATGTGATGGATAACATATTTACATTACTCATTTATGTAATGAAATAAAATGATTAAATGTGGTTTTTATGTGATAAAATTAATTTGATGGATGTGGTTATTGCTTAGATAGTGAGGTAATATTATGATATATGATATAGTTACTTTTATTTAAAATGTTCTCATGATTAAAAACACTTAAACAAATAAAGTCAATGTTAATCACTAAATAAAACAAATAATTTTTGTTAAATGTTTGTATTAATTTTCATTTAGGTGGATGAAGGTTGATTTAAAAAATAATCTTAACATATAGATTAAGTTTGGATTAAAAAATGATATGTAAGAAAAGAAAATAAAGTTAAAAAAATCAAAAGATAAGTGTCTTAATGAATGTATGAAAAAGTATGTATGAAAAATAAGGAGACATGATGCTCTTTCATTAACTAGGACCAAAAATGAACTTAGATCCACTTATAAACATAAGCCTTTCACATGATTCACATGAGCATTCATCAATTTGTTAAAAGGCTTCTTGATCACATAGTGTCAAGTAAGCTAAAGTTCCCTTGTTTTATGGATGATAAAAGGGGAGATGGATGATAATGGAACCTTTTTGTGGGGTTATTTTTTACTCTTTTGTATGTTGCCAAAGAGCTAGTATAAATAAGTCTATATAATAAATGGCATAGACTAATCGATACAGGAAGTCTACTCATGAAAGTTGATTATGGTGTATAAATTTTTTGAGTTTGAATATGTTTTTTTTTTAATGGGTTGGGAGAAGCTGATCAATGCAAGAATCTTCTGATAAATTACTTACTTCAACAAATGCTTGACTTAGCCATCCTTCAAGGGAGTGGTCTAAACTTTTTGATTTCTTTTAGGCTTTTGATAACTATCTTCAAGGGAGAAGTATACCTTATATTAAGAAAATTTGAGTTATTTTGGTAGCTATCCTTCAAGGGAGAAGTTTATAATACTAGAGATGACCCATGAGATATATGATTGTTTAGGATTTTGATTTTGTAAAGACATAGACTTGCTTATATAGGCTTAAGGGCTTACCTTTATGAAGGCAAAACTAAATCATAATAAGGTTGAATAGTGGGTGAGAGGATACTTTAAGAGACAATGACCATAGGATTCCATCCTATTAGGGAAGAAAGGTATCCATGATAATCATACCATGGGTAGAGCTATGTTACCCATAGTTATGATTAAGGATATAATTATGATGGATAATGACATGATTCTAAGTTATAATTAGTCATCTTCAAAGTGAGGGGATGAAGGTAAAAATATCATAAAATAAGGGATGAGCCTAAGTTAGATAGAAGGTGAGTTCAAGCTTATTTAACGAAAAAAAGGACATAGATGCAAAGCATTGAGAGGCTTAGGTTCTAGTTTACCTTCAAGATATGATAATTAGTAAGCTCTTGATCCATACTTATGCATTATGATATAAGGTCCAAGATAATTGAAAGCAAACTTACCCCACTTGCTTTTTTCCATATTAGTTACATGTTGATTTTCCCTTAAGATAAGATATATGATGTTAATATCTTATTCTCTTAGGTACTTATTATGAGTACACTTGATTCATTCTTGATAGACACAAAGATGGTTAAGTGTGGCCAAGTGAAATTCATCAAGTAGCTCAAGTTGGGATAAATGTTCTTGATGATAGTCACCCTCAAAAATGATATCCTGGAGGGATATACAAAGAGAGGGAATTTAGACTTTGAGAGGAAAGACAACCTTAACTCTAAAAATAAGAGAGAAAGGGGTAGCACCGTTGGGGGGTTTAATGCTAGTATTATATACCCATAAGGTAAAGGTAATGTGTAAATGTCAATCCTAACTAGATGTAGTCACCATTTTAGTTAGCATTTTGTTAAGGGTTTTGTTAGAAGATTTAGCCTATCCATTAGTTTGTGGATGATAAGGAAATGAGAAACTTAACTTAATACCAAATTCATCATAAAGGCCTTGTAATTTTTTATTTTAAAAATAATTACCAATATCGGTGATAATCTTGTGAGGAACACCAAAATAGTATAGTTACAATCTTTTTGGGTTTGGTTGAAATAAGGGGAATAGCCTCCACCCACTTGGTGAAATATTATATTGTAGTGATGATATAATGATGTCACTAAGAATAATGAGGGTTAATTTCACCAATGATATATAATCCCCATTGTGAGAAGGGCCAAGAAAATCCTTAGAGACTTGAAGACCATGAATATGTATGTGATGCAAATAAGCATGTTGGTAACACTTAACACACTTATTTATTTAATAATAATAGTCTTGGTTAATGGTAGGTCAATAATATCATAGGAAAAGGATATTTTTAACAAAATATAGACCACTAAAGTTTCCTCCATAAATTTTGTCATGTATTTCCTTGATAGTTTGAGAGATTTCATGACTACGTAGGCATCTAAGGAGAATACCCTCAAAGCCTTATTTATAAAAAATTCCACCTATACTTTTGTAAAGAGAGGTACTTTGTATAAATAATTTTTGACTATTTTCAGAGATATTAGAAGGAACAATGGATAGGTTAAGATAGTCAAATATTTTCTTATACCAAAAGTCATATTGGGCCTTTTCTATGTGAAAAATGGGAGGAAGGTCCGCTTTGGTGTAATAAGGCTCATTAAGGTGGTGGATATTGATAAATATCTTAGATTTGGAAGGCTTAGATGGGATTTGGTAGGAAAGAGAAGCCATCATATTGGAAAACTTGTTCATAGATCATGGAGTGGCTTCGATAAGTTAATGTTCAAATGATGTCAATAGTACATCTACCAATTGTTTGTATTATTATAAAACATCATTTTTACATTGGTAAAAGCCATTGATTTTATTGACCACAAGTTTGGAGTTACCAAATTTTTTGATTGTTTTGACTCCCAATACTAAAGTAGTTTAGAGACCTATAACTAGGGCTTAACACCTAGCCATGTTCTTGGTACAATCAAAATAAAGCTTAAAGGATAAGGGAAGAGGCTCACTATCAAGGGGAATAAGGATGATACTAGATCTCCCACCACTTTGACACTTCAATCCATCAAAAAACATGGTCATAATGATAAGTGATGTCCTCTTGAGAAAGAATTATGATGGAATCATCAGGAAACTCAAGAGGAGAAGGTTGGTTGTCCACTAAGGGTACCTCAACCAATTGCTCAACAATGACTTTCCCTTTAATTAAATTTTGCTAGAGGAAATCAAGATGAAACTCAGTTCATAAAATGATCCACTTAGCCATATACTAATTTTGGTATGGCTTGGAATGCATATACTTGAGTGGGTCAGTGTTCATTGTGACATAGGTTTTTTGGTTAAGAAGGTAATGCTATATTTTGGATGTCATAAAGACCAAATCAAGGAATAATACCTTAATATGGGTATATTGAGATTCATACTCTATAATTATTTAACTTATATAGTAGATGGATTGTTATTTATGTTGATCATCTTGATGTGTAAGCATGACACCTAAGGAGTGGTCGGTGACAAAAAAATAAAGGTAGAAAGGTTGGTCCTCTTTCAAAGGAACAAGAATGGGTGGGGAAAGAAGTTACTCTTTAAGTGAGTCAAAGGATTTTTGATAGTCTCCATTCCATTTAAAGGAGATATCTTTCTTAAGAAGGTGATGGAGAGGTTTCCATTTATCATATAGCTAAGAAATGAAATAGAAAATGGCTTGGAGCTTCTCCTATAGGATTTAGAATTGCTTGAGGTTAGTCAGTGTAGGCATGTTGAGGATTTCCTTAACTTTAGTGGGATAAACTTATATTCCATGAAAAGAGATAATAAATCTAAGAAGCTTTCTTGACAAGACCCAAAATATGAACTTCTTGGGGTTAAATCAAACATGGAAGTGGATAATATGATTGAAGATAATCTTTAGGACTACCAAATGATCTTTATGAAATTTAGACTTTCCAAAAAGGTCACCTATGTAGTACTCTATGGTTTTATGAATAATATTATGAAATATATAGGTCATAACACATTGGTAAGTTGTATTAGAGTTTTCCAAACCAAAACACATGACCTTATAGCGAAAGGCTCCCCATGGGGTGATAAAAGTAGTTTTATGTTGATCTTCAAGTGCAATCAAGATCTAATTATAGCTTAAGAACTCATCCATAAGAGATAACATCTCATGGCCAATCATAAGATTGACAAAATATTCACTGCTTGGCAAAGGGAAGTCATCCTTTGGGAAAAAGAGGTTAACATCACAAAATTCCACACAAATGTGAAGTCACCCTATTGCCTTGGTGATAGGTCTGACATTAGAGACACATTGGGGATAGTCAATGAGTTAGATGAAATCTATGGCTATGAGGCATAGGTCATAACACATTGGTAAGTTGTATTAGAGTTTTCCAAACCAAAATGCATGACTTTATAGAAAAAGGCTCCCCATGGGGTGATAAAAGTAGTTTTATGTTGATCTTCAAGTGCAATCAAGATCTAATTATAGCTTAAGAACCCATCCATAAGAGATAACATCCCATGGCCAATCATAAGATCGACAAAATAGTCAATGCTTGGCAAAGGGAAGTCATCCTTTGGGAAAAAGAGGTTAACATCATAAAATTCCACACAAATGTGAAGTCACCCTATTGCTTTGGTGATAGGTCTGATATTAGAGACACATTGGGGATAGTTAATGAGTTAGATGAAATTTATGGCTATGAGGCATTGGAGTTTTTCTTTGACAATAAGGGCTATACAAGGGTACATCTAATGAAACTTATATTGAATAAGATTGGCATAAAGGGTAGTAAAAATATTATGAATGACTATGGTGGGGTCGATTATTGGCATGTCACTATAAAACCAAGTGAATAATATGCTATGGTCTTAAAAAAAGGAAGAAAATTCTTGATGTTTCAAGGAATTTAAGGATTGGCCAATTTTGATGATGTGGGGGCTATCTTGAGTACCCAAGTTGACATTTATGGTGGATTCATTTAACATGGTTGAAGTTTTAGGAGGGAGGGATTTATGAATGAAAGAATATTTTGCACTAAGATAGGTGAAAAGGGAATCATCATCCTAAAATTTGATAGTATTAATAGTAGGAGAATCATCTTACACCATCTCAAGATGAGTCAGTAGAATGGTCATGGTCTCCTCAACCTTTTTATAATTCAAGGGTCCCAAACTAATCATATTGATGAAAAAAATTAGAGGGAATGATATCAAAATCCTTAGATTTCTATGGAGAAGGGATTGGTGAGGATGGGATTTCTTCTTCAATGATGGTGACAATGTGTGTATTGGTTGGTTCCTTTAGTGGAATAAATTTGAGACCAAATCATTTATTAGTTTTTTGGGATTTACATGGTATAAATTCATGTGTTTCATTCTCATAGCATATTAGACTGAATCCCTTCAAATCACACCTATGGATGTATGTCTTGGAAAAATCCATCTTATCTAGGTAGGAGAAATTAGAGGTGAATAGTTTGAGAGAAGAGGTAGTGAAGGTAGAAAGTGGTTGATCAAATCCACATAAACAAGATTAGTTTGGAAATTAGGGGGTTTAAAGGGAATAATGGCTCCAATAATGGAAACATAGTTAGGTTGTTAGTCAAGGTTCCCATACTGAGTAGGGAAAGCATCTAAGGTCAAAATTTGATAATCCCCAAGTGAGAGATGTTGGAAGGTTGATATTAAGGGGTCCTTCATGGGGATTTCAATGGAAGGTATGGATGAGCTGGTGGAAGCTTGGCTAATGGAAGAAGAAGAGGATTCATCCTTGGTTGGTGGAATCTTAGTTCATGGAATAAGGAGAACATCATTAGGTATATAAGTCATATTACATGAGGTGAAAGGACTAGGGTCAACTGGTATGGTATGGACT
>JARHVA010006554.1:860000-885442 GCA_037957365.1 Torreya grandis | reverse complement strand
GTTCATAAAGAACATATCCTATTTCTATCTCATACTTACACAAGATTGTATTTATGGGACCTCTACACCACCTAAAAATTCCACTATGTCCCATGAAAAATATCATGAGATTTCTAAGTGAAATATGGTGTCTCTCAGTTTGCAAGCAAGCCATTGAAGAGGGGTTGACAGTCCTAGGATTTGTTCATGCAAGTGATGGGTCTTATCCAACAAATAATTACATATTATTGATGTGTGAGGAATTAGTTACCATATATATAATCCATCTATCCCCATGCATAGGTCATGACCTCACTAAGCAAGAGACGACTGTTCTTGGATGTCAATCATGCATTAAGAGATCTTGAGGTGGTTTCTAAGGCCTAAGTGTCACTTTAATTTGTTCTTCCCTATTTTTGATGATTTTTAAAATTCTGTACTATCATCTTGAGCCTATATAAATCTTCAAACCATCCCTTTACCTTCAATAATCCACTTTCTTCATGACTATACTTTATGGTCTATGTATAGATAAAGACTTACAAGATCAAACAAATTTTCTAGTATTTTTTTCATTTTTTATTGAGTCTGAGGGTATTCTTGAGTCATGTCATCACCATTAACCATCTCAAATTATTTACCTCTCTTAAAAACTATTTTCTCCACTCTAGACAAGAAAATTTTCCTTGCCAAAGTAGGTAGGCATGTAGACACTAGTTTGAATGTCTAGGTAAGGGTTTGAGGTGGTCTTGAGAGTCTATAAGGCACTCCCTTTCCTTCCACTATCTATGGATGCTCTTGTAGGTCTGTGATAAAATTATATACCTTTAAATTATCTTAGACCTTATATCACCTTCACTCAAATTCTTGTCTCATGACTACACTTATAGGTCTACTTGTGCTTGATCTTAAGCTTATCTCACCTAAATAGGGTCTGTCAACATTTTATCCTTTTGATGGGTCTAAGGACTATATGCATGTTGTGTAAACATAATACAGTAATTTTCATTATTATATTATTCATGTAAATCATATTTAAAACCTACTATACACCTTCATTTGACAAGGCAACCTTATAGTTCCAAACTAGCTATGTATGTAGGGTTGGGGTGAATTTTGTTTTGAATAGTTTCTTTGGTCACTTTTCATTTTTACCTTTTGATTTAGAATGGGTTTTTGAACTATATATAACCTCAACACACTCCCATATTATTTAGTTACATTTTGCGTACTTTCCAAACTTGAAACTAATATACATTGCCTAGTAGCCCTGTTGGTCTCTCCAACTCCACAACTATGTTTTCATTTTTGATTCTAAATCACCAAGATAATTTGAAATTGATTTATATGAATCATTAGTACTTCACTCATTCTATTTTACACTCAAACTATCATCCTCTGACTACATTATCTTCATTGAACAACACTTCTTTCCATTAATTGTATACACAGGGTTCAAGTCACTTAGACCATTCTACCTTTAGGTCCTCAAGAAGTTTAAAATTAAGAAAGGTTCCAACTGAGGGTTTATTATATGTCTCCTAGTGACTCTCCTTCATGAATTCATGGAACTTTGTTCATTCACTTGAGCTATAATTCCATGTGTCTCATGTACTCTACCTTATCTTTAGGTTGGAATTGGCTTGCTTTGCCTAGCAAACCTATACACATATATTGGTTATTTGAATGTCCACTTGAAGGATTAGATCATTAAAAATGGTACTTATCATCATGAGAACATTTGAAAGGTGTTAAATATATTTCCATAGATTTTTATATTTCATTTATCCCCTTCAAACATCACTGGTTTCCTCTTTTTTGCCCATCAAACACATTATTTAGTGAGCAAGCCTGTGCCATTGATGCATTACAAAAAAGAACAATAATCATTTTACTACTTCAAATAACATGGACCCAGGTATACAACCTAAAATTTTATCTAAGCTCACCCAGGGTGAGGAGATGCTCATAGCATAGGTTAATCTAATATTACAAGTAACCCATCCATGGGGTAGACAATAAAAATAAAGTGGTCACACTATTAACTTTAGTCAAGATATATCTTTTATTGTTAAGTGCCTACTAAATTGAGCTAAAAATATTAACATCTTGGTTATAATAAGACTTGCCATAGATAAAATACCATATTGTTATTTTATAAGTAGAACATGTGTCATGGAGGCACTATAATGCAAAATGGAAAATGACCCCTATTATAGAGATGTTCAACTTTATCATCAAAAATTTGATGCACTCCCAATTGAGCCTATCGATATATCATCTACCCTTAACTATATTATTGTAGACATGAGAGACAAGAAAATAAATAATATGGACTTCAATGAAGACACACACACACACCTACAAATCTACATGGTTATAAAATGTCATCATCTGTATCATCTCTTCCAAATGCATGAAGAAAGGTAGACCAAATAAGAGAATATGTAAACAATACCAATAATATTCTACCATCTATACCGAATTAGATAAATTTTAATATCTCAAATATGAATAATTACAAAATATAGGGTTTATTTTCCATGGCATTTCCTTCACTTTTCCCAACAAGAATTTCCATGTATCAACAAACCTGTACTAGGAAAGTCTATTTGCATGAATATGTTATACACTTAATCTGATACCAAGACAACTAGTTTGGGAGTCATCCACACTTTTTCTACTTCTTTTTAAAATTAATGACATGCCATCGAATCCATGGAGGATTAGCAATATTTAAAAAAAAAAACATTGAGGATAATTTGCCAATCATAATTTTAGATATGTGACAACATCTAACATAGTTACCTAATGCTATTATTGTAGATCAACTAATGTATTTTGGATCATCACTTAGAGGTAAATATTTATACTGGTTCATGTATAGAAATGAATTAGCATATATGATCACAAAATTGGGATCCCCAACACTATTCTTCAGCTTGAGCATAATAGACACCAAGTGGCTAGATCTACATAGAGTCATGCCAGGCATCCCTCTATCTCTCCCAAGCAATGATAGTCATTGGAGAAACCAAAACCTTACTGAAAATCCTCATATTACATCTTCATACATGGATAAATGATTTACGATATTTTGTGAATAAATCATATACAAGAATTTCCACAACAAGTATTATTGGTATAGGTATTGATATTTAAACTATATTTGATTTGTCTAATTGAATAAAAAACCATAGAAAATCATATGTATTTATTTTTATTTTAATAATAAGGTATGAATGGGCACATAGAGGATCTATACACATCCATGAATTTTTATGATTGGAAAATCCACCCAACATGGATGCTTTGAATTGGGAAGACCTTCTTCAGGTGGATTTTGTAGGGTTATTTTTTTATCATTATGTGACAACATGGAATCTATGCACCATGAAAAAATTTGGGATAGAATCCAATTTTCCAATCTATATGATCCATACTTGCTAACCAAAAATGAAATATTTTTTTCTAATGCTCAAACAGATTATGAGGAACATGTAAATCGAGTTTAATGACACACCAAATATGGTGAGTCTACATGTTTATGGAAAAGGGGCACTACTTTACAATGTATATACAAAGCACTATAACCATTATAAGATATGTCAACCATGTTTATTGAGGTTTAAGTAAGTAAAACATATCTTACAACACGTAATGATGAAAGAATGAACATCCACAACTCAATCATGCTTTCAATATGGCCTGAAAATGTTGATTGCCAACTAGCTGTCTCCTACCATGTCATGCTCAAGTATATATCAAATTATGATTCTAAAGATGAAATAAAGCTAAAATCTACCATTATATTCTAACTCAAATATCAACTTTAGTAGAAATTGGCCACCCAATAACTATTGAATACAACAAGTTTCTCATATAGACTATTGTCGACCATGACATAGGTGCACAAGAGACATGCTACTAGAATTACTTTAATGGTTTGTAGTAGAACATTCATTACCTTGTCTATTGGAAAACAAATCTTCAATCATGTTTCTAAGAGCACATATGACAATGTAAAACTACCATATTTCATTGATGTATATATAAATCATCCTTCTTTTCTAGATAGATTGCCACTCATTGAGGCTACCCAAACATGGTCTTTCAACAATAAAATTAAAACTAAACAATGGAGAGAAAGAAAAATCAAAGCAATTTTTTGCATATTCCCTCATTTCTCTATTTTACCTCCTACTAGTTCTCCATCTTATGAAGCTTTATGTTGGTCATATCTCTTGATGTACAAACCATTCTGAAATATTACAGTTGGTATTGGTCCAACTACACATGACATTGTTGCACATTGGGAACAAATAAAGGGTTTGTATGTTCCATGGCATATTGAATCGATCTTTATAAAAGAATAAAACAATGTTAACTCAATAAACTATTCTAGTGACACTCAAGAAAATGTACATATAGAAGTGGAAATGAATGAGTGGGAACTGTTATCCTAAATGTACCCATCATGGGATAATCTCAAATATGCCATCGACATGCTTGGGCTCTATGAATTCAATACTAGCCACAACTAGAATCATTTTGAGTTGTTAGTCAACCTACACACAACATCTCCACAATTTATATATTCTTAGCACATAGTCACCCATAATACATATGCATATTACACAACTGAACAATTACAAAATGAGCTATATGGTAACCAAAATCTAGCCTTCACCATTTTTTTGCAACATGCCTCCTAACCACTCCCCGTACCCCCCCCCCCCCCCCCCCCCCCCCCGCCCCCCCACAAAAAAAAAAAAAAAGGATCCACCTCAAATTAAAAAAAATTAAAAATTGATCCATCTCTTAAGATTATTATATTAGTAACAATAGTTATGAGTAAATCCTACATGATTATCTACATCAAATATAGTCTGAATGGAATTATAGGGAGATCCAATTATCCCCTTCTTCACCTCACTTCAACTGGTGTCACAACATTTAACATAAATGTTTCAACTATACATTCAAGCCTCCACATTCCTATCCATGAAATGAAGAGACTTGATGGATAAGCACTAACAATTTTCCAAGAAGAAATGAAACACATTGAATATTGGCTCATTGATGAAATGACATCATTAGGGCCAAAGATCCTTAACCATATAGATTGTTGATTGCGTGAGGCATTTCTTCAACATAACAACAAAGCTTTTAGAGGTTACTCAGTTATACTTATTGGTTATCTGGGACAAAATGGTGATCTGGGATAACTTCTTCCCGTAAATGACATAACAATATATGTAGCAAAGTCATTTAGCCACACACTTTGGAAAGGATTTGACATAGTAGTAACATTATACATAAATTTCCATCAATATGGATGAATAAAAAATTAGCTACTATTAAAAAATCTATGAAATAACATCATAAATGCAAACCCAACAAAAGAAGACTAGAATATGCTGATGTCCATAACATCATCCATCATACAATAAAAAGAATAGGAAGATTTCAAAGTGTTAACACATTTGTATGCAACTAACATATTGGAAACAATACATAATAAACAAATCCTAAAATCATTAAACATTCTAAAAGCAATTTATAAAGCATAACAAAGCAGACAATAGGTGAAACTGACCCATGACACTTAGCTCGAACAAATTATGCTTCTATGTAAAAGATAAAAAATCATGTTGAGATTTAACCTTTGGGTGACAATAGTTTTAGTTAATGGAGCCATTGGGAAAATAGTTCACATTATCTACGACATAAATTCAAATCCACCTTCCTTACCCATTTACATAGTTGTTTCCATAAAATAATACTCTATTACCCCATGAGATGTTTGCAATCAAACACATATTCCAATTCCTCCTATTAAATGGGGCTGTCACCACCAAATACTTATCAAAATGGTATGGGATCTAACAATATAAAAAGTGTAAGGAATGACTCTTAATAAAGCAATAATAGATATTAGTAATTTTGATCGTTAAGAGTTAACATTCACTGCCATATCAAGAGTGCACTCAATATACGACCTCTTTATCAACCCTTCATTTTCATTTGATCACTAAAAAATAATTAAGGATAATAAATATGTACATATAAGAAGAGTAGAGGAAGCAAGAATCAGTGTAATACCTCTTACACATCATTTACAACAAATTTAGGTTTTCTTAAAAGTTGTGAAAAAATACTACTATATATATATATATATATTCACAACTTTTATCTTACTATTTGGTACTCCTCAACTTATTCACACTAATAAGTCCTTAAAAATATAAATACAAATCCCTCCCAATGTTCCTTACACCATCAGGGCAAATGCCAGTCTTTTCCTTCATCAAATCACATTGCAACATGTCATAGTGGCTCTGTGGTTCATGGCTTCCCAAAAAAAAAATCTTCTTTACCAAGATTTCCCATTTCATAATCTTTTTTTTTTTAATGCAATAAGATAGTTTCCATAATTGTTACATGAATAATATACTGATGTTAAAAACTATTGTTTTAGAAGTTGCATTTAACAAACATTTGTGTTGAAAAAAAAATCACAGTTAGAGATTAATGTTATAAAACTTAATGGAATCTATCAATGGCATGGAAAGTGGTCTATGTGATTAAGAGGAGACATGTTATAATTTTTTTTACTATATTAATTAAATATGCTATTTTAATGAAACATACCTTTCAACATATCTCTTCATCTTTGGCCGAAAATACCTCTCCTCCACAAAAGTTATTGTTTTAGCCTTACCAAACTTTCCAGCCAAACCACCAATATGAAATTCTCTTATAATATAATCTCTTAGGGATCCAACTAGAATACATAATTATTCTACCTTGAAAAGATAACCATATTGTATAAGGTAATCATCATAAATAGTACTTTTCTCACCTACTAATGAATTTCTGCATTGCTCAACTATCATTTCAAAATCTTGACCAATATCATATAACCTCTTAACAAGTTCAAATCAAACTACGTCACTCACCAGAGTAGTTAATAGTGCCACTCACATAATCAAAATATCAACTACCTAACTTTATTTTATTAATTTATGCGTTAAAAAAAGTATATTCCTATAAAAAAAACACTCACTTTGCATATCTAGTACTGTGTTCTAGACTTATGTATTTTATTTTCATTTTAAGGTGCAAATTTATTGAAAGATTTTATATGCTAGAACATATAAATATTTACATGTTGGGATACATATATAGATACATATATTCATATGTGTGATTATGAGATTATATGTATGTTTACACCTTATTTATCTATCTGATGTTATATTTCTCATTAGCATAAAATGATGATGTGGTAATTAAATTATATTTATAATGATAGTTTCATAATGGATTATGGTTTTATTTATTAATATTATTTATTATTGAGATATGGAT
Source organism: Torreya grandis (assembly GCA_037957365.1). Classification (NCBI taxonomy): domain Eukaryota; kingdom Viridiplantae; phylum Streptophyta; class Pinopsida; order Cupressales; family Taxaceae; genus Torreya; species Torreya grandis. Next base: position 878,089 of record JARHVA010006554.1, on the reverse strand, counting down.
TCACTTGTCAAGTCATAGAGATATTATGATGTATCAAGTTTTTATGTAGATGATAGGGATGGTAAAAATATTATAGTAATGATAACATGAGTTGGTAAGGAATCTATATATTATCTATTGATGTGGTATTTGATTGGATGTAACAAAATGATGGTAGCAGGTTCAACAAAACAGTAAATTTAACATAACAATGAATTTAGAAATAATCAAGTTATAATAATAATTTTAAATTTACTTTATATTTTTAGATTATATATAACATTAATCTTGTAAATACTAACATTTCATGATTTAATGTATAAATATAAATGAACCGATTATATTTTAATGTGAATTATTCGAAACATGACCATAAAATATTATAATTATGTTTCATTACCATAAATTAATGGACGGGACAAAATGAAAAGGGAAACAACCAAAACTGATATCTATCTAAATTATAACTATGAAATATCACTGAGTGAACTACAAGCCACAGTGGCAGCCACAGTGATCAGTGAGTGGTTGAATAATTTAAGAGTGATAATTGTATTTTATGTTTCTCGACAGACATGAGTGAACTACAAGACTTCGTGGCAATCAGTCAGAATTAATTGAATGAAATATTAAAGGCTTGACACACATCATTAAATATAGGTAGAATTTCAGGTAAGAAAAAATGTCGAAATTTAATGATAGATTTGGTATTATAGAGAAGACACGATCACTTAGATTGGATATTAATCAAATTGAGAAAAAGGAGTCAAACTGAAAAAAGATAAAATCAAAGGAATTTTCTAAGAAGAGATTTGAGGAATCGTGGGGAATTTCCCTTTTGATGTCGTTAATTTTGGGTTATTCCATTCGTTTGAAGGATGATTATAAATTGTGCTCTCCTAAATTCAATTGTGGCAATTTATCTATATGGATATTTGCATTGAGACACTGGATTAAGTGTCATAATCTATTTTTATATTATTTTTCTTGTATTATTATTCCCCATTCGTTCTTTCATTCATTGTAATTTTATTTGGATGGCTCAGAAGATGGATAAAAATAAAGATTTGTATTCAAAAGTATATTTACATTTATTATAAATATTATATATAATTATATAATATTGATATTTTTTATTAAAGTGTTAGGAAAAGTGGTTAAGTGTAAGGCATTGTATTTTTTTTAAGTTATTGATTCTTGTGGAGTTAAATGTTTCGGTCATATATATGATCCTATTAATTTAATATGTATGTAAATATATATTATGTGATAGTACTTGCATTTCACTTAGTTGTGGATTTAGAGACGTTGTTTTATTATCATATTCTTCCTTCTTTTAAATATTGTATTGCGAATTTATATTGTCATGATTTTATTTGTAACGATTTGAAAATTTTCTAATTGATTTGTTTCGTATTGTTATTTATATTTTTCTATTTTTAAATATTTAATTGTGGATTCATATTGTCGTGAATTTATTTATAATTAATTTGAAATTTTTCTTTGTTTTGTCTGGTATTATGTTTTATGTTTTTCTACCTTGATTTTAGTGTTGTTACTTGTTTAATCCTTGCTTGTTTCTTCCTTATTTTAATTGACTAGTTAGAGGTGAATAGGAATAATGGGTAAATGAGAAAGGATGTGGTATCAGTTTGGAGATAGACTATTGTGTTAGCAATAATAGGTTACACTGTAAGTAAATTAGTAGAGAAATCAAAAGAATCCTCATTATTTCCCTAACGATGATGTGCTCTCACCATGAGGGTGGTCAAGTGAAGCATGGTAAAAAAATTATATCTTCATATGGTATCTTTTTGATCACATGGAGACTAGTCAATGAGCAAGCTAACTTATGGTATCATGGTACATGCATTTTTACTTTTATATGTATTTTTATATATAATCTATAAAAATATTAAACAATAAATATTTGATATTCTATAATAACAAAACACATTAACAAAGTTCATTATGTTGTGTTTATTTTATTAAGATTACTCATTAAATCAAAAATGTTATAAAAAGAAAATAATAACATATTGATCTTTTAAAGTGGTAGAGATCACAATGATTATTTGATAATGTTATGGAATGTCTCCATATTTTTTGTTTGGCTTTAGGTTCGTCTATCCAATGGGGAAAGACTCAATTTTACTGCCAATCTCTAGATCCCAAACATCTTTGGATGGAGGGAATCAATGGCAGTGTAATATCCCCTTTCTAGGGGGACTTTCTATAGAAACCCTTGTAGAATTAAGCTCTGATACCACTGTAATGTCCCTTACTTAGGGGCTCTTTTTCTCTGTCAAAAGCTCTGATACCACTGTGATATCCCCTTCAAACAGGGAATATAGAAACACAAATAGTTCTGAACAAAGATACAATCTTGCAGAATAAATTCAGATAAACAATAAACCACAGTGAATATCTTATCTACCAATCAAATATCTTATCACTTGTTCAGATAATTACAATTACAGTCTTCTCTCATACATATAAAAGAATATTAAAATATGGTCTTAAAACCCTGATCTTCTGCAAATCTGGAAGTTAAGCTTGAATCTGGACGTCTCGGCCTGCTGTGTCGAACACACAGTCGCCGGCGTCGATCGATATAATGCTGACGTCAGTCTCTATCGGTCCTTCTCTGCCGACATCAGTCTTCAGTCAGCCGATGTCGGTCACTGCGGATCTCTATCTGCTGAGGTCGGTATCTGCATGGATCTGTACAGACTTGTACAGACTTCGTACGGCCACCAATTAAGCACAACCTGTCTATTTTCAACCCCTGATCTGAAAATATATGGCTCTAATATAGAAGATATCTATCTGTATAATTTATTGAATCAAAAACTAAATAAAGAAATACCTGAAATACTGTGATAACTTCTGTGTGAAGTTATCTCTCAAATCTGTAAACCTCTGTGATAACTTTTGTATGAAGCTATCTCTCAATTTGGCAATAGATCAGCTGATATTTCACAGCCTTTGAATCGCACACACTGAAGAGTTGACGTTCTCCAATGTAGATGGAATCTTGGAACCCTTGGCTCAGTCTTCACAGAAGAATTCTTCAATATCAAAAAATCAATAATCAAATGCATAATTCAGTAATGGCCTCCATGAGAAACCCTTATACCCTCAAAAAGATATGCTTGCCCTAATTAGGGTTTCTTAAATTAGAATTAGGGTTTCTAATTAAAAATAGGCTAAATAATTAATATTTGATTAAATCAATCAAATATTAATATCTCCCTCAATACATGTCAGATCCTCGAACCGACTGAAGCTGGTGAATCAGAGAGTGATTCTGCACATGACCATACCAAAATAATGGTGCTCCATTGCATGCCAAATATCCCTAAAAATTAGGAGCTCAGACAAACATGCCCAAAAAAGCCCAAATGAATGCCACTGAAACAAATTCTGCTAATCTAAGCCAAGCCAATCTCCATCATGACCCTCTATCCATCCTATCAGCCTACGAAGGTCGCATAATAGGCTAATCATCAAGTCTGGCAATGTCCACAAAAAAGGGGACATGACAATCCGCCCCTCCAAAAATTGCTTGTCCCCAAGCAATCTCAGAACAATGAACCACTCGATCCACCTGGATCCCAAATGTAGTTGTGCTCTGCATTACTGTAAATCAATGCAATATCCTGCAATATCATCAAAAGTAAATCAAAGAGGAATCCACAATCAAACTGGTGAATGCAACTCAACCAATCGCTAAAATCACAACTGCCCTAGATGTGTCGATACCGCAGTCTGTGTAACTTGCTACTACCAATTCCATCTACAAAAGATGGTGCCAATCCATCCCATAATGGATGGTAAGAAACTAAATCCGATCCACACCTGTGTGAAATCAAATCATCTAACTCTGGATCAAAAGAAGAATAATGAGCATACCTCACCGTATAATGCCAGTAGGAACCCCCAAACTCCGCTACTGGCTCACCATCATTGAACTGGGAATCAACAGATAGCTCCAATCTTTAACTCTGATTGGCTGTAGGCTGGATAGGACCCTGTGCAATCAACTCAACAAACCCCACCTCAACATCCCTGTAAGGTAGCATAGTAGAAAGGGTCACTAAAATCTCCCCACCCAATCTGCTAATAGGACTAGTACCTCAGATGAGAACTCCTTCCATCACCTTATGCGAGTCCAGATGAACACCTGCACTATCTAGAAAATACTCCATGAATGATTGAGTGAAGTAAAAATTATATGAGGAAGCATCAACATACTCCCCCACACACCACAACTGATCTCTCTGTAAAGGTGGCACAATCAACTGTACCACACTGTCATTTGTGTGAGAAGAATCAATCTGAAAACTCAACTCTACTGGTTGCCAGACTCATCAGGACTAGGTACTCCCAAATCCTGAACATGCGTGTCAGCGCCAACAACATGTTCCTCAGCTACAACTGTAGGAACGTACTCACCAACAACACTCAATGTACTATCCTCTGAACATACCTCCATACTCTGAATGCCAGTGTCGGACTCATCCTCATCTAACTCTGAAGAAGCTACTGCTGAAACTATCTCATCATCATAATCTCCAGCTCCCTCATCCTCTACAACTAACTGAGAGTCTGCATCCCTATGACTAAGCTCATCCACATGTCTCTTAGAATCCTGGTGAGCCACCTTCATTATCTCTACCTTAGGCTCTGAAGCCTCTGCCTTTGACTCCTCAGAACTATCATGCTGTTCGAAATCTTCAAATTTTAAATCCTCATAATACTCCCATATTATACGATATGCCTTGCCCTTAGGCCTCAAATGACAATTGTGATTGGAATCATATGGATCTTTGCAGTATAAGCAAAGCTTTCTCCTATTAACAGTAGCACCCCTGTTATCTCCTATCTCATAAGAATCATGGGACATGCTGCTATCTTGTCTAACTGATCTGTAGTGCTCTCTCCTCATCTTAACAAAGCGATCAAAAGACACCTTCTTTCAAGCCTCGAGTGATAATAACTCCCACTCGTCATTCGCTGTCATATATCGTGTGGATTTGTCTTTGAATGTAGGGTATGAAAGAATTTCATTCATCCTCCTCTGGGTTTCATCCAATTATTTCAAACTATGTTTCAGCTTCTTCATATCATTGTCCCACTATTTCTAAGTATATGAAGTCATCATGATACTTTGCTGATTCAATCTACCCACTCTACCCAACAGGATGGCAGAATATTGGCTCTGATACCACTGTAATATCCCCTTTTGAGGGGGACTTTCTATAGAAACCCTTGTAGAATTAAGCTCTGATACCACTGTAATGTCCCTTACTTAGGGGCTCTTTTTCTCCGTCAAAAGCTCTGATACCACTGTGATATCCCCTTCAAATAGGGAATATAGAAACACAAACAGTTCTGAACAAAGATACAATCTTGCAGAATAAATTTAGATAAACAATAAACCACAGTGAATATCTTATCTACCAATCAAATATCTTATCACTTGTTTAGATAATTACAATTACAGTCTTCTCTCATACATATAAAAGAATATTAAAATATGGTCTTAAAACCCTGATCTTTTGCAAATCTAGAAGTTAAGCTTGAATCTGGACGTCTCAGCCTGCTGTGTCAAACACACAGTCACCGGCATCGGTCGATATACTGCCAACGTTGGTCTCTGTCGGTCCTTCTCTGCCGACGTCGGTCACTGGGGATCTCTGTCTGCCGAAGTCGATATCTATGTGGCTCTGTATGGACCTGTACGGACTTCGTACGGCCGCCAATTAAGCACAACCTGTTTGTTTTCAACCCTTGATCTGAAAATATATGGCTCTAATATAGAATATCTCTATCTGTATAATTTATTGAATCAAAAACTAAATAAAGAAATACCTGAAATACTGTGATAACTTCTGTGTGAAGTTATCTCTCAAATCTGTAAACCTCTGTGATAACTTCTGTATGAAGCTATCTCTCAATTTGGCAATAGATCAGCTGATATTTCACAGCCTCTGAATCGCACACACTGAAGAGTTGACATTCTCCAATGTAGATGGAATCCTGGAACCCTTGGCTCAGTCTTCATAGAAGAATTCTTCAATATCAAAAATCAATAATCAAATGCATAATTCAATAATGGCCTCCATGAGAAACCCTTATACCCTCAAAAAGATATGCTTGCCCTAATTAGGGTTTCTTAAATTAGAATTAGGGTTTCTAATTAAAAATAGGCTAAATAATTAATATTTGATTAAATCAATCAAATATTAATATCTCCCTCAATACATGTCAGATCCTCTAACCGACTGAAGCTGGTGAATCAGAGAGTGATTCTGCACATGACCATACCAAAATAAGGGTGCTCCACTGCATGTCAAATATCCCTAAAAAGTAGGAGCTTAGACAAACATGCCTGAAAAAGCCCAAATGATTGCCACTGAAACAAATTCTACTAATCTAAGCCAAGCCAATCTCCATCATGACCCTCTATCCATCCTATCATCCTACGAAGGTCGCATAATAGGCTAATCATCAAGTCTGTCAATGTCCACAAAAAAGTGGACACGACAGGTAGTGGCTTCTTCCAGTGGTTCAGTTTAAGTTCCTTGGCATCACTTTTGATTTTCAATATTCTCCCTTTGAGTTATGCTAATATCTGGTGTAAAGGGTTGAGAAAAAAAATTCTTTCTAGATCACAAAAACTTTATCTCTAGTTGGAAAATTTTAGATTTGTTCCAAAGTTTTGACATCTACTCATGTTTACTACTCTTCCTATTAGGCCCCTTTTAATGTTGCTTATAGTAAATTAGAAAAAATCCTAAGAGATTTTCTATGGGATAATTTAGAAGGTCACAAGGGCTTTCATAGAGTTTCTTGGAACATATGTTGTCAGCGCAAGGAAGTTGGTGGCTTAGGTCTTTTGGACATTAAAATTCAAGGCCTTGCTCTCAGTGTTAAATGGATCATTAGAGGTATTGTTGGTGATGAAGCCTAGAAGATTCTTCTTTGCCAGTGTATTTCTTAGGGGATTCCATGTGGTAAAAAGGCTTGGCAAGGCCTTGGAATTCAATCCCATCTTGTTATCATAGTTCTAGTTATTTAATCAATGGTACTTTTTTTGTGTAGAGACTATGTAAAGCATGGGAAAAGTTTAAGCTCCATCTTAATTGGATTGGTAAGGGTTCCAAGAATGGCCTCTCCATTAATACCCACTCTATTTTGTGGTTGCCTTATTTAAATTTTTACAATGTTCCCTTTGCCTTAGTCCCTTGGATTAAAGGATTAAGATTATTCAGGAAAGCTATGAAAACTATAGGTGATATTTTTTGCAAGGTGAATTGTCCTAGTTCACTTGGCAACAAATTCAAAATAAATTTTATTTAAATAATTCAGATGTAAAGGTTATAGCAGAAACTCAAGGTTGTATACCTGATTAATATTTACATAAAATAAGGGTCAACTCCCTTGTTCCTTGCTAGGAGGATTGCATTGGCCTATGAACACCCCCTTCACTTGATATTCTCTTCAGCTATGTTATAATTTACAAACCGCTCATCACATTTTAGATGAAATGCTCAACCTCAGATGAAATCTATGTTTTAGTTCTGGGGTTTGGGCTTAGCATTTTAGCATTGTGTGCTCTATTGTCATTGAGCCCAAAAAAACTCATTTTTTATGGTGTCTACTTTATCAGGGTTTGCTTGTGGGTGATCGGCTCAAGTATTTGGGGGTCTTAAACCCATCTAATCAATTTGTTGGCAACCTGAGACTTTTAAGCATCTTTTTATTTTTGCTCTCATGCAAAATTTGCATTGTGTTGGATTCATTCCCTTTTTAAACCTTTCTGCCCTGAGTTGTTTACATGGAAAATGGCTCGTTTGGGAGATTCAACTCTACTTCCTACAAAATACAATAGATTTTGGCAGATCTTTCTAGTTGATATTTTATTTCAAATATGGAAATATATAAATTATGCTTGCTTTAATCATGAAGAGATGGAACTTAGTTTTTTTGTTACTAACAAAATTACTATTCTATCTAATGTTACTCTTTAGATTCAAAGCTAGACTGATAAAGTTTGCCTAGAAGTTAACCATCTCCAGTGGTGGCTCGACCATTGGTGAAATGGCTCATGCACGATTAGTCATGAACCTCCTTAGCCACCAAGTTATCATTTGCCTCCCTGAGGATGAGGGTGTGGTCCACACCAATAGTATTCCAGAACCAAACATAGGAGTCATTCACCTCATTGATCACCACCTCGATGGTCTTCCCCATGATGTGGTGCTCTGAGTATCTTTTTCAGATCTGGGGGCAGTGGTAATGACTGGGGCCCTCCTCCCCTAAATCATAATGGTGACAACAAGGGTTAGGGTCCTCCCCCCAAGACAAAGTTTTACTATTGGCTCTAGTAATCTCTATTGAAAGACACCAAGATGATGAATTAGAAGCTCAACAAATTAACAGCTAGGAGCCCTTACATGTAGATGAGGACCCCCCTACTTTGAGAGGATGGGGTGATAAGCCTCAAGACCCACAATATCCATTGTCTCCCCTGACATTTATGTTTGTTGTGGCTGCTAAATTGTCTTCGTTATTAGTTTTTGTTCCTTGCTCTTTGTACTTAGTTGTTGAACTATTGATGTGATGACTTTTTTGTGTGTAGTCATTTATTGACCACCTTTTCAACCTTCCCAAAATGTTTTCTCCCTCGATGTAATTATCTTTACATGGTGTGACTTCTTCACCCTCTTTTTAATATGAATAACGTTGTACCATAATCTTATTTTATTAATATATAGATAGACTCTTCAATAAAAAATATAAACAATCTTCATTACAACCTCTTAAAAAAAAATAATAAAAAAAATAGTCAATACTTACTTTCATTCTTTTTAATAACGTAGATTTCATTCTTTTTAATAACATAGATTTGACGTTGCTAATAATGTAGATTAATCATAAATGATTTGGCCGGCCTATGAACAAGATTTCTTGAGTTCTCCGGCATACGTTACAGAAAGGAATCGATGACGGCTTAAACCCACTTATTTAAGCCCCATAATTTATGCAAATTCTTCATCCGCGTACCCCACATTTTCTTTGAGAAAGAAAAATGGCGAAGAAATTAGGAAGTTTAGGGTTTGTTATACTGTTGGTATTAATTTTGGGAGTGGCAATATCAGCAGTAAGCGGGTAATATCCGTGTCCAAGGAATTTTTTCCTGTGCGGCAGCTCTAATGATTGTTTGGTATACCCAGGCACTCGTACTTGCTGCAATATTGGAAGTTGTGGTGTTAATGTTGGGTTTTGTGCCCCCGGGTGTTCTTAAAATATATACTGCTAAATAATTTTCAGTCTTCATCATGGATCACATACTATGATGGAACCATCATTTGAAAGAGCAACGAAATAAAAGGCATGGAACCATCATTTTAAGTCTCAGTTATGGAAATGTAAAAGCTAGTCCATGGGCTGATAGATTGGAGAAACAAAATTGGCTGTATGAATATATTATTTTTATTTAGTTAAATCTAAGATGTCATGTTGTCTATGTGATGTATTCTAGAAAAATAAAATGTTTTAATGAGATACTCTCTATATTTATGATGGTGCAGGTGATATCAAAGCAATCGACCTACAATACATCCAGAAAAGTTTACTTAGAAGTCTTTTAATGAGGATCTTCATTGTTGAAGAGAAAATAAAGTATTTTATAAAGAATTTATAAATTATATAATTTATAAGAAATATAAACTAAACATTAAAAAAATGTTTTTAGATAAATTTATTATTATAGATGTTTGAGATAATATTGTGGATTAATGATGTAAAAATTATGTGTATATAGTAAAGAACAAAGCTCTTTAAAAAGCTATGCTTAATAATTTTTTTCATAATTTTGTTTTATGATTAATTATCTATTTTAACAGATGTTTAAAAAGAAAATATCAATAAATATAAACTTTAAAGTATTTAATTTAGATTTATTATAGATATATTATCTGAATTTACATGTACAATGATATCAAACCAAAAAAAAGGAAAAAGAAAAAAGCCTTACTATTTATCAAAATCAAATCAATGCGAGGAATAGCTAAGAGATGAGAGTTTTTTCTTTGATGAGACTTTAGGGTTTTGTATTTTTCCTCCAACATTAGTGATCTGACGTAGACCTATGCAGGATATAACTTTATTGAGCTTTTTGATTGGTGATTCACCCTCTGGGTGGAAGGACTTACCCTTATTTTAAATGTTCGTCACCACTATCTCTGCATGTTTCGATATAGGTAAAATTGATACAAGTGGGAGTGATCATGGCACTGAAATAAGCGATGAAGTTCATTCTAAATGTTTTTCATGTGGTATTGGTGCTAACTCGGACACCCCCTTCCCTGATGTTGTTCTTAATCTGCATGAATTTGATAAAGTTTATATATATTTTTAAGAACTTCACTCTAATTGTTTATTTTTTGAGAAGAGTCCACCTGAGAGCCTCTTGAAACAATGGGTTCGTAACAATTGTCAAAGTCATGGTGTGAAACTAGGAGTCCAAAACCTTATGAAGGGTTTCTTCTTGTTTTGTTTCACTAACCCAGAGCAATGCCAAGCCATTGGTAATCATGGTCCTTGGTTCATCCACAACATAGTGGTCGTGTTCTCTCATTATACTTGATAATTTATAGTTTTGGAAAATGTGAAACTTAAAATTTTAGTCTAGGTTGCATTTCTTGGCTTGCCTCTCCTCTTCTAGGGATTTATTATCTAGCTCATAAAACCTTGAGGGAATTTTATATGCCATGACCAGGTATAGTTTTTTAAGGCCTGTCCTAAAAAAGGATATAAATGGAAGTGGATCTAGCCCAAGATCTCAAAGAATCTATTAACATTCAAATAGGGATTAATCAATTTACTTAGTGTGTGATTTACATCAATTTGACAAATACATGCCTTAGTTGTCAATCTTTGGATCATATGATTCATGAATGTCCCTTAATGGTACGTGCTCCTCCTACTCCATAGGAAAATGGTGGGCTTGAAGATAGAACCCAGAAAAGAAATGTTGATGGTTAGGCCACTATCATTAATAAAAAGAATAACTCAGTAAGAGGTAGCGCTAAACTTCAATCTTTTTTTTTAATAATCTTATCATGGATCCCAATTATTTAGCTCCTATTGGAAAATATTCTAGTTTTATGTCCCTTAAGGCTACACCTATTCTTATGTGCACACCACAAGCAGGGGCTAATTTTATTGATACTTTACCTTCAGCTCCATAAGTTGAATTGTTACAAACCCCTCCTAGGGTGACTTCATTAGAATAAGAGATTAATCTCATTACCTTGGAGCATAAAGTGGTCCTTTGATGTTATTGAAGCTCCTTTCCTTCACATGAGGAGGAATACATGGCACACAAGCAACAACCTTTCTAGCTTGGTGACTTTATGAAGCATGAACCTTCTTTTAATCGATTTGTTGTTATTGAGGATCTCACAAAGTGAAACAACATCAACCTCAATGTTTTTTAGTGATAGTCTATTCCTGAAATGTTTGAGGCCTTTCTTATCCATCACATAAGTACACGATCAAGAATAATTGTTAGGTTTATATAAATATGAATATTTTTCATATGTAATAAGTCAAGATCTCTAGCTTTCTCATACATAATGTAACATGAATTATTTGTCCTGGGGCCCTTTGTTAGAATATCATGAATGACCCTGGATGTAGTGGGGTTGTCATTATTTTAGCTCTGAAACTTTCTCAAAACATTATTTCTTTGGGATATAACCCCACTCATCATGTTGTTTAGAATTTGTTTAAATTTGATAATTAGATCACTAGGATGGTCAATCTCGATGCTTCTAATGATATTGTGGAACAAACCTTGCTTTAGATATGGTTGGTAGACTCTCTTCTAGATACTCACTAGATCCTTTGTGTGGATTTTAAAATGATTGAAGCTCTTATAGACAAGGATGGGCATCTTACCATGTATTGGTTTGCTAGAGAATGGTAAGAATGGTTTTACATGCGCAAAAAACTTGGAGTGTTTGATAGAAACCACCACTAGAGGAAATATTCAGATTCTCTCTAGTTTAGTTGGTCCAATTTTCTATAAAGAGATGATAAAGTTCTTAATCATTTGGACCATGATTTGTTGTCTAAACAAGATCTCTTTTTTTTCTCATTTTCATGATAGACCATTTTTTTTGCTCTCTGACACCCTCTTATCGGATCATCATGCTATATGATTCAATATTGATTAGTCTTCCCCTCAAGTGAGGCCTACTAAAACCTAGTTCTATCAAAATATTTCTCATCTTAAGCATGATATAACTATAGGACATATTGTTAGAATTTTGGAATTTGGTTTTGAGGCCCAATAGGGACTCTAGATGGATATAGTTGTGGACAGATGCTCTTGCTCACACTACCACCTTTCTTCGCCCATATTTTCTCCTCTTCATCTCCTATTCCTATGGATCCATCTCCATATCCACCTTTAGGGGTGACATTTCTAGGCTCTGAGCTTAGTATTGTGACTCTCAACCACAAGTATACTATGTGGTGATCTTGTATCCCTTCACCTTATGTAGATGAGGACTATGTGTGGAAAAAGGCAACTCTTCAATCTTGCATACTTTTTTGACCTTATAGAAATAAATGATATGAATATTGATGATATTTAATGAATTTTTATTCATGGAATGTTAGAGGTCTAATTGATCTCGCACATAATTATACAGTTAGGAACAATTGTCATAATTTTTCAAAATGATTCTTTTGGCATGTAAGAAGTTAAAATCTCTAACTTCCTCCTTCAGTTTGCTATGCACACTATCTATCATGGTGCCATTTTTTAGACCACCTATCATGAGACCTGATGTGGTGGTGTTGTCACCCATTTGGCACCTGACCTTTCTTTATTTATTATTTTTTGGGGTTCCAATCCCACCCATCAGGTGGTCCAGACTTTTTTTGATTTTGATAGTAGCATCATTGCGATTGCCAATATATATGGATACTATGATGTTGTGGAATGTACATCACTCTATAGATGATTGGCATATTCCATTCTGCATGCCCACTAGTTCATTTTTATTGATTTTAAAATGGTGGAATCTATTGAAGACAAAGAAGGTTGCTTCCCCATGCAATGGTGTACAAGGGAGTGAGAGGAATGCTTTTACATGCATAATAAATTTGGAGTTATTGATTCCAAACCCCATTAAAGGAGTGAGTCAAATTCTACTTGGTTTACCTGGTCCAATTTTTGGTAGGAAGAAGATAGAGTGCTTAAGCATCTTAACCATGTTTTGATAGAAAAATAGGGCCTATTTTTACTCATATACATGATCACCCTGTAGCTATGATTGTGAACACCTTATTATATTATCATCACCCTCTATACTTCTTTTTTTAATGGACCACCCACAGGTTAAACCCCATAATTCTTAGTTTTACCTCAGCAGTACCCATCTCAGTCATGAATAGACTATTGGGCATATCATTCAAATTTGAGAACTGACTCCTAGATCCACTTAGGATATTATATATATTATTTAGTGGGGTGATTCCATAGGTTTCACTATATATTTTATTCAAGTATGTGGTAATCAAGCTAAAATATTTTGGTAACATATACATCATGATATAAATAGTGACTACGTTAAGGTTTCAAAAGATCTATAATCCTTGCCTTTTATCCCTTTTCTTTAGGCTCAAGAAACCATGTGGGGACATAAAATATAAGTATCCAAGGTCTACAAGTCCATAGGAGCACAAATTAGAGTGCAAATGAATTGTCTTAAAGTTAAGAGGCAAAGTAACCAATAAATTATTTGCTCTCCTCTAGTCCAAATAAGTTGCAGATAGAGTCAAAGTAATTACATGTGATTTATCTATATTTATGAAATTACCTGACATCTTGAAATATTTTATGCATCACTATCATGGTGGGTCTACTGTTCAACCCACCTCTCATGTTTATGAATTTGATCTCTCATAATGGCTTGGAGTTGTCACATGTAAGCTCTCTAGATCCCAAATAATTGCCTATGATAGACCTCATAGCTTAAGTGATCTTAAGGAAGCTATTATGTATATGGCCACTAATAAAGACCCATGAATTGATGGGTTTTATGTGAGTTCTACCAAACCCTATGGGATACTATTGGACCTGATCTCCATAAAGTCTATTCTAAAACTATTTTTACCAACTCTTTAACCCCTCTCACTGATCAATGTAACATCAAACTCATTAAGGTTATTGACAATTAAAGGCCTATTAATCTTAACGTATTTTATAAAATTATGGAAAAATATCTTTCTCTCAGAAGAAAACACTTTTTTCGCTTAATTTTAAAAAGTGAGCAAACTGGGATTATTTAACATAAATAAATTTTGAACATCATTATTGTCTATAAAGGTATGGAATCAGCCAGGATGTCCACTTAGAAGATGTTATTCATCAGTATTTATTTTTAAAAAGCTTACAATTGAATTAAATGGCCTTTCATAATAGTTATGATTCAAGCTCTTGGTTTTTACTCTAGGTTTGTGAAAATAATTAATATGCTATTTTAGGATGTTGGAGTTTGGATTACTATCAATGGTTCTCAAAATAAATTGCTTAAGCTTCATAGATATATCAAACAAGGGTAACCTCTATCCCATTCTATTTATGTTCTAAAAGCTAAGGGTCTCAGTTATATTATGGCTAATTATACTTCTAGGGAATTAGTGAAGGGTATTTCTCTCCCTAATTCAGACCTTTAGTTGATTAATAGGCACTTTAATGATGCCTAATTCCTCACTCTTTAGGAGTAATAGGGATATGCTAAACATGCTATGGATTTCCTAAAGATTTTCTACCTCACTTCTGTGTCTTGCATCCAATGGCAAAAGACCCATTTTTATCGTTAATCCCTCTTTCCCAAACCTCTTTAGTTAGATGGATACCAATGGTAATGGATTCTATCTAGAATGTAGTTTAAGTTATTAGGCATTCCCTTTAATTTTATAGCCTTGCCTACTAAGTTTTGGTCTTATGTGATTCAAAGGGTTGAGAAGAAATTTTCTTATTAGATCACCAAACCCTTGAATTTTGATGGGAAGTTTTATATTTATTCTAAGGTGATAAATGCTACTCATGTTCACTACTTGCCTTTTTGGACCCCTTCCAATTCTTATTATGCTAAGATTGAGAAAATCCTAAGAGACTATCTATGGGCCAATTATGAAGGCCATCATGGTTTTCAAAGAGTCTATGTGTCCATTTTTGGTTAACTTAAAGAATCTAGTGGGCTTGGGCTCATTGACATTAAACTCTAAGATCTCACTCTTAGTGTCAAATGGATTATTAGAAATATAAAATGGGATGAAGCCTATACAATTTTATTGTGGCATTACATCACACAAGGTTTCCATTATAGTAAAAATGATTGGTAAGGGATTGGTCTTCACAACATCCTCGTCACCCCTATTTCTAGTAAAATAGGGGCACTTTTGTTTTCAAAATCATCTGTAAGGCTTGGGAGAATTTCAACTACACCTCATTTAGGTGGGGGAATGGTTTTGAATTAGTCTCTAGCTTAATGATCAATCTATTTGGTGGCCTCCCACATTGAATTTCCATAGTGTTCCCTTTGTCATGGTCCCTTGGATTAAAAGTTTAAGGTTTTTAAAAAAAGGTACTTGCATAATTGCAAATATTTTCTATAATACCATTTAGGATTGGCTTGTTAAGCATGAAATATAATGAGAGGGGGGTGGGGGTGAATCAGTATATTATATATCTTTTTACTCAATATGATTTCTTTTCTTTAACCACTTAATCACACATTCAAGATATGCATTAAAATAAAAAATATAATTTGTACCACACGAGAGAGAGAGAGAGAGAGAGAGAGAGAGAGAGAGAGAGAGAGAGAGAGAGAGAGAGAGGCCAAATTTTTATGTGAAAATCCAAAGTGGGAAAAACCATGGAGAACAATCTCAAGTATATGAATGAACACCAACTCAAAATACAAAGTTTGTAAGCACCAACTTAGAGGAGCACCAAGCCCTTTGCCAAGCACCAACACAACAACTATTTGTGAGCACCAACTCATAAGAGAACCAACCCCTTGCAAATATTTGTGAGAACCAATCTACAGAATCACCAACCCCTCTTATGTATAAAACACAACTATCTCTCAATGTTGCTTACTCAACAAATGATAGAACTCTACAATATCTCCTATTTTTATCTTTTCAAAAATAAATATAAACTATGCACTCTCTTGAATATATCAAATGGCTACTCAAGCCTTTATTTATGGCTTTCCAAATGACCTTTGGCATTCACCCTTTGTGACCCTTTAATCCTCATGTAAAATGGCACCAAACTTGAATTACCCTTTGTATCCTTGCATTTGAAAAGTCATATGGTGACCCTTCATAAGCAAAAGAATCCTTTCCTTTTTTGTATTTATCATGGTGAATTTTCATATTCCTCAAAGTGTCCCTTCATGGAAAAATATGCCGTACCTCTTTTGTCTTCACATGGTATCTCTTGGAATTTCTCAAGATGACTCCTCATGAGAAAAATGTGTCCTATTCCTCTTTCATCTTTTAGCCCATGACTCTTTGACTTATCCATGGGCCCTCTTTTGACTTATATGCAACCAAAAATATATTCATTAAAATTAAATAAATATTAACACACATTAGCCAAGATATGAATATTAAAAACACCATTAAATGCAATGAGGCATTTATCACCAATAATGCTAGACCTTTGACATCAATGACAATATTTTCAACAATCTCCCCTTTTGTCATTGATGGTAATCTCAAATTGAAACTACCACATCCTAAAACCTGCACATACCACCATCTAAAAAACATACAATAACTCCCCTTTATTTTAGAAACCTATATCTATTCCCTATACCTATTTTTTCACCTATACCTATACCTATTATTCTCCCCCTTTGACATCAATGGCAAAGGGCCTATTTGAAGCTAAAACTTAGCTCCCCCTCAGTTGATGCTAAACCTCAATGATAGAAAGTAAAAGAAATTACTCCCAAATTATATCATAGATACTCAAATGTGTCTTTTGGTAGTGACTTTATGAAAATATCTACAATCTGCTTTGTAGTACTGATATACTCCATCTTAACCTATTGATCTACAACATGCTCTCTCAAGAAATGATAGCTAATGGGAATATGTTTTATTCTTGAATGCATCACTTGATTCTTTGAAATATTAATAACACTTGTGTTTAAAATAAAATAGAAATAGGTTTATCATACTTTACCTTGATATCTTCCAAAGTTTGCTTCATCCAAAGCACTTGAGTATAACACAATACCAATGCAATATATTCTACTTCAGCTATAGAAAGTTATACTAAATTTTGCTTCTTATTTATCCATGATACTAAACTATCACCAAGGAAGAAATCTCCTCTACTTGTCTCTTTTTTTCATCCAAGCATCCTGTCCAATTTGAATTTGTATAAGTAACCAAAGTGAAATCTCTGCCTGTGGGATACCATAATCCATAATCCAATGTCCCCTTGATATATCTAAATATTCTCTTTACCAACTGAACATGACTATCTTTTGGAGGTGATTGATATCTTGCAACCATACCTACTGCATGCATGATGTCTAGCCTCAATGCTGTTAAATATAAAAGACTACCAATCATAGATCTATACAAAGATTGATCTGTAATAGGTGAATCTTCATCCTTTCTCACCTTATTTCATGTAGACATTGGTGTGTAAATTGGTACGTAATCCTCAAAACCAAATTTATTCAAAATTTCCTTAGTATATTTACTTTGAAACATGAAAATTCCTTTATTTGACTGAAATATTTGTAATCCTAAGAAAAATTACAATTCTCCAAGCATAGACATCTTAAATTATTTTTTCATATTATCAAAAAATTCTTTTTTCATCTTTTCAATATTTCCTCCAAAAATGATATCATCAACATATACTACAATAATAAATTGATGCTCACCTTCTATTTTTATGTAGAGATTACTATCAACAAATCATCTCTTGAAATTTTGATCTTGCATGTAATTATCAAGTCTTGCATACCAAGCTCTAGGAGCTT